>VWZG01005166.1:899666-973031 GCA_013396735.1 Grallaria varia
TTTTTTTTTTTTTTTTTTTTTTTTTTTTTTTTTTTTTTTTTTTTTTTGGCACTGGGAGCTGTGCAGCTCTCTTAATTCAGTTCTTCACCTGAGCTGATCTGTTTTCTGCACCTGCCTACACCTGAGGAGAAGAGACAAACACTGAGCATTTTACACTGAATCACAGAATCCTTAGGTATGGAAGAGACCTTTGGAGATCATCTAGTCCAAGCCCTCAGCCAAGGCAGGGTCCTCTAGAGCAGGTGACACCCGGAGTGCATGCAGGTGCATTTTAAATGTCTCTAGAGAGGGAGACTCCATGACCTACCTGGGCAGTCTGTTCAGTGCTCTGCCACCCTCAGCGTAGAGAAGTTCTTCGTCATGATGAGGTGGAACTTCTTGTGTTTTAGTTTATGGCCATTGCTTCTGGTCCTGTCACTGGGCACCACTGAAAAGAGCCTAGCACCATCCTCTTGGCACCTGCCTTTGAGATATTCATATGTATTAATGAGATCCCCTCTCAGTCTTCTTTTCTCTGGACTAAACTGGCCCAGCTCCTGCAATCTCTCCTCATAAGAGAGATACTCTAGACCCCGAATCATTTTTTGGCCCCCTACTGGACCGTGCTCTTACCCGTTCTGAGCTGATATATCCCGTCTTTTCTATCAGCAGCAGAATGCTCTGAATTTACTTAAGGTGCATGTAATTGCTCATATTTATTGTCAAACTCTGTTACAGTAAACTTTACTCTCTCTCCTAAACTCCAACTTGGCTTTAAAATGGTGACTGTCACTTCAGGAACTGCAGTGCGGGAAGTGTAGGGTGAGATATTCAAAGGCTGAGAAGAACTCTGGAAATCTAAGACCTGTCTGTAAAAGGGATTGAGGCACTAGGCCCAGGTCAGTAAAGACAGATATTTAATCTCAGCTCATTTCAAATATTGCATATCAAGAAACTGAGGTCCTCCTGAGGTCTTGGGTACTTTTGAAAGTGCTTTTTACAGTTCCAGTAATACTGAGAACTCTTGCATACTCCTTCCCTTCTCCCTCCTCTCCTTGCCTTGTCTCTCTTCACCTCACCTCATCTCACCTTGCCTTTTCTCTAACATTTGATAATTACATATTCCATCTTTCACGGCAAAGCAGCATTATTGCTTTCTTCTCTTACTTGGAGTATATGTTGTTGACTCTAAAATTATTATCTTGTAAATTTGCCTTTAGGCTACTCACATAGCCCTACACTGTGATGACAAGATGGATGTAATTACTGGTTTGAGACAGAAAACCTGTTATGGAAGGCCAAACTGGGACAATGAGTTCAAGCAACTAGCTGAAAACCATCCTAGGTAAGGCAGGCTGGCTTCTAACCTTGTTAGGTAACTCTTCTCTCCACATAAACAGTGGGAGGAAGGGAGAGCAAACCTTTCTAAATGACCCTTTTAAAATAATTTCTTCTTTTTTTTGCTGTGTGGAAAGAAGATTTATGCTTAATGAAGCCTTTAATGAAGAAATCTCGGAAAGAGAATGCCAATAAAATCTAATTTTTGGACAAGAAAATCTAATATTTAGAAGTATTTCAATATCCTGGCCTTTGTCCAGATATAATTGAAACACACAATCCAATTACTGTTCTGCACAAAGGACAAAGTAGCATTAATTTCCCTTGAAGATGGTTATTAAAGAGATAAACTGTGATTTTTTTTCTTATGATGTCAAGGATATGTTTGTTCCCCTAACATATTTGGCTACTCTTGCAAGACTAGGCTATTCTGTTATTAGTTCATCTCTGCTGGCAAAGACAGTTCATTTAAACTTGGTGAATTTGCTAGTGAAAAAAAGATTCTTTGTTCCTGAAAGCCTTTGAAGCATGAGTTTGAAATAGTTTGTGTTCAGCAGTACAAAATTCCAGAATCTTTGTGACTCTTTATGATTTCCAAACATTTACCTGCTAATGCAAAATAAAGGCTTGCACTTGGGAGACAGAGATAGAAAGAGAAAAAGGAGAAAACTTTTTTTAAAAGATGAAAAAGACCCAAGAAAAAGCTGAAAGGGAGGAGATCAAAGAGAATACAGTAAGCTACAAGAATACCATAAAATTGCAAAAATAACAATAATAGAGAAACCAGTTGATGGAGGTCAAAATAAATACAATCAGGAAACATGAAAGATTATAACCATAAAAAGGCCAGGAATAGAAAATATGACTTTTGAAAGACCTTCCATAGAGCTTCCACTGCATAAACAAAGTTTTTTAAGTTATAGTTGAAACATTACTTTTTGTTCGTTACTTTTGTTAAGTACAGGTGAAATAAAAATGGTTTTCTGTTGCTTAAGAGGCAGAGGGGCATTAACTTTCTGTACTGAAGGTAGTTCCTTAAAAATCCAGTGCTAAACTGACAAAAAACCCTGCATTTTCTTCTGAACCTAGACACCCATGTTTATGGTCAATGTTGAACATTTTAAAGAAAACTCTGCATGAAAAAAAGGATTTCTTATGAGAAAAAAAAAAAAACAACCTATCTCTTCTTGCTCTGAGTTATAAAAGATTCAAGAGGCAAAGAAAGTGAAGAGTTTCTACTGAGTGATGGAACAATCAGCTTTTACAAGTAGATTAAATTTTAGGTCCCTGCACCTAGGTTGACAAAGTTCCCCTTGGCTGCAACAGTGTCTTTTAGAAGATTAGCCAGATTTAGTAATATAGCCCTCCAGTTAAATTTAGTGCAATCCAGCAGCAGAGCAATATGAGACTTTTGGGGGCTATGGCTTGGACACAAAAATCTTATCTACAGCCCTTTCTTTACAGCAGCAAACTTTTTGAAACTCATGCTTCACTTGTCACTTGCACTGCATTTATGTAGTTTGCATATATGTTTTAAAACCAATGTGTAATGTACTTGGTAGCAAACTCTTAGGCATTTGTAGCAAGTAACCAGGTTACCAACTCCTGATAACGCTCATGTGCATATGAACATGATTGTTTGTTATATTTTCTTTTTCTTATTTTATAAGAAGTACCTATTTACAAATGTTGTTAGTAAGTCAGCCATTTAAAAATCACCTGTAGACAGAAAATGTTAAAATGGGGAGGGGGAGAAGAAAACTCAAAAGCAACTGAGAATTTTGTGTATTTTTTAGGGGAAAAATTTAATTCAGCTGGAGAAAAAGCATTTAAAATTTTCAGCACAAGCGGTGTGTTTGCTTCTCTGATTTAAAAAAGCTGTGGAGATCAAAACCAAAGAGCTACCATTTAAAATAATTTGTGACCTCTAATATAGCAACCCTAATAAATAATGTAATAAGACATAATAAACACTGAAGTATTAAAATAATTCTACTGCAATATAGTAACACAAATTATACAGGACATAACATAAAGTATACAATTACACAGAAATACTTGAATGTATTTCTCAAAAAGCCAATTCAAAAGCTGGAGACAGCCAAAAGGTACAGTTTACCCATTCACCCTGCTACTCTCATGTTTTTGTTGTTATTGCAATTACAGCAACAGTATTGGTGTATTCTTCTGTGGACCCAAGACTCTCTCTAAGATCCTGCAAAAGACGTGCAACGCATATTCATCACTTGATCCAAGAGGAGTTCAGTTTCACTATAACAAAGAAAATTTCTAGGCTGTACTTCTTAAGTATATAAAAGGTATTACCAAACTGTATATTTTTTTCTCACCTTCTCCTGTCCTCTACTCATTCTGCAGCATTGAGGCCAGATATTAAGAGCTGTAAATTGAAACAGGTGTATTGACTTCAGTAGAAAAATGCTACCCTACGACAGCTAAAGATTAGGATCCTTTCTTTAGCCTTTCCTTCAGAGAACTGAAAGGCCAATTATCCATTGCTTACTTAATGATGCTGTGAATCTCTCTACAACTCTGTGAGAACAATTACAAACCACTAACCTCTGAAGAAAAAGACATGAGTAAATGGGCACTTAGAACTGCACTGCACTGTTGCATATCATCGCAGGCAATACATTCCTGCTGTTTAAATCATGCCCATTGAAAGCATTTTTCTTCCTGGTTTCTGATTCTACACTCCTGCAGTTTCCCACTGCACACACATCCATATCTACATCACCTTTCGTGCCGTAGCAGTGCTCTTTATATACACACTGTCCCACAAATTCCTTCTGCCCCACCAAACTAAGCACTGTTTAAACTGGTCATTTCCACAGCAATGGTGGCTGTGCACACCATAAGCTAATATGTACTTAGGTTTACTATATTAAGAACACTCCAGAAATTTTTGCACTCAGCAAATGAACCTCCTGAGACATGCAACTGAAACTGGGGAAAAGTTTCATGACAGAGTGATTGAGGTGGGAAGGCACCCCTGGCATCTACTCCAAGCATCTTGCTCAGAGCTGACTCTGTGAAGAAAGGAGCAACATTTGCATTCTTCCAGTCTTCAGGAACTTCCTCCTATCATCATAAGAATTCAAAAATTAAGAAGAATGGCCAGTTCCCTCAGCACTTGTGGAGGCATCCCATCAGTTTCCATGGAGTTGTTTAAAATCTCCCTAACCTGATCATCCTTCACTGAGGGTAAGTATGAATTGCTTCAGATCTTCCCACTAGCCTCAGAAGCCAGGGATCTCTGAAGGTCATCCTTGTCTGTAAAGACGGAGGTGAAAAAGGCATTGGGTACCTCTACCTTTCTCCATGGTCTTGAGCACCAGACAGCACTCCATTCAGCAGCAAACCAACATTTCCCTAGTCTCCCTTTTGCTATTCATGTATGCACAATCAGCTCTTCTTCTTGCCCTTCGCTGCTCTCACCAGATTCAACTCCCAGTGGGCCCTGACCCCATCCTGGTACACTCATTGTGTCTATATTCCCTGCACCACCTGCCCTTTCTTCCATCTCTTGTATGGCTCCTTTTGTGCTTCAGTTCTGTCAGGAAGGATTTGTTCAACCATACAGGCCTTCCTAATGCCCTTGACTGACTTAGTCCACAGCAAGACAGATCATTTTTGAATTTGGAGAAGGCGATTCTTGAAAATCTTCCAGTTCTCCGGGACCCCTCTTCTCTCTAGGACTATATTGCATAGGATATCTCTAAACATCAAATTCCACCTGCGTCCTCTCCATCCCTTGTGTGTTAGCATATAGGCACTTCAGAAAGGCATCCAGTCATGATTTTTCCAGAAGAGGTGTTAGAGCTTCTCCCACCCTGCTTTTCTGTAGGCACTTGGTTGTTTGTGTGGATACTCTTGGAGAAGGCTCCCCCCTGCCCCGTTTGGTTGGTTGTGACATCTCTCCTGTTTACATCATCCTGCAGACTTTACCTGTCGCCTGAGTCCACCACTTTCTCATTTGATTGATGGTCATCCATTCCCTCCCCAAAATGCAACATTCCCATAAGCTACTAAATGGAGAAAAATATTTCCCTATATTCCAGCACAGACAGTTAAAGAACTATATTCTAGTTGGACTGAGTCATAACAGAGTTCACCAGGATCACACAATGCATTTATCCAGCTGCACGATAAAAATGCGAGGTAGAAAACAACCTGTGTATGTCAGCACTTGAATAAAACAAATGACAACACTATATATCTATACTTACCCACAGACAGAAAAATGCCCACTAGAGGGAACGTAGCTGTATAGACAAAAGAAACAGAGCAATAAAAATTATGTGACAGAAGACTCAAATATTATTTTATACATCTTATATTATGGGATACAGTATGTGTGAACTGAGATTGTTCTACAAGATACAGTTGTGTTATTATTAAGTTTAGGGCAATGCATCTTTGTTTTAAAATTGTTGAAGTTTTTTTAAATGCCTGCCTATGTGAAATGATTAATGTGGTGCATACTGTGTAGCAGTAGAGTGAGTAGAGAATTAGAGCCTCTGCCAGTTCACCTAGAGGCATTTATCTTTTATTTTTTCCCTTGGTGCCCGTGCTGAGCCTCAGGGTAAGCTGACACATTTTCTAATATAAATTAAGCTTCTTTTTTTTTATGTGTGTTGAAAATCTTGAAGGAAATGAGAAATGTGTGTAGGCACCAATACCAGCTGCCATTCCATGAAAGAAAGAGGTGACAATTTCCTGCAGATTCTGAATGATTGTTTTAATGGGCTTGGATTGGAGGTAACAAGCACAAAGATATTGTGCTGCCAGAAAAACAGGATCTGTTCTCCCCCCAGCCTCATGCAACAAGATGTAACATTTAGCTTCTGGCTCAACATGGCATCTCTTCATTGCTTTGATTTATTCCCACTTTTGCAAATCACTGTGGTATGCTACAGGAGATGCATTTAGAGCCCTTGTTATAGTTCATTGAGTAGCACTGCTGTTATCACCACCAGAGGAGAATTTCACTTGTATAAAGACTGAGTGACCTAGAATAATGGAAAAATAATAATAATAAAAAAAAAAAAAGTGGGGAGGTTTGTTGGATTAGGATGAAACTGCATTTAGGTTGAATGAAAATCCCTTTATTACAAATACAATTTGAATCAAAATGGCAACTAGGAAGATTTGGCTTCCTGCCTTGTTTTGAATAACACTGAGCACACAGCAGCTATGAAAATGTGAGTGCATGTGTAATGACTCTATTATTATGTTTATATATGGAAACATCATTCACTGTCAGGGAAAATGAAAGATATCTTCATGGACTTGTCCATTCAGCTGCTTCATCAGGAAGTGTTCAGCACTGTGTAGGAAAATATTATTAAATAAAATAAGTCATAACAGCACAGACTCACCACATCCTGTGACAGAAAACTAATCATAGACAAGGATCATAAATATACAGATTAATTATTTTGGCTCTTACAACAAAAAGAGTGGTATTATAATGGTTGAAGATGTGTTATGAAAATTTAAGTTTATTCACTAGGAATTGTAAATTGAAATACATGAGTTTATACGTTCTGGCTTTCCCCCCTCTCCTCCTTCTCCCAAGCTGTATGTAGTAGAAATTATTTAAGTAATTTTGTTCCTTAGTTGACACTAAATAAAGAGAAACCGCTACTCTTAAATGAAGATCCATCATGCGGTGCCTGTGCCATATCATCATCATTACAAGGACTCTCCTGCTTCTTTCCTTCTTTTAGGTAAAATCAAATGTCTTAGAGGAAATACTGTTAACTGCGAAAAAGTGACAAACTTTTCAAATGTTTGAGTACTCCTGATTAACAGGAGATTTTGCAAGAACTGCCTTAAAGGCAGCTTAGTTGCTTCAGAAAAGTAATGAAGTAAATGACATAGTAGATTTATAATCTCAACTGGTCAACAATTTCAGTGACTTTTTTTTTTCTTGGGGGAAAAGAACCGGAATTTCTTCAGGAACAGAGGAAAGAAAGCGAAAAAAGTGACAGTACTTCCACCCAGCTTGCCCTATAAACACCAAAAGTTCAAATGAAATATGCATAGTCCGCCAAATAATGAGGAATGCAGATGATGGGCTGGAAGGTGCAATACTGTGCGCAGCAGAGGCAAATTGTCTGTAGGCCTTCATCTCATCTCCTGACACTTCTCAGGCAATCAAGTACCAGGCATGAAGTCACCTTGGTGACCACTTACAAGGTGGAGGGCACCCTACTAAGGATTGGCCAACCTAAACCTTCCCTTGTTTAGCTGGAACCCTGCTGAGATGAGGCTTTTTCACCTCAGTCAAGTTATCTATTCTGCAGCTGCAACTCCAATTCCTCTTGTGATCACCTAATTGTCTGAGAAATTCTGCCTTTCTGCAGAATAAAATTGGGTGTCCATTTCATTAAAGCTGCAGCCACATTTTCCAAGAGCGTCTACTTACATGTTACAGAATACAGTCGAATGAGAGAAAGCTGATGATTTGCATTTTAAGACACTGACCAGTTAAGTCTATTTAACAGGAGTCTACTTGTCCTTCAACAAGTTGAATCTTGCAGTGAAAAAAAAAAAAAAAATCTCGATTACACAATGGTCTTAATATATGGGAACAAAGTGTTAGTTGACATGGAAACACACTTTTTCTTCTTTCAAAAGCAAGAAAGGATAAAAAAAGCTTAAACTCTTTAAAAGATATATTAGTATCCTTTCAGAATATACAGAAGGAAACAAAAGTTATATAGTATAATGAACCACTCAAACCAGCATTTTTCAAAGGCTATCTGCTTCAAATATTTGCATCTATTATTTTTAAACAATAATGACTTCTAACATGGTAAGACATTTGTATTCATTGAGGATAAAAGCCCTGAGCCTGCCAATACTTACACATGTGCTTTAATAGCTTCAAACAATCTTTTTACAGTCCTAGAGGACTAAATATGGTTTCCTTTGAAGCTCATGCACAGAGGACTGATGTCAGGCTCAAGGCTGGGTCCTGAAGGCTGATCTCTATTATTCAGGTATTAAACTACTGGACTGTCTTGATTCTTGTCTAGAGACTGTTTCGCTGGTACAGTAATTCTGAATATGAAAGACAACTTACAGTCACGCCTGCCTTAAGGTACACAGATAAGACTGCACTTATACACTCTAATAAAAGGCCTGGTTTTCAGTGGTCTTACAGCTTTTATTAAGCAAAAAAATGTCGGTTTGGGGACAGCTTTTATCTTTTTTTATGTTTGGCCAAATGATGAATACGCACATCTGAACATTTTATTCTGCAGATATATGCAAATAAGCAAGAGAGAGGGCAGATACAAGCCTGTCCTCTAAGACAGAATTCCTGGTCTCCAGCCTACTGCTGACCACTCCCCAGCATCGCCGCCTTAAACGTTGAATCTCCAGTACCCTTGCTTGAGACAGGTTCCAACATTTTTCCTCCTGATCTTGTCTAAGGCTGCAAAAACCCTCACAGAAAACATTACTGTCAAAAACCTGAATTAAATGGGACTTTGTGAGCAAGGATAAGGACATGTGCATAAGACCAAGTTAATACACAGTAGTTGTGGCATGAATGCACACAGAAAATCTACAGATACCTATCTGCTTTAGATCTCACATACACACACACTTCTCTCTTACTGTAACAAGCATTACGTATTTATTCTCATTTCTAGGAATTCATCAAGGTTAAAAAAAAGGAAAGACAAACTTTGAATTCAAAAGGTCGCAGGCACATAATCAACCTGCAACACATCACACTCATTAATTATACATTACTACACAATTGCATTACATTTAGATAAAATGTTTAGATTGAAGAATGCCCACCATTTGCTCATTAATATTAGTAAAATATCCATGCAATTTTCTGAGTTTGTGTGCTGCTAAGGAAATTCAGAGGTATGCATTACGCATACCAATGCAGAGTTAGCCATATAAGATCACTCTTTTTTTAGCTTCCTTACCGATAGTACAAGTGGAATATAGTTAAGACGCACAAGTGGACAACTTTGAATGCAGTATCAAAGGTTTGAGGATGAAACAAACAAATGTATGCTGTGATACTGGTCAGCACAGAAGCTACTTCAAATACAAATCGTGGGGAGTACAGACAGATTTGACTGAACTGGACTTTGTGTAATACAAACATGCCCAAGTACAATTTCACTGACAGGAATATGCATCAACTATTTTATTATGTGGTTGGCATTACAAAGATGTATCTATAGTAAGAGACATCAAGCATAATCACAAATGCTGGCTGCCCTATATCTATCTGAGGAAGTACATCATCCTTCTATAACATTATGCATTCATAAAGGACCTTGAAAATGCTTTAAAACGGTCTGATGTTGGGGGGTGCTGAACTGAAAAAGCTTTTAGTGAAACCAAAAGAAACTGTATCTGCTCGACATTCTGCAAAATCAGACCTCTGGAGTCCAGAAAACAAAATTAACCATAGTTTTTGCCAAAATGAGGACAGTAGAATGTGGCTCAGTTAGTCAATATCATTCCAGAATGATACGTTGCAAATACTGAACTGAACCTTAAAGGGAAAAAAAAAATCACTTCAAACTGTCTGACTTGTTTATAATGAAATAGTCAGTTCTTTACTACATGCTGATTGTCTTATTGCTAGACACATAGATAGCCATGAATAATGAAGTTTGTAAGAGGAGATATACCTTTTCGGGGATGGATGCAATTATATCCATATATATAATATATACACATTATATTATTAATGTTACTATACCAGGCTCCAGTTCAGCAGAGCACTTGTGCTTATGCTTAGTTGAAAGCATATAAAATGGGGGTTTATTTCAAGGGGTTAGACACATACTCTAGGCTCAGTCTGTATCTTGAGAACTTTGTTCAAGCGAGACACAAAATGCCTTCACAGGAAGTTTTTGCTAAATTAGAAGAGACTTTTGTCTCCAGAGAATGCTGGACCTTGGAATTTAGTGACACTGAAGAAGAAATTGAGGCTTTACTAGACAAGTATCTCATCACACACACTTGGTAAAATAATGCAGCAAAAGTGCTAATTGTTCCTTTGTACATGGGAGGGACGAGACTACTACCGGCATATTGCAGGTTGTTCTGTTGTACATCTCAGGATGTTAAGAAATTAGGGCAGAGAAAAGAGTCACAAACGTATTCAAAGACTTCAGAAAATACCTTGCAATTAAAGGGCTCAATCAGTTTAGCACATCAAAAACTGTATCCAGATTACTCTACAACAGCATACAAGTACCTTCATGTGAAGAAAATCTAGGCCTGGGTGCTACTTTGGAAGATCCACGCTAGTCAGACACAAGTAAGGCTTAGTTAAGTTGAAGCGCAGCTTGGTATCTGGGTTCAAATTGCTGGCTGCTGCTATTTAAACATGAAGGGTAAAAGGTGTAGTGGTCTCTTTGGGATTCAAAATGCTTTGAATGTATGTTTTTTCATAATATTCTCATCAGGTGGAAAATTTATTACTTCCAGTTTTAGATGGGAAACTATAGAAATGCTAAGTGATTTGCCTCAAGCTCTCAAAAGAATGGCAGAACAAGGATTAAACCACAGCCTTTCAGGACCAAGACTGTTGCTTGAACTGTGACAGCAATCTTCCTCTCCCATAAACTGTATTATATATAGTTGACATGACACTTAAAAATATCTGTGAGCTTTCTGACTGAACATAAAACTGAATTGAATTATTTTCTGTTTTAGTGGCAATGGTTAATATTCTTATTGGACAACATGGTTTGTTTGAAAAGCAAGTGTTATGATTCCCAGGACAAGTATGATACATACTTGCTTACTCCTAGAATTCTATCTATGAGATGAAATAGTCACATGAAACATAGATCCTCTGGCAGACAAGGAGTGATTTTTGTAATAAAATGGGAGATTTAAAACAAACAAAAATAATATTTATCAGAAAAGAAACAAGATTTGGGGTTTTTGACTAAGAAATATTATCAAATACCTGAACATAGATTTTGATGTTGGACTCAAGCCTGATCCTACTCTGCGCAAAGAACACAGAAAAATGCTTGTTGCATCACACAGTAACAGGATCCAGCTAAACACCAGATAGTACAGCATTGCGCTGTCAGAGTGTGGCCGATTTCATTTTCACATAGTACAGATCAGAAAATTTTCAAGTGTATTAAAGCCACTCTTTAAACATTTCATGTAAAAAATATACAATAAAAATAATAAGGCTGGGTAATACGCAACATTCTGCTTCAGTTTCCCGGGATGCGCTCATTCCCTTTACGACCATTTGAGGCCGTACCACATTTGTTTGCTTTCTGATTTCTGCCACCTTGCTTGTCCTAAGAGGATTTTCTAAGATTGCAAAGGGGGACCTGATTATTTCTTATGTCGATCCTCCATTAACAGCTTAAAATAAATTCTAACATAACCAGATATGAAGTCTTCATCGTGACTCTTTTATCACCTCACTTATTGGCTCCATAGCCATCCAGACTAATGGTATTTGGTTATTGCCCAGCTTAAAGGCACATTAAAGCTCTGTCTGCAATAATACTGTTTACAAGAGTAAATTCATTCCTTCTCATTCTATTCACTAGTATTTTCTATTAAATTAATGTTAGGGAGGAAGGATTTAGAACACTTCAACTCCTGCAGAAGTAATCAGAAAACATTCATGAATGTTTGTGGTGGGAGGAATAGAACAGAAGGCATTTTATTATGCTGATTTTATCCTATTTCTTTTGATTAGTGTTAACTAGTGTACAAATATCCAAGGCTAATTGGAGAAAAGGGATCTATGCATTTTCAAAATTTCTTGTTAATAAAATAAACTTGAGGGGGGCAAATGGAACTCATACCTTACTATGTAAGTTCAGCTCCACTAGCTGCCAACACCACAAAGCACTGGGGTATACTGTTAAGATGAGGAATGAAAACTACTCTAAAAGACAGTATCAATCTAGAAATCCAGTCATTGAGAGCCTGCTTCATGAACTGAAGCTAATTAATGCTCTCATGTAGGGTTGAACCCAAACCATCAGAATTATAGCAGCTCCACAGCTGAATTACTTTTTTAGTATGCTGCCACTTAAAATTCCACCCAGTCACTTTAAAAGGATGGAGCACATGATTAAATCGTGCTATGGGAAGGGAAAAGATGAACAATTAAAGTGAAAATCTCCTAAACCCCAAAGATTACCTAAGATACTTAAATACAGAATGACTTTGTATTGCAAAAACTTTCTACAAAAAAATATCCTTTAATTATCTGCACAGACTTGCTCCTTGCACAGCTCTACAGTTTAGAAGCTCTAGAAAAGGTACTTTTGTTAGCTCAGTCTTACATAGCTGGTTCAGTAAAGGACTTGAATATCCTAGTATCAAAGCACAATGATGAGGCTGACAGTGTGAACTATGCAATTTTTTTAAACAGAATAATATCTGTGTGCAGATGTCTGGAAGAACATAAATATGAAAATAAGAAAATAAAAAACAAGGGTAGACTGAGCAGATCCCTTTACCTTAGGAGCAGGAAAAAACACAGATCATTCTTAAAAAGGGTATGAATCTATAATATTTGCAAGTTATTTTCACATTTTGCAAAATGACTTTAACTTGAGGCATTGTCCATGACAATGCTTTCAAGCTCTTCTTGTTCATTTGCATTCCTCGATGCTCTTGTTTGGATATTTTGCTTTCTGAAATAGAAAAGTAAAATTTCAATGTGTGTTTAGACTGGGAGAGGATGGTCAGATGAATATGGCTATAAAACCACAAATGCTAATGTCTTTAAATGATGATACAGCTGCTGAAAATCATAACATTTAGTTGTCTAGGTTATCAACTACATCAAAATTATATTTACAATTGTATTTTTCATCAAATACATGAGATTATCAAAGGTAACATTTCAAAAGGAATTGAGTTATGAGGCTAAATCACATTAACTTTCAACACAATGAAGGCATCTATGTGACATAAATATGTTACATATATAGATTAGTATTTTCAATACTAAACCATGTCAAAGAATGAGGCCTTTCACTGTGTTGGGAACTAGCACACATAGTATTTGGGAAGAAGTTGAGGGAAAGGAAGAGGCAGAGGAAGCACAACAGCGGGCAGAGCATTTGTAGAGACCATTGTTCATGGAAGCATGGTTCTTCTTTCTGTCTGAAATAAGCTGAGAGGCTTTCTCATGCTGCCTTGAAGGAGGTTTATTGTCTTCTTCTGCCTGGTGTTTGCATTTGTTTTGACATGCAAACTGAGACAACTTATGAGATTCAAACCAGCATGGCTTTGGCAATCCTGTATCACAGTCAGAAGATACAAAAATCAGTCCCAAAGTTGAGCAAACACGGACAACAAAGCCTTGGTCAGTGGCAGAATGGGTGATAGGGCAAAAGGACCTACAGGAGGCTGTAAAGCAGGTGAGGGCCTAGCAATAATTCTTTTTTAGATAAGTTACACAAGGAGGGGGAATACTAACATAGCAGCAGTTCCTTCACAGATGTTTTGGAGTGATCTCTGAGGCCCATAAATGTCCTGGATGTGAATGGGTTATCTTTGTGTGACTGGCATCCCCAACGGGAGCAAGTGAGTGAAGATGTCTGCTGGTGATGATTGAGGCAGAGAATGTTCTTTTCAGACTCATATATCCAAGACAACATCACTGCAGCTCAGGAGTTTGCACTCAGAAGCATGTTACTCTGATGAATCATTGATTTTGAAATAGCCATACAAAGAAAAGTTTTGCTTCCAGCAATGTCTCTAGTTCTGAGAAAATGATATAACATGTAGAAAACTGATCGGCATTTTGACTTGGGCTTTAAGACAACCAAAGGAATCAAAAGTCTAAAGTCTTGAGCTCTTAAGTTCGTAAAATACTCCTAAACTTCTAGGCTGCCCCTCCTTCTGAGCTGGATCTATTTTTCTCTGTCCATACCCACTGAGAATCATGGTAGATAACAAATGATTTAGGAAAGCTGTATACCTTAGAAGAAAGGAGAGTTCCTTAATGATTTCACTGTGAGCAGCCAAACCCCAGTGTCTATGGTTCCCTCATGTTGACAACCAGTAACTATCTCAAAGGTTGCTGGAGAGCTTCCAGAACTACAGTGAAAGTATACAGGGAGCAGATAACTCAGAACTTCCAAAGCTGAGTAACAGACCCAAGGCATGTTTATGGGATGCAGCAGTGGACACTACCATATGGGTCATGGGACACACGTGAGACACTGATACTGAAGAGACACTTTAGGACTTCGAAAGACCAAATCTTGCTTCTCTTTAACACAAGATCATTCAATTGCAATAGCATCTGGGACAGTATTAGGAAGAGCAGGTTGACAGAGCTGATCCTTCCCCTCCACTCTGAGCTGGAGTGTGGCCCTATGTTAGACTACCCAGAATTAAAGATATGGACAGTGAATTCAGCAAAGGACCGCTAAAATAATTATGGTTCCAGAGCATCCTTCATGAGTAGACAGGCAGAAAGAGCCTGGAGAAGAGAAGGCTCAGAGGGATCTTATCAGTATGTCTTAAGTACCTGATGAGAGAAGATAAAGAGATCCAGAGTTTTCTCAGCAGTTCCTGATGACAGGACAAGAGGAAATGGGCACAAACTGAAACACAGGTCTAGATTATCTCAAGAGATTCCTGCCAACCAAAATAGTCCTGTGATACTTTAAAGACATTGCTGTAATTCCCGTTTGCAACTTTACAAGTCTTAGGGTAATCTTCATGTAATTCTCATGTAATTTTCTGGGGTTTTGTTATTATGCATAAGGTAGCACCAGGGAATATTGAAACTGCAGAGAAAGAAATAGGGACCAGAAGTAAAAATATGATCTGATTTATACCCAGTCCGAAGAAGTTGCACAGACCTGGATCCTTTGCCAATAACCTATGTCCTACACAGGATTCTCAATAGTGGTGTAATTCAGTGTTGAGTGCTATTTACCAAAAAGCTGATCAGGTTTTGCTTTCTGATGAAAACCAACACTGAAGTGTCAGTAATTTTCATGTCTCATTTGAGATACCAAGGTCACTGTAGAAACTGAGATGTAATTTGTTTGGTGGGGAAATGGGGCCATGATACTCTACTGCAATTTTGGAAAACAAGGAATATATGTTAAATTCAAGGTTGCACTGCTCAAACCTTAGTAATTCAAATATGGGTCTTGGCAGAGGACCTACATAACTCCTCAAAAAAACCTACTGTTGATCTCGAAGAGGAAGCTACATGACTGGTTAAGACGCTGTCAGATGTGTTTATAACCAGGTCAGCTGAGTGCCTTTCTAACTATATGAAATCACTGCCTAAGGGTAAGAAAACACTTTGCGAGGTGGTTATCAAAGACAACCAATGAATAGTTGCAGAATATAGTTCTTTTAAGATTTATGAAAAATACCAGTTGTTTTAGCTTGCAGTATCTGCATTTTGTGTAGGACACTGAAAAACAAAGTAGCTGAATTTGATCCACTCTGATACTTGCAACTGATAAAATGCAAAGACTTGGAGAATAGTCATTGAAAAACAACCTTGAGCTAATGAAGGGATATTGGCAAGCTCCGTTATTTCTGAAAACCAAGAGTTACATTAACTGCCTTTCTAGTCCCTATATCAGCTATACCTATTCCACATCCTGCTGCTAAGACTAGGTGGAACTTGTGGATGAGGTACTTTGATACTATGGATATTCAGGCATATATCTTGATACACCACCTTGCAAACTGAGTCTTTGCACAGAGATCTCCTCAAGTCTCTAAGGACTTTTTCTCCTGCAGTGTCACATAATTGACTGCAGGCTTTAGTAATATCTAAAAATGTATTTAGACCCTGTGCAGTCTAGTTACTGTGGGTTTAATCAAAGGAAGTCTCCATTTCTCTCACATCAAATATAAGCCACTTATCTCCACCCAAAGTCTCCCAATGTTCTATTTCCACTCTTCTTATGATCTCTTGTGCACTACTGTAACTCTACAAGTCAGTGAGCTACTTACTCAGGTAAAGCCATGCCTTGGATTCCTGCTGATTTTAATTCCTGTTTAAGGCCTTTTATTTGACACAGAAATAAAATTTCCAAGGTACTTGGAGCAATAAACCTTCAGAGTCTTGGCTGGATCTTCTCTAATACTCAGATATCCTAGATCATAGCCAGATCCAAGCTTTCATATCCTCCTCATTTATAGTTTCGGTTCTAGTAGACTCCTCCTATCCTTCAAATACTTCCCTAAATTCCTTCTGCTATCAAGTATATGGAGTCTTCCGCAAATGCTTTCTAATCTCAACCTCACTTCACTCTCAGCAGAGCAAGACCTAAAGTTTCCAGTGTGTACCTCTGTGCCCAGAATGAGGCCTGGCAGGGCATGGTCTGGACAAAAGCCTCCTTAAAAAGCTCTTCCTGCACATTCCTAGAAATACATTTTCTGATCACTGCCAACGATATTATCACTGTGGTAACATTTATTCCTAAAATCAGATGATCATTTTCACCTTGGACCTCTAATCTGGCCTCATTCCCAACCTTTGTCTTGCAGATGTTTCTGTACAACTTCTGTAAGTTACTTTTTCTTACTGTAGTTAAAACACTCATCCAGTTTTCAACTCTTAGTATCTTGTCTCTCTGGCCTTTATAAATGCTTCCTTGTCCTACCTGTCATATCCGTCCTTCATCACGTATCTACCTACCTCTCGTTTTGGCCTGATCCCTCCTCTCTTTACATCTTCCACTGCTTCACCTTTTCTATTGCAATATATGTCACAAACTCTCACATTCACTTGCCTCTATACAAAGATTTTGGAGGCTGCTTCCTGGAAACTTACTGTTAAGAGGCCACAGATCATGAGAGCAGCCCATGTTTCAAAGAAGCACCTTGATGTTTTTTCCCCTCTGCCCTCCCCGTAAACATCCACAAAGTTCCCTCACTGTACCCTTTATGTCCTTTTTTTGTGATTCTATAGGAAAAATGCTGCCTTGCTGAGACCACAGGTTGTCATGCTGACCACTACTAACTCACTCAGTGCCTCCTTATTCTCTTAATCTGTCAGCTTCCACTTTTACCTACTCTTTTGGACTCCCAGGGCAAGGTTTTCCTGATGGAGGTCATATCTTCTGCTATGCTAGTACAATTTCTGACATGCTAGAGTTCTGCTGGAAGCCTCTGGGTGTAACTACAATAAAAAAATCCATTTGAATACAACATTGAATAGTATCTATTTAAAACAGAGGGTTAAACAGACACATTTATTAGCAGTTCAAGCAGAGCCATGGATCCAAATTAACTTCAAACAAGAATTTTGCAAGTGAAGAACCAGAAAGAAATCAGGCTAACCCCAATCCACCTCCATTTTCAGATCACAGTGCACTGCAGAATGTATTTGGAAGTCAGTAGGTCACTGTTGCATTTTTAAAGATGTTAGAATATGTTGGTTTAAAATCAAATCAAACTAACAAGATAATTAAAAAGTACAAAAGTTAGACATCAGCACTGTCATCATGATTTTAACAGAACTGAAGCAATTTATGCCAGGTCAGGCCTCAGAAAAAATATTTAGAAAAAACTTACACTGTAGATTAGGGGAGCAGTTTCTTACTGATGCTTTTTAATTTCTCTATAACACTTCTCTTAGGCTGGACAGAGAAATCATTCCCGTTAGCTTTACTCTCCCATATTCAATACAACTGCAGTGGTGGTTGTTTGCCCCCTTAAAAATGCACAGTCAGAATGCTGTGGTAGTTACAGCACCCTAATGATAGAAATAGGTCATGGTTCAAACAGAAACACTATGTTTTACTGTACCAGCTGCATTAGATGTGAAAAGATGACTTAAAACCTAACTGTTAATGGAATGTTTTCTTTAAAAAAAAATATTTTTAATCAGCCTTCTCACCCTTCCCTTGCAAAACAAAAATTCTGACGTTTTCTTTGGAGCTCCCAAAAAGCAGAGCAACTATGAGTAACAACCTACCCTTTCATGTGGTATATGCAGCAAACCTGAACCTCCAGGCTTTAGTGCTTGGATTTTGCTTGCTGAATCTTTCTTTCTCGTTTATTGTAAGCATCTAGCATTGACCTTCCGCTTTTTGTTTCTGCTAGGCGGACTATATGGCATTCGTATTCTGGCAGCCTGACTCTACAGAAGGACATTCAGTGCAGTCTGTAAACTTTTTGGTCCTTGCTGAAGATACGGCAATTCACTTGCTGTGGAACAAGAGTGTCACCTAGTGGCCAAAGAGCTTAGTCCAACATTCATGTCCCGAAGTTTCTGTCTTCTGCATTTTATAAATCCCGTTCCTGTATATTTAAGACAGAAATCCTTTTGTGCTCAAGCTCCCAGAACCCAATTCCATCTCTGGACATCAAAGACATAAGCTAGAGAACTGAAGCTAAAAGATTTTCTCTCTGTACTCTTTTTGAATGTCACCTTTTCTGAGAGCATAAACAATCCATCACAGGCATTAGGCATTTTTAAAGAGTATTGCTTATTTCTGAGGTATCAGGTAGCAACAGACAAATACGGATGAAGAGGAGTTCAAGGACCTCATCTGACTCTAACACATTTTCCAGTAGCCGTGATAAGGTAAATGTGTTTTTTAACTGCCTTGCAAAAAAAATTATGGCAGCAGGAAAAGAAAACTGATGGACAGAGACTGCTTTGTGATCTCCTGTCATGGGGGATATACAAGGTTCTGTACTGCTCCCAGCACATGGGTGGGTTTTACAAGTCCGTAAATTAAACTATTGCAGTGGAGGCAGAGATGGTGACATGGTGTGGCAATGAACACTGTTACCTGTGTGACAGTAAACAATTCATGTGATTCTCAGAGGTTTAGGTAATTTTGTACCCATATTTCATGACAACACAACTAAGAGTATAAAAGTCGGTGTTTCAGTTATGCGGTATGTCCTACCTTTAATGAATTTCCTTGTGGGAGCTGTTTCAAGAAAGCTTTTATTCTCCATTCTTTAACTTGGGGATACTTAATGCTTAAAACTGGAACATCTATTACGAAAACACTCTGTCAGAATGCCTAAGATGCAAACAAATATTACCCTCAAGGGAACATTCTCCAACATGGAGACTTGGGTGTTGGGGGGACAAGACCAAGTTCACTGTATCACCAGTTTCACAATGGTCTAAAATACCCAATGATAAATGGGTGATAATGGAGCAGCTGCTTGCAGGGCTGTGTCTGAGTTTTTGTTTTTAGGCCCTACTTGCAATGTGAAAATCCCCATTTCTACAGAGGCCAGCAGATAATATAAGCAAGATTAATCTTGATTCTCCTCATTCCTGGCATTCCTCGAATTTTAACTCAAAATTTGTGTTAACTGGTATTTCTTCTAAATGCCCTAGCACCCAAAATAGTATGATTAAATGAAAGTCAAATCTGTCAACTAAAAATAAACTTACTAGTGTGGATGGCTAGAGATAGAGCTTTACAATGTGACCTGAGTTATTAAGTCGCTCACAAATAAAAAGGCACATCAGAAGAATCAAGCATTAAAAGAAATTCTAATGTTTTAAAACAGATACTGTGATTTTTAGACATCTGCTGTGGCAATGCTGAAAGCCATGGATCTTTGTACTTCCTGAGTTATGTTAGGAAAAATTCAGCAGTCTGGTCAGAAATTCGTGTCAGATTTTTTGTTGGCACAAAGTCTTTGTTCTTTGAGTGTTTAGTTTTTGCTACACAACATTATTGAAATGGTAACAAGAAAAATACTGTTCCTGATCAAAATGTGGCCTGACAAATCCAGAGTGGTAGACTGACAAAGGTAAGAAGAATTCCCCCATAACTGGATTGTTTGGCTCTATGGGAAGAAATTACTGTAGTAATATTCTGGTTTATTTCACTTGAATGTAAACATTGCAGGGAGCAGAACATTTATTTCAAAACAGTGATTCTAAAATGCATTGTTTCCACCATCAAAGAGAAAGAAACCATCTTACAAATTGTCTACAGAGTTAATACTGAAGAGGTTTCGTAACAGTTTTGCACTTTTTTGCAGTGGTTTCCAAAATTACTGTGACTATGCAAATGTACGTCTCTCTGTTGTCATATTACCAAAATTTCTTCCCATTTGCTAATTTATTTTCTTCAGCATTTTATTTTGTCACAGAAGTTCTCCTGAGGGAGGGCAGTCACTGTGTTGTTTGTACAGTGCCTGGCAGTGGGCTCCTAACAACTATTTAGGATCCTTATGAAGCAGTGTAATAGAAATAATAAACATTTTATTTTTACAAACAATAGAAACCAGTGTCTTTGAGAGCAAGCTGAAGAATACAGGCCCTGTGGTATGAAAATACTCCTAGCATGTGAAAAATACAAAAGTTTATGCATCTAACCTCTTTTGGGTGTTACATTTCCTTATCGTTTTACAATGCAATCTGGACATTTACAACTTGTCATCTTATTTACCTTAATTTGATGAAAATAATTCTCAAATAGATTTTCTTTGTGTCAAAATTGAGTAGAGTGCGGCATTTCAAAAGCATAGTGTGAATCCCATTTTCTACAATATGGTACCATAATATAAAACTAGTAACAATACTCCCAAGCAACAAAATCATTTTAGGTCAGTAATACTGTACTTCATCTTAGAAGCAGTTACTTTTAATTTGTAAAAACCTGAACATGGAACCAGTAAAAAAATTAGTATCCATGAATGAGCTCAGCAAGTTTATAAAATTAATTTCCCACAGGTGAATATGCTTTTTGTCATTAAGGAGGCAACTTTGGTTTCAACCCTTGCAATGCTGGCAGGTGAACCTGAAGATGTAGTCAAAAGAACTCTAAGTAATCCTGCAACAATGTCTCTGCACAATGATCTCAGAACCTGACCCTGAGCTTCTTCAGATGCCCAGTTTATCTTTCCCTGGCATCTACCTGATATGTGGAATATGTGCTGAATGTTTAATTGTCTTCAAAATGAGCAGCCTCTGTCCGTAAGGTCAAGACCCAATTGAATGATGAAATAAGTCAGATGGTGGATTGCCGCCATTCTCAGAATAAAGTATTTCCCCAGCATTCCACAACTCTGTATTATTTTATGATTTTGTCAACCGTTCTCACCCTGAAAAAATTAAAGAAAATAGACCAAGAACTTCTATAATAGATTCTTGGGCCGAGCTTCAGTATGAAAATGTGGTTCCCCAAAGTCTAACCTGAGAGGTCATTAGAGTTTTATTATTTCTATTTATGGTAGTGCTCTCCATATTCCATCCTCTTTCTACGAATTTAAGGACTGTCCTGATCACGGTGCCCATAACTGTTTGTTGTTACACAAGGACTTTTGTGGTAAGTAATCAGAAATATCTTCCTGGGGCAACTCTAACATACCAAGGCAGAAAGAGACTGGAAAGTCATGGGGTGGGGGAGTGTCGGGCATTCACAGGAATAGACAAAATTCCTTCCAGCTTCTTTCACCTCTCTTCTGTGAACTTTGTTAGGATCATAAGAAGTGCTCTTCCTGCAGGCCCTGCCTAACTTGCAAAAGCATGAAAGGTCTGGAATAAGCAGAACAACAGATGAAAGCTGGGAAGACTCACATTTCCTCTTGCAGAATATGCAACCTTAGTTGGAGACATGTTCTAGAAATGACCAGCTGATGCAAGGAGTTAAGGTTTTACTCATCCACTTTTCCTTCCTGAGTTTTGGGCAGGCCGTCTTGATTCTGAATCCCATACGCTACTACCCCCATAGCAACTTTAGGAGTCTGGAAACATTTCAGCTGTAAACTGGAATTGTGATTTTAGCAAGCGGGTTTTCTACCAAAAATTTTCTACAAGTAGGCCTCTTAGCAGAGATTACTGTATTCCATTTAAGTATAAATCTATTATAGCTTGTTATTATCACAGTAAGAGTCACGGCCACAAGAAATACCTGGAAACTTATGCATGTGCATCTAATCAAGAAAAAGGGTGCATTTTAACCATGACAGAAAAATATTCAGATACAAAGTATAGACTGAGTAGATTTGAGTTTGAGAGATGAAAAAGCTCAGCCTTAGTGACAATCAAGTATGAAATGCATTATTAAAGCAATGCTATGACATGACATTTTTTATGTAGAGAAAATCTTTTAAACTGGCATCTTTTTTTGCTCAAGAGTTAAAATAGCCTGGATACCTCAGCTGGTCATAAAGCTGATTGATTGCATGCCATTTCCATACTCAGTCCTCCTGAGACCCAGCACATATTGCTTCTTTTTTCTTTTTTCAGATTTTATGTAGAAAAAATCATCATATTAAATTCTTGTAAAACCCTTTTAGAATGAGCTACTATCATTGGACTAGTAACAAATACAACTTGAAATCCCACATTTTCACCAACAGGTGGAGCTTACATTTTATATTTAAATTATAATAACTTTAAATTCAAATAATATATATTAAAACCAATACTTCGTACCTCACAAAACTCAGAACTCCAGTGTTTCCAATAGGACTGGACCATGAGATTTTATTCCAATATCCCATTATATGCAAACAATAAACCCTAGGCCAGATCCTTTTCTTACTGATACCAATTGCAAAGTTCACTATATTTTCAATGCTTGCGTAATTAGATCCATTTTCATTTTTTTTTGTAAATGTGACCTCTTCTAATTATATTCCTATTGACTCCACCTGTTTCCAGGTGTTCAGACACATATTATTTATCTCACATGCACAGGTTTCAACTGCAATTAATTTGATTGATCTCAGACCATGAGTGAGCCCACATTTATACAGAAGTATTGACACAGATATTGTGTACCAGCCTCCTTCCACTTAATTCTTCACGGGACCACACTAACATACATTGCAGCATCTGCTGTTATTATTTAACTAGAATAGGCTACTGATGGCAGAAGCTATGTCTAATGCAGAAGGGATTTAGAATTATTATTTCTCCTGAGTGAGAAGTTACACTTTGCAAATCCTTTAATGTCTTTATCTCTTTACATCTACCTAACAATATCCTTTATTATCTCTGGCTCTTTAGCAACAGTCTAGCTTTCTGGAAATAACAATGAGTTGCATTGTCATAGCAGCACAGAATGATACAGGCAAAATGAAAAGGAACTTAAAAATCCAATACTTGCTTAGAAGTACTGTTCAGAAGGGAACTTTCTTAAGCCACTGTGACAAAAGGTATTGCAGAAATACCCTGCCAAAATGGCCTTTGCTGCTACCAGTGTATTTCAGGATGAGCAAAGCTGGACAGTATCTTAAAAGCATATCCATAAATATAAGTATACATGCATATATATATGAGCATGTGCACTTCTGTGTCAGCACCAGGTATTACGGTTAAAATTCTGCAGCAACATGCAGCTGCTCTTTATATAATTACTCTAAAGAACACTTACTAAATCTTTTTCTTCGCTGCCAATTTCCTACTCTGATCAAGATGTGTGTTGTATGACTCCAATTGTAGACTTCAGATCTACAGAAACACTGAAGTAAATGAACTACAGGGTTTCTGATCGCACTCTAGAATTAATCTGGATGCACAGAAGTGAGCAGACAGACGCACTGTATCCAGGCTAGCTGAAAAATGGCCTAGCTATTGGCTTAATTAAAACTAAACAAAGCTCAATTTTAAGTAATTCCAGACTAATCTGCAAATCTGTGAACCTGCATTTCCATTTGACTCCCATGTTTTTGGGAAAGCCTCCCTTCCACACGCTCAGGCCTGCTCCTGGAGCGAGCCTGCAGGTGAAAGGTTACCTGTACCCACTAGCGTCAGACAAACCTCAGCGCCACAGAAACGGATAAACTACAGTTCAATGCACAACGACGCATGCCCACAGTGCTGGGGTTTTTTTTATTGCCTAGAATCATCTTTGCCGTGGTAACACACCAGCACACCAGATAACAGTGCTATTTTGCGTCTATCCTCGGCAGCACAGCCCGTGGCCCCCACGGAGCCCCCCCATAACTCTGGTAGCGACGGCCGGGCCGCCAGGGCGGCCCTCCCCACGGAACGCACCGCGCATGCTCCTCACAGCGGCCCTGCCCCGCCCCGCCGTGCCGTGCCCCGTGGGGGCCATGCCAGTCGCCGGCGCAGCGCAGAGACCCTTCCTCTTCCGGGTCGGCGCCCGCCGTGCACCGTAAGGAGCCGCGGCGCTGCTGGGACGCTGCTCGGAGGGCCCCTTTCCGCGGGGAGGGAGGGGGACGGGACAGAAAGCGCCTGAGTTGGCGGGGCGCTCCCGGCGCTCGGCCTCGCGCTCGGCCTTCCCCGGCCATGCCGGCGCCTTGTGCGTCCGCGCAGCCGCGCGCCGCCGCCGGGAGCACGCGCAGTGCGGCGCCGGCGGGGCTGGAGTAGCTCCTGGTCAGGGACGCTGCAATTAATTATCCGCAGTCTGTGTGTGTGGGATGCCGTGAGCTCAGTGTCCGTAAGGATGCTTGTCTAAAGCAATGGGATATTGGCATCGAGCAGCTGTGAAGGGCCTGTGATGTGAAGCTGCAAAACGGGGCTTGCCCGAATCCCACGAGTTCACGCCGTCCATAAGCACTGGCGGGGTGGGGGGGTACAGTACTCGAAAAACTGATGGTTGGAAGTTAGCCCTCCTATAACGATTTGTAAATCATGGCTTGGTTTGCAAACTTGGTAGCGTTTAAATATTAATTACAACTTACTGCTTGTAATAGAATCATGTTTTCAGTGTCTCTCCAGGAGAAAGGAACGAGAGTTTTGGCTTATGGCTGCTCCGGGAAAGGTGGCAGCTTTCCGTCTGCCTCCCCTACCAACTATTGGAGAGATTATTAAACTCTATCGCCTTAAAGCACAGAGACAACTTTCTCAAAACTTTCTGCTGGATTTGCGATTGACAGGTTAAATATTTTATTCTAATATTTTTAGCTCATAAAGAACACATATCATGGTTTTCCTCAGAATCCAGAGTATAACTAAGGGGATGTTTGCATAATAATGTCTGTCAGACTAATGGCAGCTCAGTGGTAAACCTTTGAAGTCTTCTTTTAAAAGTTTAGCTTAGACAAATTTAGCTTAGTTTTAGCTTAGACAAATTGTTTTTACTTGTTAATTACTCAAAAATATGTTTCTTTATAAATTATAATTTATTGGTAGAGACTATATTCCTATATAAAATATGGGTTATATGTTGAAATGCAAAATTCCAGGCCTTAGTAGTACTTTCACCATTAAGGTACTATTATAGTTTGAAAGTGTAATTTAAAAAAGTGTTTTTTCCAATTAGTATGTGGCAGGGAAAGTACTATAACTCATTGTGTGATTTAGTTTGCTCTTTGATGTGATTAGGAAAGTCATTTGTCCCAGTTTATCAGAAGTGGTGTAGCTTTTTTTGAAACAGTTACATTGTTCTGAACAATTCAATTTTCTCCAGCTTCATGTCAGCAGTGCGTGACAAAGCTGGCACTGTTCAGTCGGTGGCGGGTGTGTGTCTTTACTGGCCTAGTGGTGGCTGGGGTTTGCAGTAAGAAGTTCAGTACAGCTTCATGTAGCTAATGATTTGATTATATTTGAAGGTTCAGGTTGATAAAGTCAGAACATGAAACTGAATTCCACTTCCTGAACAACCAGGCTCTTACCTTGCAATAAGAATGTTTGCATGCATTTAGTAAAGCCTTACAAGTAGACAAGTCTTCAGATATTTCTTATTTTTACTACATACGTAAATTGTGGAGTGAGCAGCATAATTTCTGTCAGTGTCTTCATGCATGCTAAGGATCCCTTTGTTTCATTAGCTATATTTTTAATCCTTATTTTAGTCCTTAACCTGTCTTCTTTCCCGGTGGTAATACCTTCCAAAGTTGTACCGTTCCACTTAGGTATAGCTATTCTTTCCCCACCTTTCAGCTGTCCCACTTTCTATATCTACCAGTTGCCTGTGTTCCAACTCTTAATTTAATCCTGCTCCTCCCTCATAAAATTGTTCTGTACATATTATAGTCTTGATAGAGCTTCACTGTGTCTTTCTTACTTAAATTTCCTTGAGGTACTGTAAGGGAAATAATTTTATAAGGACAAGACTTTAGGATGATGAACGCAAGCGCTTGCTTGCAGCACAATAATATTACTACCTTACAGATGAGGAGTAATACTCTCTTTTTATTTGATTCTATAATGAACATAGCATGTACTAAAGACATTAAACTAAAAATAGCCTTTGTTAAAAAGCTCAGTGTATCTTGTACTATGAAACAAATCTGAATTCTGTGCAGCCTAGCAAATATGCGATCATTTAACTGGGATGTGTCACTGTTTGTGCCTGTTCTGAGATAAGCACGCCTGTGCTTTAACAATAAACAATGGGTTTATCTTAGTGAGTTGGATCTTCTGCAAAATAAAGGCTTAGTATGTTGTTCTCTGTGTCTTGCAGACAAGATAGTGAAACAAGCTGGGGAGCTGAAAAATGCCCACGTTTGTGAAGTGGGCCCTGGGCCAGGAGGAATTACCAGATCCATTCTCAGTGCTGGTGTTGAACAACTCCTTTTAATTGAAAAAGATGCTCGATTTATTCCAGGATTGCAGGTACCAACTGGAGAATAATTTGTATAAATGTATCCACAGCGTCGAATAAGAACATTTTAAGAACATAGAAAGGTTCCAATGTCTTGTTGAGATCTCAGCATTAAAAGTACTTTTGGTTCTGTGGCTTAAACCAGAGCTATAATTTGCGTGAAAATGAAGATACACAGTATAGCCATTAATTGCTCCTGCTTTCTCATAGCCCTTCAGGACCTGATGCTGCAACTGAATTAATGCCAACGCCTGGTAGTATTTTTCAGGTTGAGATATTCGGCGTGTACTTCACCGTGTGGAAAAATCATAGTTGGAAGGCTGAACATAGTGTCCTTTGGTCGTAATTTTCATTTTAATCCTAATAATTATGCTTTATAAAATTGGGAAAGCATATCTCTAGTTAATACAGTTCAATGTGGATTAACATCCAGATACAGAAAAACAAAGCAAACATACATTTTACATTTTCAGAAAAACACTCAAACTTTCTTCCTTTCTTTTAAATTGGTCTGAGTTCATATTACGACATTTTTCAAATGCCATCTATTTGTGGTGTTACTAAGTTTCCATGTGTATGGAATTTGGCTGTATAAATCTAGCAAGGAAAACAGAGTACAGAATCTTAAAATTTGACTATTTTCTTACGCCCCTGTGATCTCAGATTAGCACAATTCAAAGGGCTTTCCTTATGCTACCTTGTGTCCTCTGCAGTAAATCGGCAGTGAAAATAAATAGGTAGTTCACTTGAGAACTCCTGCCATGTCTTTGTAGGACAAAAACAATGTAAGGTATGAATGAAACGGCTCATATCCTTAAACCTGAGTGTGGATATAACTATGTATTTTTAGGTTAGCCATTGATAACTTTACCTCATGAAATATGAGATCTATGTGTTTTCACTTAAGTGGGGGCACACCTGCATTTTTGTTCTAGATTTTAATTTCTACATTGTAAGAACTGGCCTGGAACTGGAGAAAATTTGAGATTGAATGACACTTGCTTTAGTTAACAGAGCTTTTTAAGTACTTGGACATTTTTTCTGACCTTCCAAAATGCATTTACTAAAACAGATTTCTCTGAATAAAACTATACTTTCCAGAATCTGTAATGAGCTTTTGCTATGTAATTATCTTTACTATTCAAGTGAAGTAATGTTTGTCATTATTTTTAATTAGCAACCTCCTCACAGTAGGAGTGAATTTCTGAATGACGTTATTGAATGTAAAGATGGTATATCTCAGTAATTGTGGACGAGTAATGAACGAGAAATGTAGTGCATCCATTTTTCTGTTAAATTTGATACTCTTTTTTTCCAACAAACAAGATGATACATACTGAATCTTTCTTTTCTCATAATGTGAACTGTAATACCTTTTTTTCTGGATTCCCCTTGCAAACCACCAAAACCAGATGCTTATAAAAGGGTTGAGATTTTAATATGAGAAAATACCAGAAATTAAAATAACAATTGATGACTATTACTTAAAAATGTCTCTTTAGAGACTTTAAAATCACAGATGTAAAGCATACAGCATTTTTTTTCATTGACTGCTTTCCAAGCTGTGGTCTCTATCACAAAACTTAAGTTGGGATTCTTTTTACTGCAAAACTGAAGTACAGTGAAGAACATATGTGTCCAGAGGTAAAGTTTACACAAGCTGAAAGTCTGCCAGTTCTATCTCTCTCTTAAAGACTCACAACCTCCCTATGCCATGTGCCTTAGTAGTAGTTTTTAGGGTGGAAAGATTTATGAGACGAGAAAGAGAGCAAGAGAGTATATTGAATATAAAGTGATTCCAGGAACACCATTTCGTTTTTTAAACTATGCCACTTATGCTTCCTTTGTGCCCTTTTGGTTGTGTGTGAAGAATGAGAAGATCTGTATAATGGAACACTCTTGGATGGTGTCCTTAGTGCACAGCAGCTCCTGGAACTGTGTTAGTGCACATTTTCCCTGAAAATGAAAAAAGCTTCGATGGGTTTCCAAGTATTTCAAATTGGAAATATATGACTATGATTTTCTGTTCACAAATTAAATGCAGTTCTCACTTATGTAACTCAACAACCCCCAAACTTCCATTTGACATGAATACCATTATTAAAAAATGACACTTTTCTAACTTTATTGGTTTTACATTTATCTTTCATCCAGCTATAGCATTTATAACAGCTTCAAAGAAAGATTTGACAAATCATGGCAGCTTAGTGAATTTGTACGCCATATAATTGCTAGCCTAATGCTGAAAATCCATTAAATTGTTTGGAGTTGAGGTTTTATTTTTTCTATTTGGAAGTAATTGCTCTTAAAGCATGAAGGAACACTTAGGTTTTAGTTAAGCTTTTATTTTAGCGCTCTGCCCAAAATTTAACCATTCTGATAAATTAAAAACCTAAACTTTTGCTCAAAAAAATTTCACACAGACATTTTGTGAACATTATGAGAAAAGCAGCAGTTTCCTTTGGCTCAGAGAATGGTGAAAGCTGTTTGTGCTCCTGAGCATATACACATCATTCAGATCGAAGAAGGAACTAACAATGGTGAGCAGTTTATTTTGGCAGTTAGGCTACTGGCACTTAACTGTTTATGAGTTTGGGTTTCTGTGCAAAAGCAAAATTGTTCTTTAAGCCTTTTCTCCTTATTCTGACACAGGATCAATAAATAATGCCAAATGTTGCCTGTGAAAAACTTGCCTTTGCATTTGAATTGTGCTGTTTCTGCATAGTTTTGTAGTGTAAGGGAAAAGATTAGTACAACATTTAAAAAACCCTGATTTTGGTTATGGGAACTGACATCAGAAATTAAAGAGCTGGTTGTCAAACCACAACTAGTTCTGAGTTTGCTTATTAGCCTTTATTGAATACTAGATAACTGCGGAAGTGGACTGCAGAAGCTGACTACAGAGTGGGTTTTGTAATGTCTAGAAAGATAGAAATTTTTGATATTTTCTCTACTGCTAGGTACTCATTCCCTCATTTGGGGAAATTCCTTGGTTTTTAATGGTACAAGTGTCTACTACAGGGAGTATTAAGAGGATATCTTCCAGCTTTTTCTTGTGGAAGGAAAAATGACTATTTCTGCAGCCTTATGTCACATATGGCTAAAATTTAGTGATAGGCCCTAAGGCTATGGGGTAGACAGAATAAACAATGTGAGCCTTTTTTCCATAAGTAATGGATCTAAAAACTTTCAAAAACCTGCTGCTTATATTATTACTTGAATCAGGTGGGGTCCTGCTAGTGGCCTGGAGATTGTTAATTGTTGTTAGTGAAAAGACTCTTAGCAGTTTGAATTCCCTATTAAGAATTCTACAGCTGTGAATAGCGTTTACAGAATTGCACATTAAACATTTTTCTAGTGTTTAATTTTTGAAAGTACATACCAACTAACAGTGTGCTCAGTTTAAACTCCTGTTGTGCTATGTTCTGTATTGAAGATTAATATATAGCAATGGTTTCATTCCTGCTGTGGCTCTAAACTGGAAATCAGTTTGGTTAATACTCACTGTAAATTCTGCTTGGTTGCTTACAAACAGATGTTATCTGAAGCAGCTCCAGGAAAAGTGCGCATCGTTCATGGAGATATCCTGACCTATAACATGGAGAAGGCTTTTCCAAAGCACTTAAAAAAGGACTGGGAGGATGGTTAGTATTTGCATTTGGTTTAACTAATTTTTTTAGGGCTTCTGAGTTAGTGTGGTGATAAAAGTTGAATTTCACTTACTGCAAGTGTTACTCTCTTCTGGTACATTTTGAAGATAAGAGAAGACAACCTAATTTTTTTTGTTTTCTTAAAAGGGAACACAATTCTCTTCCTCTTCTAAGACAGTGGAATTTGTATGACATTGACCTTAGTCAGCAGTGAGGAGCTTTGCAATTATTAGTCTTGGAGCATCTTGACTGTACAATAACAACTCATGGAAAGCATAAAAGCAGATTAAATGGTGTACTTCCTAGCTTCTTCCTCTTTTTGAACAAACCAGAAATCACCACTGCTGTTATTCCACTGAAGAAATTTGTGTAAATTGCTTTGAAGCTTTTGGAAAATTTGTCCTCAAAAATTTAGTTTTCTTACTCTTTTGGTTTCATCTGGATATCTTTGGCAAAAATAGAATCTAATCAGGATTTATATGGGTTTGGGAGTTTTTTAGTCTTGAGTTTCCAATAGGACACTATTTCACCCACCTTTTTAAAGTTGTAGTATTATTAGATTAATCAGAGATGACCTCCCAGTCCCCTTTTCCATATTTCTAAATTTAAGGTAGAGTCACTGTTTGCAGTACCTGAAGAGCAATGAACTGCTTTCTGACTTAGGATGTAAAAGACCATGGCACATTATGCTCACCTCAAAAAAAATCCATGCTGTATTTCCCCATTGCAAAATGTAAATGCTTCACAGTACAAAACTGTGAGCAAATGGATGTGTGAGGGTGTGGTGCAGTTTTTAAAAATTTCCCTTTCCGGAACATGCAGTTGCTGTTTTTGGAGCTGACTAATTAGAGGGAAGGTATGTTTCTTCTGTTATTGCCATATGAAAATCTGAAAGGCCTATGGGTTTTGGAAAGGTCCTTAGCCATCTCTGATATATATCACAAATATACTAGAAATATCAGAGCCTAAAAAGTGCGTAATAAATGCCAGAAAAATAGCTTGAATTTGATACTATCATCTCTTATTCAGGTTATTAAATATTATAGTATCAAAGAAACAACACACTTGCTTTTGGTTTTTGTCCACTTTTGCACTCCTTTGAACCCATGATCCCTGATAATGAAATGCTTGTGTTATGTTTTGCAATACATGGATATACTGATACGATTCATAATTAAAAAGTAGATATCACTTCTTACTGCAAAGTCCTCTACTTCAACATATTTTGATTTCAGAGTGCTCTGTACAGAAGGAGAGCTCTGTCCTGTGTGAGTTATGTGGTTGTTTTGAGTGTTAAGACTTAGTCAAATGCCCCTGGGAGGAATGTGTTGGACAGATGCATGAGTATGGCTATTTACTCTGTACCTAATGGCCGTAGTTTAAACTCAGAAATACTGTTGTAGTTTTGCTGTTGTAGAGTAGCTCAGCAGAATTTTACTGATCAGTCGAAACTCATCTGAAAGCTACTGATTTATTCAAATGTAAATGAGAACCGAACCTAACCACTTTTTTCCAAGTAATTACTGAGAATAGTAACACAGTTTTGTCAGTGTAAGACAAGTATAAATGGAAAGGCATAATTTCAGTGTGGCATGATAAAAATTGTTTTCATATTTTAAATCTAGGTTGATAGGCACATATTTTTATTACGTGTTCTTTCTTAGCAAAATCTTATCCAAAACTTTTTGACAGTTGTTTTTCTTCTGTCAAATGTCAACAGAACCACCAGATATACATATCATTGGGAATCTGCCCTTCAGTGTTTCTACTCCTCTAATTATCAAATGGCTTGCAAATGTTTCAAAAAAGGATGGACCTTTTAAATACGGCAGGACACAGATGACGCTGACTTTTCAGAAGGAAGTTGGGGAGGTAAGATTTTAGGATCTTCCCAGAATTGTACAGATACTAAACTGAAAAAATTTGTTTACATACAGTCTTTTGCATAAAACTACAAACCCAGTCTTACTCGGATTTAGAAAGAGAAGAAAGAGGAAAGAGTTGATTAAATTTTTAGTTTATGTGGCTGTAAATTATGAATTTTCATGCTGAGTTTATCATCTGCTCTGATTCTTTCACAAGCACGTAATTATATTTTTTTAATGTCCTGTGCAGGGATATATTTCCTTGAGGTCCTCTGTCTGTTTTCTGAACTATGGTTTCTTCAACATTAATAGATTGCACAGCACTCTTCTGATTTTAAATGTCTTTCTTCTCTGGCAGAAATTCATGTGCCATTCATCGGTTTTTCCTTACCTTTCATTCATCTCAAGAAATACACTTAGATTTATTTCCTTGGTTCTCTTTATTAAATATTTTTTTGAAAAACACGTTCCTTGAAATAAGGGAAAATGAGGGGTTAGCATTATTTCCAGTTGTGATTAAACACTTAAAATACAAGAGGCTTGATATCAGAATTACTATCAGAATTATTGACGTATTACTGCCATTCGTATGTGTTTAAAAAGGCATCGAGTTCTGTCACCCCAAGTCCAAGCACAAATTGAGATGCAGTAGGATTAATCCTAGGTCAGTTGACAATAGGTTGACTTACTCCACAATGCTTTTAGACTTATCCGGTTATTTCTATTACCTGTGCATGAAGGTTATAATATCATAAAGACTGGAAGGCTTTTTGCTTTGTGTTTATGCAAGCCGTCTGGCTTCTTACAAGCATCTCACTTGCTTTTAAAAAGGAAAAAAGGAATTGCGCATCAATCTGAAAACTGAGTTTCCATCTAATTACTCCAGCGTTGTAAATACCAGAGTTTCTCAGTGCAGCCTAAATGTGTATGTTGTTTTCACTGTAATCCTTCAAAGTAAAAACTTGAATAGGAAAATTTTGCTGTGTTTTTATCCGGCATATGAATTAGTAATAATTATATATGCAAGCGCCATGTCTGCTGTTGTTTTTTGAGGTCAAAGAAAACCACATTGAGCTGTCATTACTCTAGCTTTGAAATCAAGATTCAGGACAGGTACTGAAGTATTTCCAGTAGGTGGCTTTAAAGGCATCAGAGACAAACATTTGGTATGAAATAAACCATTTTTTTTTAATTCAGTTCTGGACTCTTGTGGCATTAAAAAATCCAGTTCTATTTTCTAGAAAGACTTCATGTCATGTGAGATTAGATCTTGTTGCAAAACGTGGCTAATGGACTGTGAAGTAAAATGCAGTGTGATGATGGGTCAGATGCGTAGTTTTGCGACAGCAGTGAAAAGGTTGGCCTAGCACTGCGTGAGAGCGCTCTGTACTTTCAGAAACCAGCTGCATACATCCCTGATGACATGCAGGTTATAGTGCTTCTGCACCCAGCATGACTCACTGAGATGCAAAATACCACACACACTGAACTCAGAACGCTGAGAAGTTAGAAACACTAGGAAATTGAGTAGTTGTTCAAGGTCATGCAGTAGATCAGTGCTAATTGTTATTGAGTTTACATTCTGGGATCTCCTGATTCTTGTTCAACAGCAGTGTAAACACAGCTCTTTCTTTGAAGACAAAATTGTTCATTGTTTTTTGTTTGCATTTCTGTTATTGATTTGATATAATGAAAAATAAAAAGTTTGAAAGAGGCTGTTTGATTTTATCATTAGGAGAAAGAGCAGTAATTAAGGTCTGTGTATTTTCTCCTGACCCTCTGGAGTGGCTTACATTAACCATTGTAATTTGGCATACACGGGCATATTCAGTACCAGGAAGGAGAGAACAGTGTCATGCAGATAATAATGAGTTGCTACTCATATTTTATGTATCTCTGGATTGAAAGGGAAGTCTCTTACACTGGAAAATTTGGTGTCTTCCCTGGATGTTTCTAAGCTAAGAGTCTAAATATCAAGGAAAGTCTGTGTATATACCATAAGCTCGGTAAAAGTGTCAGATGCTGTCATGAAATAGGGTGTTGTGCTGGATAATCAATTAGGATAACTTGATATTAACAGTAAGAAAATGAAGCAATGTGCCTTTTAATGTATGATCAGGCTTTGTTTTGATAGCCTAACATGAGGAAAATACCTTTGCCTTTTTTGCTGGCTGTCTTGCTTTTCTGTTTCCTTATAGCACAGTGACGTTGGTGTGAGTTGCTGCAGCCCACTTTGATTAAATGATTAAAGACTGATAAAAACCAGCAGTTATATTATCTGCTAAATTCTGAGGCCGATTAAGGATGATAAGCCAAATATCCACAGCAGTAAAAATAGCATTTTTGAGCGTCAAGCAGATAATTTTGTTTCTCTTTAGTTTGCATTTGTAAAATTGTTATTTACTTGGTGGGTAAGAATTTTTACCTTGCCCCGAATTCCTCAATGCTTCATCTTAAATCTGCCACCCAGGCTAAGTAACTTGCCAGCCCACTTTGTTTAAAATTACTCCTATTTCAGTTTGGAGATCTTTGTCAGTCACTAATTTTGAGTAGAACTGGGCAGATAGTTGTTCACCTGAACTGCAGGGGAGTGGGAAGTGGGGTGCTAAACTGTTAGATGTCTAGAAGAGAGATGTGTTAGAAGAGCAGAATACTTGGTCATCTTGTATCTAATGTTGCTGTCTAGAACACTAGGCAAAAGGTGCTAATATTATAGAAAGTAATTCCAATTTTTTGAGTAGCATACAGAAGAAAAATTACTATTATGTTTTCATAACTGATGTAGGTTAAATATAAATATTTATGTTCTGAAAAAAACACTTTGTTTTGCAGAGAGTGGCTTGTGTACTTAAACTGTGTTTAATATTCTTTTATATGGTAAGTCTAATTCTTCATTTAGGTTAATTCCTGTGCCAGATTTTGCAGATTCATTTGTAATGGGGTTTTAATATGTTTATGAAAAGCACAGTTTCATGGTACAGCTTTCATTGGAGAACAAAACAAATAGCTGTTCCTGAATCACAGAATATGCCAAGTTGGAAGGGACCCACAAGGATCATCAGTTCCAGCTCCTGGCCCTGTGCAGGACCATCCCCAAGAGTCACACCATATGCCTTACAGTGTCATCCAAACACTTCTTGAACTCTTGTCAGGCTTTGTGCTGTGACCACTTCCCTGGGGAGCCTGTTCCAGTGCCCAGCGACCCTCTGGGGGAAGAACCTTTTTCTAATATCCAACCATTTGAGTGTGGTTGACAGTGACCAGCATCAGAAGAGATGTCAAATACCACCTTGATTGTATTCCAGGTTAGGCTTCTGGATCTTCATTTTGTTTCATGCCTTGCTAAAGTTTTAATAGCAGATGAAAAAATGTTACCTAGTTAGCTGAATTTCGGTATAACTTGCTTAGTGTAGTTTCAGGTGCTATCCATATTAAGAAGTAGGAACGAAGAAAATCTTGAGAACTGAGATTAAAACCTGCAAATACAGGCCAAGTTACGGAAGTATGGGGAAAAACTTTTTAACAAGGCCTGTTGCCATAGAACAAAGGGTAATGGTTTTAAACTAAAAGAGGATAGATTTAGATAAAAAGAAGAAGTTTTTTTACAGTGAGAGTGATGAAACACTGTAACAAGTTGCCCAGAGAGGTGGTGGTTACCCCATCCCTAGAAACAGTAAGGTCAGGCAGTGCAAGGCTCTGAGCAACCTGATCTTGCTGAAGATGTCCCTACACGTGGCAGAGGGGTTTGAGTAGATGACCCTTGTACGTCTGCTATGCACAGGTGTGTTCCTGCTGATGTGGTTGCAGTGGTCTAAAATGTTACTGCCCGCAAGCTGATGTTGTCAAGTTACCCCTTCTGTAGCTGAGAAGCAGGAGCTTACTGCCTGAGAGTTGCCAGATGGGTTTGGGGGGAAGTAAAGATTGCCTTGTTTGAATTGGAATTGGAAGGACTACAGGTGTTGCCATGAGGTCAGTTTCATTTACACTGCTGAGGTTAAGGAAGTGCATATCTTATTGCATCATTAGACTTTGCAGTCTGGGTTTTTTTCAGAGAATAGTAATGATGGTGGATAGATTTATTTTTTTTCCCTACTACCTTTCCTCTGAAACAACAATGAAGGTAGTTTTAAATGCTCGTGTATGCAAAAAGAATCACTGAGCTTTCTTTCCAAAAAGTCATTGAAAAGTGTTTATTTGCTCTGTGCTTTTTAGAAGAGGTTTTTAAAAAAATGGAAAACTTCAGCACTAGGTTCAGTCTTATTTTTCAGGGATAGATTCAATAAGCATGGCAGTGTTTTATGAGTAGGCTTTTCATATGAAACTTCATGATGTACAGATGTTACCAGATATAAAAATTTGGGATTAGTTTTTATTTTTTATTGAGGAGGTGGTAAATAAGAACAGGAATCTTCAAAATTCTGTTTCTGCGTAGGTAGTGTAATAGCTTTTCTCATTTGAGACTTGTGAGTGTTATTTATGTTTAATTCTTGTTTGTGCTAGCAAAGCACACAAAATGTGTTTCTTGCCTGGTCAGAAAACTTCTGACCAGGCTACTGTTTTGATAGTATTTGTAAAAAAATTCTTGGGAAAAACAGAATTACTAAATTGAATTTTAAGTATTAAATACTCTCATTGTTAAGCATTCTGAATTTATGTGAAGCAGATCAGCTTCCTTGGAAATGTTGTAACTGCAGATGAGTTAATGAAGAAATTTTGGGTTCTAGCTGATCTTAAGCTTATGGAGCTTTGCTTCATCTTGAAGAAGAAAAAAGGTAGAAATATTTGATACAGAAACAGGAAAGGATGTGAGAGTACTGTCAGATGGTGTTGTGTTTGTTTTGAATCCTGCAGTCAGAATAGTTTTATTTTTTTCCCTGTCTCCATGCAAAATTCATTTGACATTCATTTAGTTATGCAGAAATTCAAGAAGCTCCTTTTCATGTGCATTTGACTGCATGATGTAAATCAGAGGGAATCTTAGTGAAATGCTGCTACATTGGAGAAAAAAATTCTAGATCAGCTGGGCATACAGTTTGATATGAGTTCTTAACGATTAACTGGTGTTTTGGTTTTTTTTTCATTTGATTATACTGATAAATGAAGTTTTAATGTAACTGATTGGTCAATTCAGTATCACTGATGTACATGTTTTGGTTCTCCCCTAGAGGCTTACAGCTAATCCAGGAGGTAACCAGCGTAGCAGACTGTCCATTATGGCTCAGCATCTCTGCACTGTTGAAAACTGTTTTGTAATTCCAGGTCAAGCCTTTGTCCCAAAGCCAGAGGTAGGTTTTGCTGTATTTATATGGGTTTTTTTGTTAATTTGTCAGTCAGGCAATGTATCTGGTTTTGAGTAAGGAACACAGTTGACTGCTCTATTTCAACACCTCCGTATTATGAAGTGGAGTGATATGAAATTCCTGGAAACGAAGTATGCTTACTCTTAAGAAGGTACTTTTCTTTTTCTTTCCTCAGATCTTGGCTTTGACCTTCAAACCTATCTGCAAAATGAATGTTCTTCTTTGGGTGTTTCTGGAGAGGGAGATTAGAATATAATGGCAGTATAGTCTGCTAGGATTGTAGCATTGTTTGAAAGCCTGCTATTTTACATTTTGCATTTATAAAGAGTTTGGGAATTGTGCCTAGAGAATTTGACGGGCCTTTTGAAAGACTGATAAGAAAAGCTTTTAATTTGCCATCTTTGTCAAAGATCTCTGATTTTATCATTTCTATAATTTTTGTTTCACCCTAGTCATCTTTAGCATCCCTCCTATTTGCTATAGCACTTTGTCACCTATATCCTACTGCATGTTTAAAGAAGTAACAATTTCTTCTTCCTCCTATCTGTGAGGTAGAGTGAGTAAGGAAAGTCTATTTGTAGTCCTCTTATCTATTGCCACTGATTACAAGAATCAAGAATCAATAAATTAATCAGTGTTTTGGACAAGAATGTTTTTTTTGTTCTGGAGGTTTTTTTTAAAAAGTTGTGTCTGACATTAAGTGAAGTCTGTTTCCCCGAATGCATTCAGAAATCGTAGGATCATAGAAATATTTGGATTGAAAGGAAGCGTTAAAAGTCATCCAGGCCCATCCCCATACAATGAGCAGGAGCATCTTCAAGTAGATCAAGTTTCTCAGAGCTCAGTCCAGTCTGCCTTGAATGTTTCCAGGGATGGGGCAGCCAACATCTCTCTGGGCAACATTTCAGTATTTTACCACCTTCATTGTAAAAAATTTCTTCCTTTTATCTAATCTAAATCAACCCTGTTTTGTGTCCTAGCAAACAGCTGTTTTGTTTCAGAAATGAACTTAATTTCTGAAAGTCTCTCTTAAACTGGTTGGTTCAGCTCTTCCTTTCCCCCATATCACCATCACTCCCTCAGTCCTTTTACTTTTCAGGCGTATCTCTTGAGAACCTTTGGAAGGTTATTATCTCATTTATCACAATGAATTTTAAGGCCTCTATCTGGGCATATTCTGATGATGATTTAAAATTCTGTTAGTATTTTTTGAGCAAGTAGCTGTGGAAACATGTTAAATTACTAGTTCTCTCAGCAGTCTGTTGTAAAGAAAAATGACCATGCTTAAGAAGTCTTATTTTTTGCTTTGAGTTTTTGGGTTAGAGGTTTGGTTTTTTTCCTATCTCCTAGCTGAATGAAAAATAACTTCAGGATGCCATCTCACTGTCAAATAAGTGAAATAGTTTTAAATAAGGCCAAAATTCCAATTTTATGATGGTTTCTCGATGGATACAATTTGAGTACTAGTGGAGCTAGCATAGTCAAAAGTCTTGTGCAGACTGTGTCTCAGAATTAGGAAGCTATAACTGTTATTTCCATTTTCCTGTGCTGAAAAGGCCATAGTTGACCGAGAGAGGTAACTCAAAAAGGTGTGACAAATATCTTAGTATAAACACATCCTACAGTCAGTTGATACTCTGTTGAATTAAGAAAACAGTACCACTAAAGGCAAGCATATTTTCATTTAATGTTTTTCTTTGGGTTAAAACAAGAATTGCTTATATAGCAAAAGCAGAAAGTACAATTTTTTCAGACAGAACTGACACCTGTTTTCATTATATTTTGTTTCCTTCAAACTGCTGTTGTAGATTGGTCTTCTGTTTTGTCCTTGTTCTTTTATCTGCTGACTGATGTGGTTTCAAATATTATCATTTGTCATAGAATCTGTTTCCTTGGAAAGCTCCTTCAGCATATTGTGAATGCAGTGGCTCAGTGCTTGATTTTTTGTTTCATAGCTATACAAAGTTCAGGTACTTCTGTATAGTTTCAGGAAGAAAAATTTGCAGTGTATGTAACCAATGAATACTTCATTTTGCTCATAGGATGCAGTTACTGCCTTTCTCTTATGCCCTCCTGGAAAAATGCCTGGTGGAGATGCATGTTTATGAGAATGAGTTGTTTACCTGAGTTCTCACAATGTATGAATATTATTCAACAATACTATGAATGTTGAGACATAAAAGACTCTTGATTTATGGAATGATGTGGTGCTGCATGACATTGTGTTTAGGAAAAGAAAATTTGGCCTTTTAGTCATAGTTAGGTCTCTGCAATACCAAATAGCTACTGATAGTAGCAGTAGGAATAAAACAAAACAAGCTCATTGATTAATACATTGGAAACTCAAAATAGCTGTAATAGTAGTAAAAAAACCAAGATATAATGCCATTCTATGTCTAAAACATGAAGAATGAAGACTCTCTGTGAATAAAGACTCTTTCCATTTAAAGTTCATAAACCAGTCCACTTCCCCAAAATCTGTAACAGAAAATTTTACTTTTTCCAACATAATAGACATACAATGTTTAGGCTCCTTCATACTGTTTAGCAAATTTCGGGCTAGCAACATGGGAAATGAAAGTTGTGTATTCATACACAGAATAAATAGTAGTTGTTTTTATTGAAAGACTCATCCAGTGTTATTGTATTCCTAAATTCATCGATATGATGGTTCTTTAGGGAAGTATTTAGATAGAACATGCTTTGCCAATGACCAATAGAAAACAAAATTTGTGTGGTGAAAGAAAAGGTTAAAGGATTTAAGATAGTTATTCAATATAAGGTAGTTAAGAAAATAAATTTAAATAAAATAAATTTTAAAAACTGTTTCTTTTTCAGTGTTGGATGCTGCATTTTACAGTAACACAATACATGGGAGTGGGTCTGAAACAGACCCTACAGGAATAATTAAAAGGATTTATAAAAATTCTTTTAGAAGGTCGGAAATGTAGAAGACAATAAGTAGCTGTATTATTTGAGCTGTTAGTAGCTACTTTCAGCAATTTAGTTTGTATCCTGTTTGTTAGAGTTTGCAGGTGTTTTCAGAGTTATGGTTACGTTTCTGTTGTTGTATTGCTCCTCATGTCCTACATTCATTGTGCAGTGATAGATTAGTAGCAACTGGTGAATGTCCAGCAGGCATTTCTTTAACAATAATCAATTAAACCTACAGCAGGTGGCAGTTTGGGTCGGGAGATCTTGTTTGGCAAGATCTGAATGGTACTGCCGATTCTTCAGCACGATATGCAGAGTATACAGTGCAGCTCCGGTTTGGGGCTATGTGCTTTTCTTGTGGTTTTTTTTTTGTGTGCAGTTGGTTGGCTTTTTTACTAAGTTTTGTTACTAAGGCAATTTACAGTTGAAAATGAAAGGCAGGTGTGTCTGCTTTTTAAAAACCGTTGGATTTGGCTTCTTGTGTGTTTTGTTTTTTTTTATTCTTGCATCATAATTAAAATAGAGATAAAAATGTAAAATACACTATAAAATCTTACGTTATTGAAAGCCTGATTTGCTAAATAGAAAGTAGTTAGTTTTTAATCATCTTTGCTATAACAAGACATCAATACAATAATTGTGCAGTCAGTTGTTTTTGAAAATAGTTCCTTTTTCTTCAGTAAATGTTACTGGGAAAGTCAAAAAACATGGTTTGAAAAATCAGCAAGATAAAGTACTTTTGTAGCAGACAAGTATCATTTCCTACTTCTTTCCTTTTTGTGGATGCCCCTTTAAATTAAATACCTTGCATAAACATAACTGCAGCCCAGATGTAGGAGAAGTTAAGTGCTCTGTTATACATTCTTTGAAATAATCAAACTACACGTAGCAAACAATAAACCCTTGAATGGATAGAAATACTTCAATGGATAGAAATAACTATTTACACATAGTCCTTGAGGTTGTAACCTGCATTGCTCTCCTGCTCTGTGGCTTGGAAATGGTGCTTCTTTGGAGGGTAAATCCATGCTCCTTGCTGCTTTTTAAAACAGGAAGTGCAGAAAATCACACCTGCGATGAGCAGAAAGCCTGCTGAAATGAATCCTGTATAAACCGCTCCTCCTGGTTCGTGTTTACTGCTCTCTGGAATGGTCTGGTCCAGAAAATTTGAAATAATTTCTCTTGTGTACCAGGATGTTGGTACTAATCCAGAGATTCCTGCAAGAATGAAGCAGACTCCTCCAGCAAAACAAGCATGACTTTTGCTGTCACTGTCCCCTCCCAACTTTGTGCATTTCATTCCAACTGTAGTGATGCAGATCCCAAAGGCTGATAGGATACAAGACAGTACCATGGTGGTCCGTGCAGCCTGGATGTAGACGGGGAGAGAGAGAATGGAGTATTTTAGGGTACAGCTAAACATCCCAGTGCTGTACCATGTGCAGTCCATCCACAGTCCTTGCATCTGCGTTATAGCTGTTATGATATTTGAGCCAACGTCTGCATTTACCTTCCAGTTTGGTAGCAGGGTGGCTGCGATATCTCCAAAAACACCAAACAAAGCCAGAATAAAAGCAAAGAACTGCAGACTTGCTGATGCCATGGTGGTTATCTGCTGTCACCTTTTGTCTGCCCTTTCTCTCTTGAAAATGAGTGTAAATGGTAGCTTCGTGGCCAAGCTGTAGCCCTGTGTGTAATAGGGAAGAAAGAGGGGGAGGAGAAGTGCGAGGGGGAAAGAAAAAGAAATCAGCAAACACAAAACTGCCTGTGTTTAAAATTAGAGCTATCTCAATGAATATCTGAGCATGACCCTGCAGCAGCTGAGCAGCTGTACATGAGGTACTTGAATAGAAATGATGGCAAATGGACAGTGTTTTAGAATTGTTTGTTAAAAGGAGCTGCTGCCCTTTCATGCATTATTACAAGCCATCGAGCAAAACTTACTTTACTGCAATTGGGTTTGGTAGTAGCATACAGATTGCAGGCTTACTAGATAAATACGCAATGTAAATGGAAAGTTAGGAACTTGCAGGTTAGAAGTCATTGGGGTAGAAAAACACTGGTAGAAAATATATTTTGTTCTTCAAGTACCTGATTTAAGTGTGTTGATGGCTGTTGTCAGCTCTTTTTGACTATTTTTATAGTAATGTGTACTGTTATAGTATCTCTTGTATAAAGTATGGTTAAAGGTAACCCTTTATTTCTGTTACTTAAATATTACTTGTTCAGCTTTTTAATAACTGTTGCAAAATTTCTTGGTTTTAAAGAAGAATAAAATTTAATTTAGTTTTTGCAGTATTTTCACCATTTAGTCACGTGTAACTTTTCTAAATACTTTATTTTCAGTGATTTCCATTCCTTGACTTAGGGCAGCAGTATTTAGCAAGTCATAAGAGTGAATATGATCAGGTTCTGTCTCTAAAATGTTTTTAATACTGATATGAAATACCTCATTTGTGGAAATACGGTTTTTTAATCAGTCACCTGCCTGAAATAATTTACAAATTTGCCATGAAGTGGCAGTTTCAAAAATTCATTAAAAAAAGCTCCCTGCTATTGTTGCATCAAGAGTCCAATTTCGTTTGAAAGATGAGAACATTTTAGGCAGTAAAAAGCTGTGCACTTGGGAAGACAGAACTGTTGCTGTTACGTCAGATGGAGTGTTGGGATAGCAGATGAAGACCAATGATTTGATACAGCTGAGAGGAGGATTAGAAGTGGTGCCCTGCCCTGCCTTTTGTGTGGGGCTATATAATTGACAGGTTTTGTCTTTTATCTGTGATAGGCAAAGGGTGGACCTCAGTCTGGATTATGCTGTCTAAGACATTCTATCTAATATGAACAATAATAAAATTGATCTTAAGCATTAGGACTTTTTGAAAAGCCATAATAATAGAAGATAAAATTGAAATAAGTGGAACACAAAATATCTATAGCGTTTTACTCAGCTCATTATGCATAAGACAAAGTTTTGATCATATGTATTCTGTCAGGTTTTAGTGGCATTACTTGATGTATTTATCCTCTATGATTATATTTACTATAATTGTCTATAGCAGTATAATGTAATCCTATAGATCCTCTATACAATATTCAATTTATATATTTATTCTTTAATTTTTATATTGTACTTATTTCATGTAATTGTTCAAGGATGTGCTAACTCTGTCCGGCATGCATATATATATATATATATATCAAAAATGCATATAGTTAGGGTGAGGATATTAACACCTACTCATTTTTAAAATCTTTCTTCAAAGAACTGCCTATTTCCATATCCCTTCAGTTTGTTCAGACTGTGAAGAGGTGCTTTGGCAAATACATATCATTTGCTGTATGGGCCTATGGGAAAGATGGCTTAACTTCCATTTACAGAGGGAACTGACACGTCCGGATAGCTCAAAACTCATTTGAAAGCATATTCTGGAACAGCTAATTAGGATCTTGAGTCAGCCTTTTTCATTGCTTCCTTTTTAAAAATTCAGTATATACAAACACGCAAGCATAAATGCAAAACACTGCAAATGGTGTAGGCATGCATAACATTTAATTGGGTGAACCAAGTTAAAGGCATGATAAATTCAAGTATAAGCACTACAATTGTAATTAAAAATACAGTTATGTTTCATTCCTGTTTATGTAGGACTTACTGCTGGATGTGAGGTCTGAGATGTTTTCTTCACTGTAGATGTCCTGGAAAATGCAGTTTCTCTTGAATGGAACTATCCCTTCTCATATAAAACTGCATTGGCATGTATTAACAAAATTTCTTGGAATGCTGGGGGCTTTTTTTTCTGTTCTCTACAGCAAGTGCATTACTGCTGTTTGTTCTCTCTCTTAGTTCCATCTACCAGAGAATAAAGGAGCACTTTGTTTAATGAGTTTTGTTTGAAAAAGACTCAGTAAGGGAAAGCAAAGAGATTATGGAATAAAACAGACGGAGGCCCTTAGTCCCAAATACATAATGATATCCAGGTTCTATGATGAAAAGTGTGAACAGTGATTAAACAGAGTAAAATCTTGGGAATCCAGAAACTGTAGACTTACAGACTGAGAGGGGGGAATCATTTAAGTTGGCATTGAGAGCCAGAGGGTTTTGTTGTTTGTCCGTTGTTGTTTTTTAAATCACAGCTAATCTTATTAAGAGTTTAAATTTCCTGGACAAGAACTGTGCAATTTATTTTAATTTGTAATTGGAACAGCAGGACATTTCTATTCAACTACAGGTTTTGCTTATCTCTTCCTGATAGCTTTAGCCTTCCATAAGTCATCGTAGAACTTGTTCCCTTTCTATGAGTCTGTATAAAAGAATGAAGGAATAAAGCTCCTATGGTAACTGCAGCACACTGGAGAAGTGGGCTCGACAAGTTGGTGTGTGAAATCAAGAAGATAAATAAGTCTTGCTCATTGCAGCGGTGATACACCCATAGGTTGTGTACCTGACTTCCGGTTTCCTATGATTCTTGTTGTGAGCCTGGTGTGAATGGAATTATTACAAAGCTGTTCTTCACAGAAATTACTGCTATTAATGAGTGGCATGTTACTCTCTGCTGGAAGTGAACCAAAAGTAAACTCTCGCATCAGAACAAGGTTGCTACGAGATTCACATGTCTGGTGTTAGACCTAACATTTGTCTGTAGTAGACACATAAAATGAACACTTGGTTTGTGAAAGTGCTGTCTTAGAACTATCGCAGTAGGATCTCAAGCAGTCTGTTTTAATGCAGTTGTAATATGTTCTGCTTAGATTTCAGTTCCCTGTGAGTAAATTGCAGCTTGAGGAAAGGTTATGTAGGTTTGCTTTTAACACAGCCCTGTTGCAACATACATGTATTGCCCATTATGAGAACCTTATTGTCAACAATTAGTAAAAACTGTCTCTCTCAGTCTTATTTGGGTTTAGAATATTGATTTCATTAGCAAGGCAGCAGACTTGTCTGGATTAAATTGTATGCTGTCATGTGTTCCTCCTACCCTACCAGAACATAAACCTTCATTGTACAGATACACTAAAACAGTAGGGGGTAAATAATTGCTGTGCTATTGACAGTTCAGGATAGATCAGTTGAATGATTTTCATACTCATTAATTTGTAAGATTTGACTGCTATTTTGTAAATGTTTTTAACATACTTGGTAGAGTGAAAAGTGTTACTTTTAAAATTATCATCAAATTGTGTATTTTAAGTGCTCTTGTGTACTCTTGGTTTTCATAATTCTACTCTCTATTTTGTGCATATTAAAAAGGTTAGGGAAAAAAGGCATGTATAATTTTAAAGGAGTGGCCAATTAGAAGAGAAAAGCTTTTCCCAGTATCTGTTGCTATAGTAACCAGCCGGCTTTCCTGGGGTCCAAAGAAAACAGCATCTGTAATAGAACTGAGAAGTGCTGTGTTTTGTTTCAGAAGCAGAAATTATTGCTCACTGGCCTTGAGATTGCAAACTGAGCTGTTTGGCTCTGACGCGGCACACTGTATCTAGACTGAATTCCTTTTTCCTTCAGAAATTTTTATTGAAGATGCAGCTTTAACTACCAAAGAGCCCTAATTTCTCACTTAGGAGCAGTTCTGCAAAATTGAAGTGACTAGGAGATGCCAAATGGTCTGTGGTTGTTTTCTTACCCGTGTTTGTGGGGGAAATACCTCATTTTATTTCCTGACAATACACATATGCATGTGTAAATAAGCCCTTAGTATTTCTGTACAAGGAGCAGATTGGACATGTGAAGTATGTATTTTCTCATTTCAAAATTATTAACTTTTCTTACACTCAGTGTGAACACAAGGGTTTTCCACATTCCTGTCATCTTCCTCCTAGGTAACAGCAACCTGTGGCAAAGGCAAAAGCTCAAGACACTTGAAAAATTAAAAATCTGCTTTGGAAAACACATTAAGTGCATTTGATTCCATATGTTGAATTTTCTTTGTCACCTGATTTTTAAATAAGTTCTTGTGCTTCACATTTTAGTAAATTTAAGTATTTTTTCTGCCTTATTCTTAACTCTAGTTTTCCAAAAAGGTGGAAAAGTTGAGAAAAAACATTCAGTAATGTACTTGAGATCAGCAGTGCTAATTCTGGAAAAGTGCTGGTTTTTTGGTTGTTGTTTTGGGTTTTTTTTTTATCAGCACCATTAATGGGTATTTTCTTTCCTTTCTGTAGCAGGCATTTTTGTTCAGTTTAGTTCTGTCTACATGAAAAACTTACATCATTTGGATTTTACAGTTCTGTTGAAATGTAGTACTTCATGTTGTTGAAGCAGTTGTACTGTATGGCTGTCCTTGACAGCTGAGCTATTCCATCTGAAAGAACAGTGTGGATGGATGCTGCCTTTGTACCTTGTGTCAGAAGAGTATGTCCACATCAGAGGTTGCTATGAGTAGTTTTGGTTGATGCGGTAGAAAAAACCCTTTCTTGTTTTTAAGTACTCTTGTGATCTGGGTTATCTCTATTGGTACGCTGAATGTGTGCTTAGAGCAGCAGCTGTTCTTTAGCCTAAGTGTGTCTCTTTTTCCATCAGAACTAGCATATCTTCACTTTAATGTCACATAGAGTCTGTTCTATGAATGCCAATGTTGACTGTCAGACCTTTGAAAAAAAATGAATGATTGTCCATCAAATTAGCAGACTCTTTAATAAAGAGACTGAATATTTTTTTAAAATTGGTTACTTAAAAATTTTTAGTCATTCAGTACCAGTACTTGTACAAATTTTCAATGTGCTCTTCCACAGAAATTTTTCCTTTTTGTTGTTGTTAATACCTAGTTTGGAAGAGGAACTGCTTTATTCGTTGCTGTGCAGAACTGTATGTTTAGCCCAGCTGCTATTTTTTAATACAGAAGTCTGAATTCAGAGCATTTTGGTATAATACAGTGTCTCTATAGTTGCATGGCATATATATATATATATAAAAACCATAAAATGTGTACATATAACTTCATTCTGTTTTCATACGCAGGGAAAGCGACCATTGTGTCCAAGCTGATTTTAAAACTATAAAAATATATACAAGCTTACCTTTGTGGAATAATTCAAACATAATTTTGGATGAACTGTGCTACAGAGTGTAAACAGAGACTTGTGTAGTCACTTAAGCTGAGTGCAGACTTATTTCTACCTACCATTCCTTTAAAGAGATTAGAATTTTAAAATCTTAATACGTTGAAAAATAATTCCTTGGCTTACATTTTAGAAAAGCCCTGGAGCAACAGAAAACATATAGGGAATGGGTTTGATTTCTAATTATAATACCAATTTTCTCCAGCTGCCCTTCAGCCTATCAAATATTGTCTAATTTGTGTATTATGTCAGAATTGTCTTGTGGAAGGATCTGAGGACAGAAGTGCTAATTACTTTACAGATTACATGGAAGTTGCTTTAGATGGAGGAAGTACCATGGGGAAAAAAGTACTAAGTACTAAAGGCATGTGAACTAATTGGAAATATGTAGATAACTAAGACTAAAATTCTGTAGGGCCTTGAAAGCTAAACCAAATCTTTATGTTTAATACTTCATTAGTCATTGCACAGCTGTATTACCTGTCGCAATAATGTGTTCCTATATTGTGCCTGTTTCCTGATGTCTAGCCAGTTAACTTAGAAGTAAGGTGTCCCAGAGGAGTATGTGTGCTGAAATTTTTCTTTCTTTTCCGTATAGGTGGATGTGGCTGTGGTGCATTTCACTCCATTGGTGCAACCAAAGATACAGCAGCCGTTTGAGCTAGTAGAAAAATTGGTTCAAAGTGTTTTTCAGTTTAGAAGAAAATACTGCTTCCGTGGACTTGAGTAAGGATTTTTAATGAAAAATATCAGATAATGTTTTTGTAAATGCATCAGCTACTAAAACAGTTAGCTATGCGTTTGATTTTATTCCTCTCATTTTATGTTTGTCATCGATAGATCTTTCCATTTCAGAATGGTTTCTGAAGACAAAATTAGGAGAATAATATGTTTCTGGTGTAATTATGTAATAATTACTTGACATTTTTGTTAGTGCAGTTGAAGTTGTTAGAAACACTAGGATAAATTGGTCATCTTTTCAGTAGTTTCTCTGTCTCAGAAATGAAAATAGCCCAACCACAGAAACTACAGCATGATTGAATTAAAAAAGTATCAGAATTCAGAATCAAAAATGGCAGTAGGAGGAGGTTTTAATGGAAGTTTGAAGAGAATGTCTATCTGTGGAAAATTTTACTTATTTGGAGATAATGTCAAAAGGTCAAATCCTTGTTTCTGTGCTTGCCCTTTTGTGGACTTACTGGCTCTTTAAAAATCTCCCATGTCTTACTGGGGGAATTTACTAGGTTCTCTGATGTGGGAAACCTGCAGTCTTCTTCACCAGGGGTCCTGTTAAAACTCCAACATAGCCACGTGTCTGACTTGGTATGGGCAAACCCCAGCATTCAGCACTGTAGAATGTGTGACAGATGCTGTTAGGACTAGAAGCATGCTCCTGCAGCTTGGCCTTGCTGAATTTGCTGGGCACAGTTTTGGCCATGATTCAGTCTAGAATTAGAGTGGGTATCACCTTACTAAACTACAGGCCTTACTTGTCACTGTTTTAAAGGTGAACAATTTTGTCTCTAGTTTTGGTTTGTTGTGTTTTTTTTCTTGAGGCTCTGAATGCCATTGATGTCTGGGATGCAGACATTGCATTTAAAATGAGTACTGATTTGCTTGTGTTAAGATTTGAGTATGCATTTGGAGGTGTTTAGAAAATGAAGTATACAAATTCTAGAGTGATCTGTATTTGATTTTCAAGGTGGTGGTAGTTTGCAGGTTTTTGTGGAGGCTTTTTGGGGTTTTTGTGTTTGATTTTTTTTAATGAAAGAATGGTTTCACTGACAGTGTAAGCAGAAGGGATTTGCAATCAGCATATAGCTAAGTTATGTACAATATCTTGCCAAAGTTGAAAAAAACCGAAACCCGACTATTGTGTAATCTCAAATTGCTAATAACTGCTTTACATTCTTTTGAGGCAAGGAGGGGGAATCTGAACTTTTGGACGTCACGTATTCCCTAGCAGCTTATCATACTTCAGCCCTAGTATGCAGCTAAGAAACACAATCCTCTTATTCTTTAGCTGACCTGAAAAAAATAGCAAATTTTGGTGTATAATAAAGCTGTTAAGTTCATTATAAGGTTATCTATCACATATACTATATAAAAACAAGGTATAGAATCAGTTTACATTTGTCTGTAAATTCTGACTCCAGGTATGTCTTTTAACTACCAAATCAAAGAAATGCCTGATGGATTCCTTACTGGAATAAGGATTGATCCATTTTAAACTTGCTGACCTGGATGCTGAACTAATGGGAACATTTTGACCAAGGCCTGCAGTAACACGTACTTTAAACCGCATTTCTCAGAAGTTCCATCCTTTGCTTATAATTTTAAACTTCTTAACTTTGCACTCTCGCTGGCCACCAGACAGACTATCACTTACTTATGCAAAGCCTTTTGACTAGTTTGTCTAGTGAACCTGCAAAACACTGCTGGCATATGGGAGTGTTACTGTATTGCACAATGTTTTTAGATATTATGTATGTATCACAGATACAGTTTGAAAATTGAGACACACACATAAACCATGTGCAGATTTTATGCCTTCCTGATCCTTTGTAGACTGAGAACTACTGCTAATAAGAGCTAGTTCTTTCACCAGTTCACACTTTGTAGTATGCAATTTTTGTGTGACATAAAAAATTGCTTGAACTAATACTATTCATTAAAATTTAAGGAATTTGTGTGAGAGAGGTGCTAACACATCTGGCCACAGAGTAAATGTACTGATATGCCTATCTATGAAGAATGACAGAGCTGAAACCAAAATTTACAACTCCTGCAACATTCTCCAAGTTCTAAATATAAAAAATTGAATGGTAATTAAATACGCTTTTCCTCCTTCTTGGCCTTTTTTTCCTCTGGCACTAGAATTACGGTATCAATGACAAGTTATGACAAATACCTTTCCCATTGGAATGAAACAGTCTGAAAGAAAGTCATATGGTTTGGATCTGATCTGTTTTGCACAGTTTAATTGGTTGTTGCTTTCTAAATGTGAGACTAATTCTAAGCAGGTTCTGTGCTTGTATCCTTACTCAAAGCTCTGTAATGGTAGCAAACATGAACATACATGTATGTGTCTAGTATGTTTATGAATATGCTTTCCTATGGTGTTATAATTTGCATTTGTAGAAAAAGGACCCTCAAATGTTTTCATTTGCGTAGATAATGAGTTATAAAGAGTGTGAGAGCTAAAATAATGACAATTAATAGTAAACATATATTAAGTAAGTTCTGTGTTACTCTTAAGGGAAACTTAATTGTCTGTCTGGAATGTTTGCATTTGTGTTTTTTTTTCTCCCCACATCTTTTAGGACCTTGTTTCCTGAAACGGGACGTTTTAAAAGAACAGAACAGCTGATGATGACAGCGAATGTTGATCCAACTTTGCGTCCTTTTCAGCTCTCCATGTCACAGTTTAGAAATCTCTGCGATACATACAGGAAAATGTGTGATGAAGACCCAAACCTTTTTGTGTTCAACTACAGAGAAGAACTAAAACAAAAGAAGAGGAAAAGGAAGTTATTTGAAAGTACTGAACAGACTGAAGAGGAAGATCAGCTGTAACAGCTGTAATTTTTTTTTTTTTTTTTAGTTTTAACTCCTTGATCTACAGGTGTTGATTCAGGAAAAGGTGGCTTCTGTATTCCTCTATCTGTGCAGGTATGGAAGAACTACTTTTGAGAAAGTGTTAAAGAGACAGGGCGCAGCTCTCTCTACTCCATTCACCTACAGACAAAAGGGAAAAGACAGTCCAGGTTATTTTTACTTCACAGGAGTGACTAGAACACATAGCAGGAAACAATGTATGTTGTGAGACAGGTAATTAAGTTGCAATACTTCTGGAATAACTGAGTTTTGTATGAATGAAAGTGCACTATTGAAATGTAAGAAAATTACTTTTTGTACTTCAGCATATAAAACTGTGTTTGTGGTTTTGTGCTTTTTTATCCTGGAACATCCTACTGTGCAGAGTAATTTAAAAAACAGAAGCCAAGGCTCTTATAAATACACTCAAGTGACTGGCTTATGGGAGGATAAAGTGCACCAATTGCCTCAAGGTCTGCTAATACCCGTCTCATTTTTGCAGAAGCAAAGAATTCGGGATTTAAAGCTCCAACTAGAGAAATGCAGCACAATAAAAAGTGGAAAACATGGCTAAGTACAATACTTATTTGTCTTTTACTGTACAGGCTGGTAGAGAAAATAAAAAATACAGTCAAATAAAAGATTACAGGCCAAGCTTTGTTTTTATATTTACACATATGTATAAAGTATAAACAGCATTGAAACATACAAAAATGAAATTTCTGCACTGTTGTGTACTAAAACACATTAAAATAACTTAATTCTGCTTTAAATAAAGCAAACATGAAAACCAAAGAAATAAAATGCCCAAGGTATTGAAAAATTAATTTTGCAATGCTACTTTCCATTGTAAACCCTTCTGCCACTCACTAGCACCTTTTCCACATTACTTAAAATAGTACTAATAAGGCCATCCCCAAGAACACTACCTCATCTTAATAACTGCTTGAAGGGGATGAACTAATTTACAGACCTTGGCCAACAATCTATTTTTGATCCACAATAAATTAAAATAACTTAAGAATCCTTTACAGCTGTTTTTGTGGGAAAATGTATTAGTGCACAAAATCAGATAGTAGTTTTTCCGCAGCTTCCATGAATTTACTAGTTTTAAAGCAAAATGTTTGTTGAATTTTAGGTGGACTTCAAATTAAGGTTTTTAATATACTGCTTAGAAAGCTAGGATTTTCCATGCCTTTCCACAGTTTCATAAAAACAATCCTCATTAACTACAGATGTTAAACTCTGGACACTAAATTCTCTCTCTAAAATAGAGTTCAGATCCAGGTTTGCAGCATCAGAGTGACTGTCAAGGGACTGGTGACGTTCTTGCATTGCCATTAAAGTTCCTCTATTACGCTTTGTGCTGTTTGCTTTTCTCTTCACCGGGCAGAAATGGCCACGCACAAGCTTTGGATGCTGTCCTATCTCAAAGCCATCTCCTTCCTCATTTTCAGCAGCTTGATCCCGTTCATATTCAGTACTGGGTTCCTCTGAAATCTTCAGCCGCTGGAACTGTATTTCAATGTCTTTTGTAGGACTGCCCTTCTTTAGGCTCCGATAATCTTCCTCCTCATCATCATCACTGAGAATATCAGATTCTTTGACAAGAACATTAGAAAACCTGTCGGATGCACAGTTCTCTACATGTTTATCAGGAGATGAGTTTTTGGGCTCCTGTATGCTCTCAGAAGTGTGGCAGCTGCTGCTCTGAGTACTGCTGCTCAGGCTGCACTCATCAGAGTCCTGGAAGGTGCCTTTCCCTGGGTCTCCGTTCCACTCACTACTGGATGAATTCTTTAGTACCTTCAGGGACCTCGTGGAAGCTGTGGAGAGGGAAAATATGCAGGTTTATTTTTTTCAGCGAAACATCAGCTCCCACCTCCATAGCCCACTTAAGATTACAGTGTACGTAGCCTCATTTGATAATCACCCCAAGTCAGATGTGTCAGCACTTTGATACTGACAGTATGATCCCATGGCACAGTTTTCATTACACCTACCCCAGGGCTATGTACTTGCCTTCAAGTGCAATATGTAAAAAATCCTCCAAAAATTGTAAATTACAAACACTTTCAGGAAAGAAAGACTCATTCAGGCACCTCAAGCACTGGAGGGCCAGGATGTAGGCAGAAGTTGAAGTGTTCCAGATCCTATGATGCTAAGAGAACTTGAAATACTAGTAGTCGCTACTTGTTTTAACTCCAGTGTCTGAAGCCTGTACTTAATTAGAATATCTGCTGAGATGCAGATTTAGTGCATTGAAAGAAGCAAGACCCCTGCCTTTTGCCAGTTGTTTTAGCTATAAATGTTATTATGGCTGAGTTACTAAAGGGAACCCAGAGGAAAGAACACTACTATCATGCCAAAGGGAGTTTGTTCCTTCCCAGCAAAATTAATTTGGGCCTTCTTAAGTCTTCCCTGAAGAGAGGTAATGACACATCACAGTGTGGGAAGGGGAGGCAGCACACTTGCTTACCTCCTCTAACCCTTGTCACGTACTGCGTAGCGGAGAAACAACCACCTCCCCAACCTAAATAAAGAAATGGGATTTGTGCGTCTGACACATGACACTCTACAGTCATGGTATTCATTGCGAACCCTCTGCCAGCACTGAAGTCCAGACTATCTTTCACTTTGAGAAGGTGTTTCTTACCCAGTTTGGCTGTTGCAGGTACACGATTTTTGAGTGGGACAAGGCGATCTTTAAATGTTTTCTCCAGTGGTAGCTCACATTTTATGTGACGTCTGAAATTCTCCCGCAAAATAGAACGGATCACCTTCACAATGTTAGTCTTGTTCTCAGAATCACTGCAAGTTTAAGAAAACACAAATAAATTAATTTTCATCTCTGACGTAAGACACTGGGATAAAATCTGCCCACTTCCCTTCTGCTGATGTGCTTTAGTGCAGTGGTTTTTTTCAGTAGCTGTGGGTGTGCAGCTGTTATAGAATCACAGAATCTTTTGGGTTGGAAAGTCATCTAGTTGAGGTCATCTAGTTCCAACCCCTCTGACGTGTGGGGACATCTTAATGTGTTGTTAGGCATTTCACAGACCTTGTGTTTTGAGATCTTGGCTACTTTCTCTTAGAAAACAGGTAAATTCCATACCAAGGAATCACCACCTTAAGTGATCTTTATTGGGAAGTCATATCTGATAACCAACTGAGAGTCTGATAATATCAGTTACTTTGCCAGTACCATATTGGAATTTATGCTCATATAGGTGTGCAGATTTCTGACGTTGGATCACTGCACCAAATTCGCTCCCATTTGAATTTCTTACACTTCAACTTATCAGTTAAACACTGTGTAGTGCCTGGCTTCAAAGAATGAATGTTGCATCAAAACTGCTGATGCTAAGGTCACACAGGGAAAACCTTTTTTAAATTCCATTAATGTCATTTTTGAAATACAATATCCATGTAAAGCTTACCTGCTGCACAACTGAAAAATTGTTTCTGGCCTGCCTTCTAGTTCTGACTTGGTGTGAATCAGTTCCCAGATACAGCTGTTGTCTGTTCCTGTGCATGGAAGGAAACATTACTTGTGTATGTACTTCACAAAACCTTTGGCATTAGAAAGACCAGGGTAGAGCTCCTCCACTCCTGAAGGCAGTGTTGACATAGCTATGTGTGCATCCATAGAACTTCTCACCCAAGATAGAACCCAACAGAAAGTCTCCTGAGCTCTCCTATTGTGGCAGCCTAGCACTGCTTTGATAACTTCTCTCTTGGAGAGTCGGTTTCCCTCATTCTTCCTGGTTCTCCATGCCTTCCAGCCTTAAAAAGCCTCACCAAGGTGTGCAAAGCATTTATTTGCTCTAAAGAACTTGTGACACTTTATAGAACATACAGAAGTGGATAGGACCATAAAGATCCACTTGAAAATAAAAACACAGCCCTCTGCTACCACGAATTATAGTCAACTTCTCCCTATTTGGAAAAACAAGGATCAGCACACACAGCATCAGGGTGTCACCAGGATGTAACTATGGTAAATCACCTTCCTGTCATAGGGGATTTCCATTCCTTCACATCTTCCTGAACTCACAGAAAAAGGTAACATACCAAATGAAGAAAGTCTATAAATGTATCGAGCCTGTACCCCCTGAATGCAGAGACAACAGTGGATAGTATTTTCTCTACACCTGCCTGTTTCCAAAGGCTCCAATAAAGATGGAAGAAGCATTATTAAGAGAATCCCAGAAAAGCATTCAATACTGGACAACATGTTTAGAGCAAGAGAGTTACCTGCTGTGTTCCCCAGACGAACTTGAAGAGCAGATAAAGGAATCAGCCAACGAAATTTAAATGGATCCAAGTCCCCGTAATTATGTGCAGCACGAACATTAGTAGGCTAAAAAAAAAAAAACCCCAAGGATATTTCTAAGAAGTGAAAATAAAAAACATAGTGGTGTTTTGTGTTGCTCTTAAAAGACCTGCCTCTGAAGAGAAACTAAATTCATTAGACTTTTCTTCAGTACCTTAAAATGTGCTTGTAAATGCAGTTGAAATGGTGATAGACACAACCTTTAGAATTTGTAATTGCTTCAACTTTTAAAAGCCATGAAAGAACATGTGGACTGTTGATTAGCAGAATAAATTAATCACATAGCTGCTGCTGCTACTTTTAGAGCCCCTTGATCTGTTATAATAAGCGTGGTGCAGTACATCACCACTGCTACTTGGGATACACAACTTGCTACCTGACTTCAGCATTCCAGGTTTGTAAGTGGGGACAGAGAAAGTTATGTTTATAATGCCCCTTTTGCTTTCCTTACAGGGTGATCTGGAAGGTCTATAAAACAGAGGTCTTTCACTTAACACACTGTTAAGGGAGACCACAGTAAATGCCATCTGGAAGAATTAATGATTTCTACATGGCAATACTTCATATTCCACCTGTGAAAACTAACATGGGGCTGACACAGAGAAGACGCTGCTGTTTACTAAAGAACAAAAAATGCTTATTGCTACACAGATGCTGAGCACTTGTTTTAGCTGGGATAGCTGGAACTCCAGCCTAAGTGAGGGAACGTGAGTCACTTCCCCTTCTGCACTGATCCGGTCCATCTCATATTGCAGTAGTACCCTAAACATCCACCCACCTCTGACAGCAGACTTACCATTTTCTTTTTCAGTTTGTAGTTCTCCTTATATACCAGTATTACAGCCCTCTTAAAAACTAAAAAGAGAAAGAAAAAAAAGGAAATCTGTTAATTGGTGTAATATTCAATGAAAATACTGTCTTGGAGAAGCTGAATATTGTCATGGGTATGTGAGGGATGAGATAAGCAAACACTGAAAAGCACCTGACCTGTATTAAGACAACAATTGGTTTTTCATCCCACAGTTTCATGTAGTGGCAGTATTTTTAACTCAGATTTTGTTCCAAACATTTAGGATGAAGCAATTCTGCACATTTGTTCTGAGACTACCCGCAAAATATCTCCTGTGAGGCTTCACATAAACAAATACAGTAGATGTAGGCTAGTCAGAAAGCTTTCTTCCTGTAATCAGTAGACATTTTCAAGGGGAAAAGTGAACTGAGGGATGGCTCTTCAGAGCAGCGCTGGATCCCAGATTGGACTTTAGGGCAGAATTAGCTCTATCACTGTTCATGCATGTTTCCTTCCAGAGGAGAGAGGGACATTAGTATGAATTTGAGTCGCCTCTGCGTGAAGCCAGGATGCAGCCATAGTAAGGACAGCATTAACCCCAGAGCTTGGCAGCTTTCTTCAATTCTACTTACTAGGTGTGTTTTCTAAGATGCCTGCTGAAGGTTTGAAGTGAGAATAAAATTCAGTTTCCCAAGTGGCAGACAACCAGTCCAAGTTAAGTGTCAGGCCAGAGTCCTTTCATTCATACATGTCATGCTGGGAAGTGTCCAGCATATGTGGGTCACTGAGAAGCTCATCCAAGGAGCCTGCTAGGTAGTTTCTGTGTGTTTTGTTTGAGGCATCCTCTCCCCTAACCTGTCATGCTTCCCAGCGAAAGGGAGAAAGATAAACTTACTTGAGAAAGAGAAACTTCTCTGTCATCAGCTTGGAGTTCTTCTATAGGTGTTTATCCAGTGAAATATTAAAATAATATCTTTTAAAGAAATGGACAAGTGCCTAAGATGTTTCACTGGAAGATTTAATTACTTAGGTAATGATTAAAGAATTAATTGTGTATCTATTCTATTAAATAAAACTCTTGTTTCTATGCTCTCATTTCCACATTCACTTTCAGGTTAAAATAATCTGGATGGGGATTTCAATGCAGTTGCTGTAAATCAGAAGTTAGTCTGAATTCACAAGAGTAGAATAAATCTTGATTTTTCCTACCAGTCTCCTTTGAAAGCCTCATTTAACAGATTATTCTAAAGATAATAGAGCCTCTTGAAAATCTCTGATTTCCATAGTTTAAATATAGGCAAGATCGCAGCTGTGCGTGGCTTACATAGCAAACAGTACCAGCAAGCAAACAACTACAAATTTTTCTCATGTTAGGAAACACAACTATGTATTTTTTCAGATATAAGTCCACCCTAGATTTCTCATATCTACAGGGAACAGGTTTTGGTCTTTTATCCTGTGAGAAGATTTAATGTGGTAATCTTTAGATTTGAAAGATCACAGTCATTAAGGAAGACACTTACCAAACACTGTAAGTTCAAGGTCTTTTCTTGCTTTGCCCAGCGATGGGAACGGATTCAGCCAGGAAACTGCAGAGTGCATCAGAAGTTCTCCCATTGAAAGCTCTGTTACCTGTATTAAATCATAGCAGTAGATAATATAAACAGTACAAATATATTACATCAGTGCTGCAACCCACATATGTAGAATAGAACATTAATGAGTACATGATAACTTTAAGGATCTATGTTTTCTGTATTCATGTACAGAAAGAGATCTGCAACTACAGCAGGAAAAGTGAGTAATCCCTTTTTCAAAATAGGTAACAACTATAGTAAGTAATAGCTCCTAAGTTATGGAAGCTGGATAGAAGTTCTTACTATTAATAACAGAAGAATATCAAGCTGATTCAATAACCTGTCACTTACATATAGCCAGTTGTGAACTGGCTGATTTAGAAGCTGTAAGTATCTTTATAGCGTAATTAGTATTAATGACACTGCCAATGGCAGGATTAATGGAGGTCTTGTACTCTGAGGCTCCTTTCTTCTGTGGGATACAACAACTCTGAAGAATCTCACCGGCTGTCAAGTTTTGTTTCCGCATAAATAATGATTAATCAGGTAGCTGACGGGGTTAATTTGACTTTTACTAGCAAGAAATAAAACCAACTGAGCTGACATCTCTAATATCTGATATCCAACTTTACAGATTTGATCTGCTTAGTGTTTTTTGGTGTAAATGACTAAGTGGAGACTGTGCTGCCCCAGTTCTGAGAGGTACGTGCACAGGGTCTGTATAACTAATGGGTTTTGTTCTGACAAATACCCATGGATGCCTCAGCACTGGAAGTGTAGAGAATGAGAATAATAGACCTTAATTTGAAACCCCTTGAATTGTCATCTTCATTTATACGTGTGAAAAAATATCTCATGAACTCTATAGCATAGAATTGAAATGCCTTGGGGCATGGATAATCTCAGCAACATTTTGAAGAGAAGGATTTTTCCTGCTGAGAACTATGTCTACTCCTGCTTGCAATTCTTGTCAGTCCAGAAGGCAGCTCTGGCAGCTGTCTGAAAACTTTACCATAACCTCCTGACAAAAAGAAACTTGACCGGCAGATACAAAACAGAAGTCAAAATACTAAAGGAGAATGGAGGAAGCCCAGCACGAGTAAGTTCCCAAAATTACCTCAAGAAGAGATGAAACCGCAACAGTAAGCTGGATAATGCTCCACAAGTCAATACATGTTTTTTCTCTTACCTCTTTCTCTGTTCCACTTTGATCTGCAACCAGTTGGTCAAATACAGTGCCATAATCTTCGTATATCTTCTGCATCTCATTGATGTGACTTGCTACTTTTTCCATTGCCTTTAGTGCTTCTATAAAGTTTAAAAATTTCATAGACAGCTATGTAATTCAACTGTATTTTCTAAACATGACATTTTTTCAGTTGAATTCTCCTTGTGGTGGGTAAAATAAATCTGTCCTCCCAAGCTCTGGTGGACTGAATTTTAGCTTTATATCAGTACTTTCTCATAGTAACAGTAGAGGGAATAATTCTTGATCAGAGTAAGTGAAAAAATGCTTCTCTAGTGTCTTAAGTGCCTGAAAAGGTTGCAATAAGCATTCCAGTGACAAGCCTCTGAAGGTTTGACTATTTATAGCAATATGATAGTAACCACAGTTAAATTTTGCATCTCATAGATACAGGGCCACTAGGATCATTCGAGTAATCTACAATCATTGTAGAATAAGTTACCTGACAAGCTTTTGGAGAAACAAATTGCATTTGTCTCACCACAGAACGCATAAAGAAATAAAGTGCAAGGTTGAACAAGCTCCTCACATGGACTGTATACATGAAATTAACTGCTGGTGGCCAAGTTTTGTTTAAATTTTGTTTTCCAAGCAAGAATGTCATCAGAGTGCATTAGCTTTTTGTGTTAATTCAGAATGGAATTGGAGAAGGGTGCTTCATTTTATCAGCTCTTAATGCTGCAGCCTATTAGCAGTTTGACATCCATCCTGACCTGCAAGCTGACCCTCAGTTTGTTTGGGCAAGGGAACAATATTAGAAGCTCCTTTAAAGTCAGTAACATCATCATGACTTTTTGCTGACAATGTTTTTTGCCTGAATCTGTTTTGTGAAAATGACAATCGATCCATAAAATAAATGTCTTGATTTTCATCCACCCAATGCCTACAGACCTGAACTGGAATTTGCCAGGGTGAAGTCCCAAGCATCTGAGCATAGAAAAGCAATCAACTCTACATGGAAAGACTTTGACAAAGATCTCTTCCATGGAAGCAAGTCACAGAAAGACCTCAAACAACAAAAATTTCCTTCTGTGGTGCTCTTAAACTTTGACACATTTCAAGAACTAAATAATAACCACAAGATGGAGCCTTGGTCAGTGTTTCTAAAGTGGGCGGGGGGGGGAGGAAAAAGGCAACACTGTGACTTGACATGCTCCTGTGCAGGAGGATAAAGAACCCAGTCCTACTTGCCATGGAAAATCCTGTGCATATCTGCTTCTCAGAGGGACTTAGACATAGCAAGTAGGACTTCCAGCTAAAATCACAAAAAAACTAATTCTTTTTAAGGAGAGGAAGGCAATTCTCTGCAGGTTTTGACAAGTTTTGTGCTAGCTACCAGACTGCCTACCTGTATCTTCAGAAAGGGCAGGAAATAAAACTTAACTCATATTCATTCCCGTATAAGAAAGGAAGAAGTTACCTGTCAAATGATAGTGCTCCTCACTCTCACTGTCTGTCAGAGACACCAGCTCTTTTAAAAGCAGAGGATATTTCAGCACTCTCTGAACTGGCTTTATGAGATACGACTCCAGTGTGGAAGAATGTTGCTTTGTGGGATTTCGAGCATCCAGAAAGGTCTTAAAAGCACTATCTGTTTTGGCTACATGTAAAAAGAAAAGGAATTGGTCAGTTGAACGTGGAAGTCATAGAAGCTACAATAATTGGAAAACATGGAATTGCAACTTGAACCCAGCACCAAAATTCTCACCCTTTTCAATAGATGGTCTACAGAGTAGTATACACTATTAATTTCATAATAATTTCCAGCATTAAATAACTTCTTAAGGGCTGAGAGAGCAATTTTATCAAGGTGAGATTATTCCTCAGTGGAAGTTTTCCACTGAAGTGAAGCAAATTGCAGAGGAAGTCATTCCTAACTTATTCTACCATTTGCTGCTGCTTTTTGGAGTCTGGGTCTGTAAACAGCACACACTTGTGGAAGATGTTTCTGTAGCTATCCAGGCTACTGCCTGGAGGTTACAAAAGGAATCTTATTCTTCAGATTTATACCATAATTCAGCACAACCTCTGACCTTAGCTCTTCCTATTGAAAGATACCACCATTCATTTCTTGATTTACCAAGTTGCAAGATTTTTTACAGTAGTTCACTGTAGTTTGAATTCATGCAAATTAATTACAATTATGAAGACAATAAAATACCTCTCTCAAGAACTTTCTGAACCTTGATGTGGTTTGCACAGAAGCCACTGTACAGTTTAAAGTGGTCAGCGTAATACAGAAAGGAGCCTCCAAGGGAAAACAGCAGTTTCTGAAAACAATACAATCAAAATATTAATTCACTTCTAGAATCTTAAATAAATATTCAGGCACATAACATGCAGACTCAATGGTGTGACAAGCTGCTATCTTTCTATACATAACCTCTATTTTATACATAAACATATATAAAACATGAATATACTACTGGTAGTAACTCAGTGATGTTTTTGTATTTTGCTGAGTATAGAACTCAGCCTACTTAGGCATAGCCTGCAATTTTCTCCTTTCTTCCTGAGCAGGTAACACCACTGCAGATATTTTGTTTTACTCTGTATTTCAGCCAGCACAGGAACAAAAATCAACAGACGTATAACTATATTGTGCTGGGAAAAAATACAAGCAATAGGAAGCAAGGCATAAAAGTGCCAAAGCCACAAGGGACAGTGTAAAACAAATACAGGATTGCTTTCCAACTGTTTTCCTCTTTTCAGACAAGTGGTAATTACAGGGCATCTCTGATGTTCTTGGATGAAGGGGAGGTTGGGAAGATGTGGGAGGGACTGAATCAGAAGAGAGAGGTTTTTAGAAAAATGCCTCCCAAAGCAGACACAAGAAAGAGGACTAGTGAGGGAGGAGGAGAGCAGCCCTCTCGCCTCTTTCTAATCAATGTTTACTCCACAAACTGCAGCAAGTGTTTGGGACACCTGCCAGCAGTCTTGCTCAGTCCTGAGCCAGTGACTCCATTGCCAAGGGACCAACTTCCTCCAGTTAGGGCAGGTACTGGGGGATGCTACAGCCATTTTCATTTCATAGGCCCTATTCTTGGACCTCACAACCAGAGAAACTCAAATGGCATTCAACAAGAAAAGCTCCCAGCCTGCAGTGGGTTAGTTGAGCATGACAGGGAGAAGCACAGCAGGGCAGAATTCAGCACATCAACAATAACTTTTCTACAAAGGAGTTCTGCATCACAAGCACTGCTAGTTCATAATGTACTCAAGGTCTACTCTGCATTTTCCTATGTTGCATCTTCTGCTAGGGTAAGGTAAAACCATGAGAAACAGCACTTATCTTTCATTGCTGAATAGAGGTCTGTAAGCCAAAGTAAAGCTTCAAACATAAAAGTAACCATATGAAACTTCTTAAAGCCAGGTTTTCACAAACATTTGCAGGCACACTACAAAGTATGAAATGACGAAATATTTACCCGGAACTGAGATGGCGTTTCCAATGTATTAAAATCTGAGGAAGAAGATATTCCATCTTCAAGGGTCTCCAAAAACACCTTCTGGAAATCCAGCATTTCTGGCAGACTGCCGAACAAGGATTCCATCTGTGAAAAACATCAGGCTGTGAAGTACAGCACTCCATGCACCTAACAGTGGTCTTATGAAAACAGTGGACTAAGGAGATGTAACACACAAAGAGGTTGAAAAGGCAAATAACATCTTTGTTAACACTTTTCAAACCAGTTTTATAAAAAAAAAAAGTGAACATTTCTTAGCAGTTAATTCAGAACAATAACCCTTTAAGAAAAAGAAGTGATGCACACACCAGACAGAAAGGCACTGACTGGTGTAATTCCTCTTGTTATCTTTGCTATCTGCTTTTTTCTGTCATGCTGTCAGCAATGAAAAACCTAAGTGTCAAGGTCTTAAACATGTAAAAGAAGGAAAAGCATATCTTTCAGTTATCTCCTCACCTCATCCTGAGTGAGAAAGGTTTCATTTTGAAGGGGCTCCAAGTATAGCTCAAAGAGGCAGCTCAAGTCCTGCAAGAAAGAGTATTTGTTCACTTTTTATGTAACATTTTGAAATTGCTCTTTATGTCACCATGAGATAGGGTAGGTTTTGGGAATGAACTAGAGACAAAATTCCTTTTCAGTAACAAAATCACCTGCATTTTGTTAGCACTGAAGATATTGCTAGATTAGACCCAAACTGATTTTAGTGTAATGTTTTTGTTTCATCCTTAAGGCTTTACAGCTAGATTATAACAAATTATATTTTAGCCGGGCATGAGGAAAAAATGTTACAGATGATGGTTTTCTAATGAGTCCCTCTGTATGAACAGCATCAAATGGTTTAATCATGTTAGATAAACCATATACATAGCCACTCATTTAAACATATTCAGAAGGACATGTAGTATTTTAAAATCCTATTAGTTATTAAAGTGTTCAGTTATGCTGTCAGATGGATGTGATCAAGGGCTTTTTCAGTCATTTCTTCAAAGAACTGGTGCCACCGTTGAAGGCTTACTATCTCACACCAAAGTAGGATGTCAGGGCTGGAATCCTCTGAAGGGCCCTCTGACTCTAAGAAGAGAAACACCAGAAATTCCATGTAGAAGGAATAACAAGCAACTACCTGAGAACACTGCAATGAGTATGTGCAACCTGGCAGGACTTTTCCTGGTGCAAAAATTCACAGTGACCTCCATGGTCATGCTTTGTTCAAGCAATTGCTTTAAAAGAAGCATTAGGTGGGCATACATGGGGGTCCATGTTCTGTAAAGCTTCCTCAAGCGTTGCAGCATATGGCTGTATTAGTGTATTGGTAGATGTGCAAAGTGTTTTCATTTCCACAAACATTGCAGCAAGTACTGACATCTGTAAATACGTGTTATGAGACCCAGTAAAGGAGATAATTCCTCCATGCCAAAGGTCAATGAAATCAATCTTTTTATGTTTCTTTTACCATCTAGTCACATCAGTCTGGGGTTTATAAAAAGAAGAGAGATACATTGAACAAATTACGGACTTACCAGTCGTTAGAGAAGTAACATACTTGTGATGCTACAGTCAACTGGAGTTGTGACTTTTAGCTTTTCTGATTCAAAAATAATTATGCGCTATTTTCCATGGTTAACTTTTTTTCTGTTTTTTTTTTTTAGGAGACTAATATGTTCTTCTATCAGATTTATTTTCATCTTGAAAACTAGGGAAACATCCCCTAGAAACCCCTTTTTGTATCGCAGCTATCTACTACCCATAAATTACCACTCTCCAATACAACTACACATTGACCAGAACTAATGCTACTACATCAAATCCTACAGCCTCTGTTACAGGAGCAAGTCTTCTAAAAACAGATAATTAGATAACCACATTTTGTAGATTATGGCCCTTGTAGAGGGCTGGTTATATAGAGACAAATATGAAATATGTCAGGACAGTCCACAAGTCATGGTCAGCCTCAAAAAGAAGACTGTAGTGAGCCTGACTTTATTTTTCTTTTACCTTGACATAAGATTTCTCAGTGTCCATAAGTTCTTGGATGACTTTTCTCAATCTATCTGCGTCAGAAAGGTGGCGAGCCAGTGGCCGTGGAGAGGGATCCTGGTTGTCCTTCTGTCCTTCCATAGTGCTTGCTTGACCTTCCTGGAAGTTCCGGCACAAGGCACTGATCTGTTCTGCACTCTGTTAAGTGAGAAGAGACAAGGGCAGATGTTTTCAGAATACAAGCTCTACTACAATTATTTCTTAATTCCTCCAATTTTGTTCTTGTTCCAAATTCAGGGGCCAGAGCTTGCCACTGATTTTCTTCTGATGTGTATCTTGATAACTTTGAACAGCTTTAGTTTATAGCAGATCCAGATCACAGCAGTAAAATGAATTTAAAATTTTTTTTGTGATTTTCAGGTGTATATTATTTCCAGTCTTCAGATACAAGCTCATGGGATGCAAAAGATGAGAGAGCACTCGGATATATCACATACTTTGATACTTTCAAACAGTTTCATACTGTTTTCCATCTCTCTTATTTTGCAACACTCACTGCATCAAAATAGAAAGAATTAGTAGATAAATATCTTACAAGCATCCAAAATAATTCTTTTATTTGTCATCTGCGATATATATTGTGTTGTGTGTTTTATCGTTGCTTTATAAACAATGAAGCATGGAGCTGAAGATTCAAATTTCAGTGTCCTAGGTTGTCAAAATATGTTCAGATGCTTTCTCTCCAAGGAGACAACTATGTCAGGATTTTTTGCTCTCAAAAAAAGGCAGATGGGAACGTAAATCTTTGAGATTCTTTAGAATAATGATAAAAAAATGTGGGGAAAAAAAAACCCAGAAATTTTTCAAGGAAGGTAGGCACTGAAGATAGAATGACAACAGTTAATCTTGTAATGCAAAGATGGAAAAGAAAGAGATATGTCTGACACTATGAAATAGTTGTGTAATTTTCTCTTGTATGACCATCACTAATATCTAAGAGCAATTTTTGCAGGCAGTAATTTTTAATGCTTACTTTGAAAATTACTCCACTGTTATCATTCTTACATAGCATTTCCCTGAAAACTAAAATATCACTACCATTTTTACCTTAACAGCATTCAGTATCCACATCTTTACACTACATGAAATAATTCTTCAGTGCTTCCATCATTCAGACACTCACTAAGAAACTGGACAGTTGCCTTTGTTGTGCCATTTATCACCTTATTATTTAGCAAATGCATTCAAACAAGGACTGTTGCCTTATTTCAAGTGTAGGTCTTGTTTCAGTGGAGATATCAGGACATGAGTGCATTTCAGAACTGTCCATAGTAATCTGTAGTAATTTATTCAACATGATCCTTTTTGGGTGTCCCAATTCACCCCTCATTATCTTTGTAGCTGGGTTCTCAAACATACTAGGCCATCAAATGAACAAAGGCAAAAGTTATTCTGCAAATGAATTCAACTATACCAAGCCTTCAGTAGGGTGGAGGTTAAATGAACTAGCAATATTTGATCTCAACCATTCCTGTGATAAAACACGTATATGATGAAAATAAATGTTAAAATGTCAGATATTTGACATGTAGTCCATATTACTATGTAGCTTCACAGTTTCCAGTTTTGAACAACACCACCACTCTAAAAGAAATTAAGTTACTTTCCTCACTGATATGTGCAACCAGCTTCACAGTCATGTATAATGACAGCTTGCAGGACTATGAAATTTAGATACATTTAGTATTTTCAACACTTACTAGGACCCAACAAAATCCAACTTAAATTAAATTGCGTTTGTTGAAATTACAGCTACACACTAATGAAATACATTAAAAAATCAGAATCAGTCTGTGAAACTAAAATTAAGTAGTGGTTTAGAGATAAATCACAATTTAGGAAGTGGGCTGTGCGGGAATGTATGTACGTTTTTTTTAAAACAACTTCTAAATAGCTGAATGCCAAAGTACTTCAGTTTTGTTTTCTTTGTTTCTGATGTCAGAAAGGTTTGCATTTGTATCAGAATGTCTCAGATTTTACACTCTACAGCTCAAGCTGCGCGTGGGCAGCTTGATTTACATCAGCCTGATGACTGGTCAAGGACACTAGGATCAAGGATGCAAAGCAGCCCATTGAAAGCTAGCCATAAGCATCATCATCAGGCACAGTTTTACAAGGAGGAGTTAGACGTCCTCTATTCTTCCTCAACCACCTTCACATATAGAGCAGGCAGACATTGGGGAACATGCTATTTCTACATTCTCGTCAGTTTTGGGGTCAGAGCTGCATCTGTCACCAAGAAACACTGGATAAGAAAGCATATGGAAATAGATGATACTCCTCAACATAGACACTCTTTGATCACCTAAGAAACATAATTTTGGTGTCAGAAACTGTTCTGCATAACTGGCCTAAGCCCAAGGCACAGGATTACCTCTCAGATGATGCCAACAAGCACTGATTTTTATCAACTTTAATATGTTCCTGAATATGTTTGCAAATTTGGCATTAAGAGTATTGCCCTTGCCCTCTCACACTGCTCACAGGATTTTGCCCATTCCTGAAGTCTTGCTGCTCTCCATCCTTCCCTTTATGGGAGGCTTCCAGACTGTGCAATATCCAGACCTCACTCTTTGTACCCACCGAGGTATTTACATTTGGGTCAAAGCAAGCATGAAGTGCTACTTGATCACAGGATGAAAGTATTTCACATTCACTCATACACATTGCACGGACCTTAGAAGACACAGGAACCTGTTTTGCCAGTGGAACGACTGCTTCTTAACAAAGAGCCTAGTGTTAGTGAGCAACTTCAGAGCAACAAATAAGTAGAGAGGTATAAAAACAATTCTTGCTTCATGTTTCTTCCCAAAGCACCCTTACCACCCAGGCTGGGATCTCTGCCTTTTTCCCCCACTGCTCTGGTTGCGACTTTCTGCCTCTCACACTAAACTGTTTTCTGCTCTTTTAAACTTTTAAAACAGATCTTTTCTGGAAAGGCTCTAGTGACAACCGCTAAGAACATCTCTTTCATATCTTGTATGTGTAGGCAGGAGATGCTCAGCCACTGTCCTGCTGTCATGCAGCTGGGATTTTAAAGCCACTTGGGCATTCTGGATGTCAAATCAGAGCTTGGCAGTCAAGTGCCCTTAAGCCAAGAAGTCTCAAAAGGAATCCCTAGTTGATACTTACATACATCCACTGTAATATTGAACTGTGGTGAGAATTAACTCTGAATTTGCTCTGACATTGATATTGCAATATTTAACACAGGCAGATTTGACCCTCAGATGCAATTGATAACTTCCTTAAGCACAGAGCTGCTGCTTTTATTTGTACGAGACCAAGATGGTCTGTACTTAATAAATGGTAAAAAAATTATTTATGCCAACTTTACAGTGTGCAGCTCATCAGAATAAAAACAGTTAAATCAACAAAAAGAGAAGTCCAGATGAGTGACTGTGGACAAGGCTGCAGTGTAGCTGGGCACAGATAAAAGGTGAGGGGAGACTACAGTGGAAGAAACAAAATTCCTCCAAAAATCCATCACCTGAGCTTATGTATACTACTTTCAGCAGCATGTGCAGGGAATTGCAAGCAGCTTCAGCTTACCTTTGACACTGAACAGCAGACAGATAAGGCTAAACATCCAAAATTTAAACTAACGGTGCTAGAGTTGGGAAAGACAAATACAGTTTATGCAGGGCTTATAGAAAACAAACAAACCAACCAAAAAATACTTGCATTTCAAGTAGAAGGAAACTAAGCAGCACTGTGCTGGTTTATTTGCCATATTGAAAGATTTTCCAACAAAGCTATATAAACACTTCCACACATCTAGTAGTCAGGGAAAGCAACCTCCTGCTCTCTTGGCCTCTAAGAAAACAGAAGGATGTGTAGTAGCCTCAAAAAACATTTTTTCATCCCTGCATATCTGAGACTTAGGTCCCACATCCTTTTGTAGGGAGTATTCCCTGTGAATGTGGACTGCTCATAGTAACCTTAGAAGGGAAAGTTCCAGCCCACACAGTTGTCACCTTGATCCACAGTCAACCACTGCAGTGGTGCTCAGCTTGTCAGATGGAGATGAAAGCACATTCCATTCTCAATAACACTTGTGATAAAAAGTATTACAGATTATTCCCCTAAAGCAAACAAAAAGATACTCTTACAAGGATGTCTTGCAGATTTGCTCTGCTCCTTGCAGAAATGCGTTTCATCATTTGAGGCTGTGCGACACCCACCAGAGTAACAAAATTCCATAACATTAATCAGTGAGAGCACCAAAGACATTAATCATCAGTGGCTAAGAACTAGCACAACGATTTCATGGCTACCCTGTGACTTTCTGTGGACTGATACTGATGGAGCAATAAATGCTGCACATCAGTTAGTGTTACGGTGTCTCTGCACATTGCTGTTTACCCTCATTTATACGTATCATGTATTCCATCAGTCTGTCAGAGTTTGTTTGAAAAAGTGATGGAAAGGAATATTTTGAGTAGGCTTAGAAAACTCTACACAGCTTAAGAAGGACTCCTTGGTGAGGTGAAAACTATGCATGTCCTTTGAAGGGTTTTCAGGTTTCTGTACCCATGCATATCTATAAGGTGGATCACCAGGCCTTTGAATTCCCTACCCTAGGAGGAAACATGGTCAGAAACATCCTGCAGAAACATATTAGACTTTTGCCCTCTAAAAATGAACAGCTAACAGCTCAGCTCTGCCTGATGTATGTAATTCCAGGAAGAAATGCAATTACACAGAATTTTGAGAAATGAACAACTGACTACAGATGCCTTTACATCCCTCACTCAGTGTAAAAGGAAAGCTCTTGGAGATGTCCATCGCTTTTACTTTATTAAAAGGTGCTTCTCTCCAGAACAAAGGCAGCCCTAACAGCCACCATTTTTTCATAGTTGCATCACCCAATGGACATCTCTGACAATTCCTCAGAGATGTAACCAAGGAACATAAGAAGCTAGGAAGTTGCAGGCCTTAGCTTCCTTAAAGACCACTGAAAAAAGTTGCTCTGTGTTACACACCAATATAGTACATCGCTCCTCTAATTTGTTCATTAAAACTGAAAAATGTCAGCAGAGTTTTACTGAAAAATACCTTGTGGAAGTTTCACCATAGATATTTGGGCAAGAGCGTTGCTCACCTTTGGGCAACAGAAGCTGAAACTAAGCAGTAGCCTCAGTCATCACTTATCTTTTGCTACTTCTTCTTTACCCAACTTCAAGGCCATTCAGAACATGAAACTGTTCCTGACTGACACTGCTGAAATTTTAGGGGTCTGCTTTGTTTCACTGTATCTCTTGCATGTCTTTTAATTAAAATGTTCAAAACTTTGCTTGAAGAAGGGTACTGTTTTAAAATACCCATTCAGAGTCTTCATAGCAATAAATGAAGCATAGTTAGAGTTGTGCTTTAAGGAGGGAGCAGCAACCCCTATTCACTGCAATAGGAGAAGCTGCCCTGCTAGGCAGTACCACACTATACAACAGGCGAGGAATTAACAATGAGTTAGAATTTCTCAATTTCAGGGAGATTTACATTAGCAAAGTCAGCCTCTTCTGGTAACACAAGTAGATGTCAGCAGCCTAATTTAGAAATCACAAGCACAACAAGAAGAGGGGTTGATAACCCAGCAACTCTTTCCAAAAAGCACAAAGGTCTGTAAGAAGAGTGAATATACAGCTATGTGAAACAGCTAAGACACAACTCACCTGACATGATGCCTGAACTATTGATACTTGCATGGTGGCAAATCTTCCCTCTCACTTGCCACACAGAGATGCCCATTTTTCTCCCTGAGTACAGAAGAACTGGTGGTGACTGAGGTACTTGGCTGAAACTCTAGTTATAAACGACGCCACATAGCAGGGATCTGGGCCCAAGAGCCTGCATCAACTAGGTCCCCAGGACTAGCAGCAACAACTGAGTTCGTAGACACTGTGCTCAGCTTCTTTAAAATCAGTCCCCAAAGTCATCTGACCCAACTCACATCAAAAGCAAAAGCAAAACAGAAGTCATTTCCATTGCAGAACATTAGATCCTGACTATACAAAATGCAAAGCTAAGAGTATCAGGAAAACGAAGAGAAAGGAACCCTGACAGCCCAGGTTACAAAAAGGAAACTCACATCAGTTAATATTATCTAAGCACACAATACAAATTTTCCCAAACCCTGATCTTGTGAAAACATTGTCAGTTCTTCTTTCCCCATGTCCTTATCCTGATATTGTCAATTTTAATGCAGAAGGCTCATGTATTTTTCTACCACCGGTGTAATATATTTACAGCTATTTCCACCATCCTAATTTATTTGTGGAAAAAAAAAAAGTAGTTAAAACATTCATGCTGCAGTTATTTCCAAATTTCAAGAAAAATCTTTTTAAAAACCATCCCACTTCTTGTCAAAATATGGATCTTACTTAATCCTTTCTCTGACAGATGCAAGAAATAACGATTCACTTGAGCCCAGCAGCAAACAGTGCAGGCAACCAACCCACCCTTCCCTCCCCCAAACTTCACAAAGCCCAAACCTTTTCTCCCATGCAGACTACTGGTATAAACTCACCCACCAACAACACGTTACCAGAATCCATTATTTGATTACTAATGCTGGGACGGTCGCTATTTAGCCTGTACAGGCAGATTGGCATGCTCCTGCAGCCCCACCAACTTAGCCTATTTAAGCAGAACCCCCCCCAGTTTAACCCACGTCGCTGCAGAACTCACCACAGAAAACATCCTGTGCAGAGAGCCGTAAGCTGCTGCTGCCTGCTGCTGGGTTTTGCGAGCCAGTGCTAAACTCTTAGCTCTGGTTTTACTCCTCCTGAAGGCGGGCATTGTGGCTTACGAATACAAACTTTGCCAAAGGAAAAGGGCCCTCGGAAGGAAGCCACGGGCGTTGTGATCCCCCACGAACACACCTTCGCTTCGAGCTCAGCTGCGCAACTCTGTCTTTAGTGCCAATTAACAAAAATCAAAGGCACTGACAACATCCCAGTGCAACATAGCTAAGCAGTGTATGAGAGCAGAAACAAACCTGTCATGCTTCCCCTTATTGCTACAAATGCAGGGAAAAGGTGCCAGATGAGAAGGTTTTTTTACAAACAGCTTGATATAGTGAGTGCAGGACAAAGTGCAGTTCTGGCAAGTGAAGATGGGTTTGATCTCCCCAGAAATATACCTGCCTCCGTGCCTGTGAAATTTACTGCATAAACAAAACATCAGGTGCTTTGAGAAAGTTAGCCAAATACCTAAAAATATCTAGAGGGTGCTGACTGCCCTGAAGGTCAGCATGAATTATCAATAGCACTAATGTTCTGTCAAGGGTATAGGCTGCTAAATGGTGTGGCATACAAATGCTCTTACAATGATAAAATGGGGAAAAAAAAAAAAAAAAAGGCAGCTCTCTGGATGATTTCTTTATATAATTTTGCTTGTCCTTTGTTTGAACTTTTTAGCCATAATTACATCAATAAAAAGAAATTTAAACTGGGCTCGTAATAAATTTAGGCTTGAAAATAAAAGTCTTGATGTGGACATATTTACACAAAACCAATCAGGTTTACAGACAGATTAAGAACAATATAACTTTAAATGAAACATTATAGGACAAGACAACACTGAGCTGAAGAGATAAAAGACTGACACGCAATTCATTAATAAAAGGAGAATTACACCAATGGCATAATAAAACACAACTCCCATGTTGCTCCTATCACAGATAAAAGACTGACACGCAATTCATTAATAAAAGGAGAATTACACCAGTGGCATAATAAAACACAACTCCCATGTTGCCCCTATCACAGCACTCTTAGAGTGCACTGAAGTTAAGCAATAAGGCTTCATTCAACACTGCCCTTGCCACTGCCTATTGCTCTCTAGCAAACTCTTCTCTTGAACCCAAATGATACCAAAAGGCTGGGTGTCTATATCTTTGGTTATGAGTGCACTGTTTCAGGGGTTTCAAGGATATTCAGATATTCACCTTCATACAAGCAAGGGAATAACATAGCTTTCTCCTTTAATTACTGCAATTAAACTTACATCCATTTCTTTCCAAATCATTAGCACCACTTGACAGCTCACCATTTGCCAAACTGTACAGCTCAGTCTCAGAGAGGCTGCCTTTCAGAGGATAAGCGATGCTGGAGCCCTGAAACAACATGCTGCTGATAAGGCATGCAGAATGCATCACAGTAGTAGGAACCTCTTGTTTTGCTATGCCCTTTCTTTCTCTTGGAGAGATACTGGATTCACTGAGTGAAAAAACTATATAACAGAAAACTGAGAAAATGGTCCCAAAGGAGCAAGAGAGGCTTTGCCTCCGCCCTAACATTTCATTTCTCAATGGATATACAGCCTGGTTTAAAAGTCCAATTGCATGGACTACTATGTAGCATGTACAAGGATACTATTCTAACCCACCATTAGGGGTTGCCCCTGCAGTAGTCCACAGACCCTAGGGATCTACGGAGCAAGTCTGAAGAAAAAAAAAAAAAAATTAAAAACAAGTAGTCTGTGGAAATTAAAGATTTACGGTACTGCATATGGCATTTTAAAAATAACACAGGCTAGGTCACCAGATCATATTTATTCAAAGTATAACTTATACTTTCTGGAAAGGTACTGTTTCTTTCTTTCCTATCTGCATTAATCGTGGCACTTTCAAGCTCTGTTTCTGTAATAGATACATATTAAAGCACGGCTCATCCACTTGGTGGGGGGGGGGGG
>VWZG01005166.1:973088-1177907 GCA_013396735.1 Grallaria varia
GGAAGGTTGCTAAATTTCAGGTCCAAGCAATATCATCAATCTTGATGAAAAACAATGACAGGTCTTTTTAATTCCATATTAGTAAGTTACTCTTTCCCCAGATTTGCTAATTAAGCCTGCATTATTAGCTAGCCATATGCCAGCTAAAAGATGTTACCAATTAACGGGTTTTTTTTAAAATGGGCATTCATTAGAAAAAAGACAATTGTGTTTTAGTAATCTTTCCAACTTCTGTTGAGGAACTTGGACAAATCAAAAAAGGGAACAACACAAAACAGAATAAACCAAATGAATGAAAATGTTTTCTTTAGCCTTTCTTCTCTAGAAGTACAAAACAAACACTCAAGCCCTTTTCAAAAACCTCTCCTATGTAAAATTTATATATAAAATTATCCATCACCTTGAAATATTTTTAAGATCACTGGAAAAATGACATAGACTTGTTGTTTGTTCCTGTGTACTTTGAATAACGCACATTCCCTTCACAGACATCTGGTTTTCATCTTTCCACTTCAGTGGCACCAAGCTTGATAGTTACCGTAACAGTAACATCCTCCAAAATGCAGGCTTCCCTCTATTGTCCTGATATGTGTAGGTGTGCTTATCTGCATAGAGTTCATTTCCCATACTGCTTTTGCCCTTAATCCATAAAGGTATAAGGCTAATTTTGCTGTGTCTGCATACACATTGAATGAAAGGAAACAGTGGCTTGCCTCCAGGAAAATTCTAAGCACTCGTGGGCTACTTTGTAACATCTGGACCACTGGTGACACATAAGCATAATTTGTATACACAATATATGTATGTATATACACACACATACATACCCTGCACCAGTAGGAGCTCTGTGACATTAGTGGTCTCTAAGCATTATAAGCTCAGGCTTAATACAGCTGGTATCCAGATAGCTTGTTTTTTTACTTTTTAAAACTGTGGGAGGATGATTTTTCAGAGTATTTTCCTATCATGTTTCTTATACTAATAACATGGCTTTTAAATGCTTTCAAAATGTATTTTCAAAGCATAATTGACCACAGTGAAGACACTTGCTTTAATACCAGTGCTAAAAAATTCAGTTATCGTTCAAAATGCTTAAAATGAATCCTTGTTTTATTTTTAATTTCAAACATCTTAAGTATCATTTGCAACATTGTCATGCAAAGTGTTTCATGCTGAATACAAAAACTTTTCTTAAGAGTTGAATTAGAAACTATGGCAACCACTGAGACATTATCTTTGCAGTAGCACTCATGGTTCGCAATATAGTTTTGCAGTGTGCCACCTTTGGAGGCAGAGAAGGCAACTCTTATCTGTTCTTGTTAGCAGCCAGCATATTGCATTTCAAATGTTAAAAGATGCAATAGCTTCCCTGTAAAGACAAATATAGATTCTCTGAACTCCACATCAACCTCTCCCCTGGTTTTGACAAGGCTTTGTTTGGGCACTACAAAAGGATTCTGCTGTCCCAGAAGGAAATAACCACCATGTGAGAGGATGTCTATGTCTGTCTGCAGGTAACGAAACATGAAAATCTGGTGGAACCTCCCAGTGCATCTGACTCAATTGACCCTTTAATTTTTATAATTCTCCTCCCTCTTCCATCCTTTCAGGTATCTTTTTGTTATCTTGGATTTCACAGAATCTGCTGCAGGGAGCATATTTTCTGGTATTTCAGGTCTACCTTTGTCATTACATATTCCTGACAGAGCAAAATAGGAATCAAAGCCTCATCAAAGTGTACAGTGGTATCCAGGAGGCAGTATTTGTCTGAAATCCTATACTGAAACTTTGTGCAACTTTAAAATCACTTTGTGCTCTATGGGTAACTGCTGGACACATCACATACCTCAGCATGCACTAAAATTGGGCTTAAGTGCCTTTGCATTGCAAGGAAAAAACATGTTACTGAAAGCACTGTAACTGAACAGTATCGTGATTAAATAAAAAAAAAGCCCAAAAACCCCCAAATATTCTGCAGCTGGCAGAGAGGTTACCCAGTTCTCTGGGTCTGTCAGAAGTGTGATAAGATATCTCTCTGCCTTTCATTGCAAAGCGAAATGCTGCCGTCATATCCTGCACTGCAGGTGACCGGGGCTGCTTTTGGAGGCCCAGGGTGGTGGAGTCCCAGGCAGCTTCCTGCCCTTCATCGATGAAGTAACAGGCGTCTCAAGAGCCACTGCTAACCATATCCTGTTGCAATGATTCAGGACTGTTGTCATATGCTTCCCTTTTCACCTGCAGGTAAACCTTATGGATTTTTCCCAGACAACAACAAAGACAAGCTGCATTGTAAGTCATCTCCCACTGGCTTCCTTCATTTGGAAGCATCAGCAGAACACAATTTCTTTTCCTGATCAAAACCATCTACATGTTTTACACCAAAAACATCTCAGTGCTTTTGAGAGGACGTTTCCTTCAGTCACAGGAAAGACAACAAATAGCAGCTCCCCACTAACAAACAGAGCACCACAAGGTCACACATCTTCGTGCAAGAACTGCAGTCTCCATTTGGCCTTCTTTCCTCCTGTTCTTGTGCCTCCCTACCAGTAACTGTGCACACAGGTCTCCATCTACAGCTGGACCTAATGTTTGGTTACAGCTTCACATTAGAGACAGCATCTTCCATACTTAAAACTTTATGACCTTGAAACTTCTTCACTATATTAGCCAAGACAGGCAACTCTTACATCTGAATTTTAGGGTATCCATTGGGATGTAGAACCACAGGATCAATGCAACAAAGTAGAATCTAGGACTGGGCAGTAGCACTCACTGGTAGGCTTACAGCAAGTCTTCGGTAACCTGCAACCCCTCAGTTTGGTGCCTTCTCTGAGTGATAGATTAATATACTGAAACCCAGATTAAATAGCAAAATTATTATGGACTTCCAACAGGCTACAGTTTCTCTCCTATCACTGTTACCCTTCTCAAAAGGTATATGAAGACAGCAGGGGTCTGGTTGCAGCTCCACACTGCTGGAGCCAGCAACTCTGGTTGGGCTCACCACAGCCTGGGCTATCTGCAAGGGAAGCACAATAATTAGCAGAGGTCCCCACAGGCTTCTGTCTTTCTGTCATGCTTTGAATGCAGAACTGTCCCCTCCAGGCACAAATGAATCAAGGAAACCACTGCTGAGAAACATGATATTTTCCCAAGTTAGCTCCAAGATCCCCTAAATGCATGTCACATCTGGAAGAAAATGACATATGTGGATTGCAGAGGCTATACATGATTTTGAGAGTATCAGGTTGTTAATCGCACTCCTACAAAGAATAAAAAAAAAGGATGTTAATTGCAGGCTACTCCCCAAGCTTTTGGATCTCATCAACTACTAAAGAGAAGTTTTCATGACTAAAATAAAGATCCTCAATGTCCTACGGATGCTGAGTAAACCTTCAGGCAGGCAGCTCTCCTGCACTTAATGACATGCTGTGCAAGTGGGAACTGCAAAATAGAGCTAATGAGAAGCTATCATGACGTTTAACTGGAATTGCCTCCATGCAAGAAATAGGTTTGGGGCTCTGTTGAGCTTCTGGTCATTTCCTCTTGGCTTTCTTTCAATGTAGCTCAACAACTGATGTTTACTTGATTAATAATAACATTCACTTTCCAAGATTCTTAATTTTTACAGTCTGCTTAACAAAATTACTCCATGGTAGGTTGTTTTTTTTTAGTTTTCTCCACTGTTTTGTTTCACTGCTTATGTTTTTTCAGGGATGTTCTGGGGGTAGTGGTCACAAACTGACTAGCAAGAATGATGCTACTTACACCAAATGGACAGATATACAGCTCTGAAATCTAGCAGACACATGTAGACATACATACATAACCACACCATCCTAAATGTAATCAAAACATGAATTATACTTGTCAGTTTTTATGTTTTATGCACCACATCATTGCAAATCTTTCTTCTAAATCAGTATATTTTGTTAAATCTTTAGCTTTCTCACTGAAAAGTTGTACTAGGAAACTGTTTAACTTTGGTGGGAAAGAATAAACATTTCTTGACATGTACCCACTAAAAGACAATTATTCACTGCTTATATATACACACTCAGACTGATGATCCCAAACTCATCTCTGCGAGTGAATGAGTAAATGAACCACAACATATATGTTACATATAATATATATTATCCATGTCATATATAGGATTACATTTACTGACAGCACCAATAAAAGGCTGCTGAGTGTGTTTTGAATAACGGTGCCCTGAACTACTCTACAGCACATCTGCTACAGACTACACTGTACAAAATTTTCTAGGTAATAAATCAGAAGAATACATCATCCTAGCATCCATTTGCATTCTTCTGGAAGATAAAATACTAATTTCTTCAACTTATGAAAACCACCCTTCCAGTATATTGATATTCTGTATGTACAAGAGGCCAAAATCACAAAATGCAGCAAACTTTTCACAATACTCACTGATTTTCATATCTGTGTGACATAGGTAACAGAGGGATTTCCTTTTTAAAATCATGACACCTGTGTTTTGTGTCTCTTGAAAGCAGTGTTTTGGGAAGCTTGTTGAGGCAGGTGGAGAACTTGGGAGATGGGTTTGCTTTCTGATCCAGTCTCTCTCTCTAGATTCACACCTCTTGTGCACCATCAGTCATGCAAACGAGCTGCTCTACTGCATATATACTTTAGATTGGAAGGGCTGGAAAAAAACCCTCAACAGTTGCCCAAGTCAGGCACATTTGCATGCTGGCTCCTTGAGCACGAGAAGCAGAACTTCATGCAGGGAGACCAAAAACCAGGTTTCTGACCATGGTCCCAGGCACGCAGACTTCATGGAAACATGTGCTTCTCGCTGCACTAGCAAATGCTCCTCTCTGGCAAATGCAGGAATGTCCACAACTGGCATCACAATAAACAGAATGCACAAGCTTCAAAAGCACTGGAAGGATGATTTGACATTACATAGGAAACTTGAGCATCCAAAAATCAGACTTCTGAAACACACAAGTACATATTTTTTCTGCCTTCTTTTTTCCCCTATATCTACAAATATGGACATTTCAAGTAGGACCATTATACTGACCTGCACATCATCCCTATGAAAAGCTGAAAGCATTTGATGAAAATGCTCTATCCTGAAGGAGACTAAGATTTGTGTTTGCCAAAGGTGCCATGAATTCTGCTGATCAGACTTCTCACGAATTCTTATTCCTTACCAGGCGAAGGGAAAGTGAACATCGTTGGCAACCAGGAGAGGAGGGTTAATGAGTTGAGATAATCTGGATAAGCTCAAGCTACGGAAAGGTGTTCAGCGATTTTTAGCCGTAACTTCCATTCATTGCATTAAAAATGGTGTTCCCAGAGGGGAAAAAAGTTCACTTTCTACCTCTGCAGTGTACAGAATTGTGCATTCATTTTTTTTTATTGAGATGATGGGGATAGACCTGTTTTCATACACATGCATTGATGTATCATCAATAACCCATTCTGAGAGTAAAGTGACTATTTTAAGAGGCAACAGCAAAGGCAATTTCCCTACGTTTCCATATTAAACTTATTCCTGGGGTCAATTTTACTTCATTGTTTGAAAGAAATAAAGCACCACAACAAAATCAAACCAGTTGGTCATTCTTTAGAAAGCAGATTCTTGTTAACATTCGAAGTTTCTCATCTCAGTAGCTTCCACTTCTGCATCTACATCTTTAATTTTTGAAGATGCTACCATAAATCCATTCTGTATTCATTGACTATTTTTATTGTGACTACAAACCATCACACTAGCTGATTTTACTGAGTTTCTTGGGTTTTTTAAAGACCTCTAAGATACAGCTGACAATATAATGAAGTCATGTGAAATATCTGCAGAGAGTATACTCTAAGGTTTCTTATTATTATCTGTAAAATATTTAAAGTGAAAATACATCTACCTCTTCTCACACATGCATTTATATGAAGTTACTTCTTTCTTTCTGTTAATATTTAATACCTCTCTCTGATGATACTCAAAAGATTCAGGACAACCGAAAGTCTTATCACAGCATTTGTTCAAGGGACCTTAGAATAAAAGCTGCTTGTATGGTAAAATTTCACCTTTTAGTTATGCTCGTCTTTCATGAAAGGGTATTTTTAATACACTGAAAATACAATATACAGGCAAGCAAGTTAGTAACAGACTACTCAACTTCATCTTAAAACAAACTGTGGGCTAGAGAAAACATTTCTAACCAATACAGTTTGCAATTAGAAATCATGAGTAGCTCAAGGGAAAGTTGCATTTTTCATTTATTCAGCTTCACGCTATTTTAATGTACAGAGAGCTTGATTCCTGGCAACTGCCAACATACCAAGATTTAACTGAGCACTAGGAGCACAGACAATTAGTTCTCGAAATGATTAAACACAACTAAACTTAATTACACTGACAGGCATTCTCAATTCTCAATTTTCTGAGGTCACCTATTCTTCTGTCAATAATATGCCTCCATACTCCAGAACCAACAACAACAAGGACGAGATGTGCTGCCACATAAACAGTATTTTAACACAGTTTGAAAAGGTACTGCATCAGAACGTGCTAGAAGTATAATATCTATATTTGTTAAAGAAAATGGAAAATGAGGTTAAGGGTACAAAAGGTATTAAAGTATAAAACAGGGTATCCCAGAGAATACAGAGCTGTCAGAACTAATGAGCATCTGGTTCTCGATGTCCATGCGTTTTTCATAATATTTTATAACTTAAGAAACAGCTTTCATTTCTGTAATGACAGGATCCTCTCTTGTCCTCCTAATTAATTTGTTAGCTCTCAGATGAAAGACAAACATCTAGCTATCCTAAATACATCCATTTTTTGGACTGCAAAAAAAACCAATGAATGAATGACTGAACAAACACCTTTCAATGTAGTACACATGCAAAAAAAGACTTATTTCTTTGAGATTACAAGGCACTTCTGAAATGCCTTACTGTACTTTCAGGTAAGATAATGCCTAACCTTAGCTTGGTATGAGACGAAGAAAATAATGAAAAACAAAGAAACAAAAATGTTCAACAAGAAGTAACACAAAACCTAAAAATCAGACATGTAACCATTAAATCCAAAGCTTTAAGACTGTTTTTTATTTACTTACATGTTACAGGACAAAAATCAACCAGACTTCAAAGGAGCCTGCCCCTCGGAGCCAAACAATGACATCTACAGTTGCTGTCAACTGGAAAGTGAGCATCTCTAACTGTGTCTCCCCTGAAATAATCCCAAACTGCCTGTTGTTCCAGGCTGTGCTCAGAACCTCTCAGCGCCACCACTGTCTCCTCCACAGAGCTGTGCTTACAGATTTCCTCTCCCCCATACTTTTGCAGCATCGCCCACTTGCCTACTGCCGAGGTGTCTGCACTACTGCTGTCCCACAGGCGTGGGAGGTCAAGTCAGCACATTCAGGAAACAGAAGGCAAAGGGGACAAAAAAAACAATCCACAAACTCAAATCCAGATGATATGCTTTTTGAGGCTGCACAGTTTCCTCAAACTAGCTTTTATTAGCAATACCTATTGTTCATTTGGTGAGCAGTCCAAAATCACAGCTATAAAAACAGAAATCATTTTATTTCCTTTTATATACGATCACAAAAGCACGTACAATATACACCACCTAAACTTACTGTTGGATTTGGGGTTTTTTAATTCTACATTTATTGGAGAAATCAAGAGGGTCAGACAAAACGCTCTGACAGTAATAGGCACCCTCCAACAGAAAGACAGCAATCAATTACAAACCATTTGCAGAAATTGTAGAGCTGTCACAGACTCCTTTACAGCTGCAGTCCAAGCCAGCTGCCTCTGATTGCCAGGCTGTTTTCCCCACTTGTACCTACAAAACTAGGACAGCCTCAGATAATTTTTAGAATGACACAAGCAGTCCCACATGTCAACCCAAAAAGTGAACTGCAATACAGCATGGGCAGTTACTTCAGCAAATTGTGCAAGAGCGTAACTGCTGGATGTGACAGATTTGAGGCAGGAGAGAGGGCAGGGACTACACTGTTTCCCCCTCTTTTTTTGACCTTTAATTGCAGCATGTAATTTAAAGCATTGAAGAAAATTTAGTGCATTCAGAGCGACAACTAGTGTACATCAATTGTTCTCTGTGCATTTAAGTCTTCCTGAACTCTCACTAGTTTTCTGGCACCTGGTATATTTGACACAGATGATCATGATTGGGTTTGTTCCTCTGCTAAAGCAAAGCTGATGTCCCAGAATCTGCTCCTGTTCAGCAGGACAGGTCAGTCACATATGTCCACACAGTGCATGGGGAGTAGTGCACTCTCCAGGTGAGCAAGGCACCCCAAGGCACCCAGGGAAACCTCACCTGCTGCAACCAGCCATCAAGGCATCCTAAGCTTTGGGGTCACCTCTGCTGTGCTCCCACAAAGATCACCGCCCCTAGAGCCAGGCAGAAGCCCTAAAACAGGACAGTAGAGAAATCTACAATACTCCTTCCAAAGGAACAACATGTCCTAAGGGTAGAAAACCCGCTTTATTCTTGTCTGGTCACAAAGACTTTTGGGGAACATAAGCAATTTGTTATACAGGATACAGTTCATCTCTGTGGGAATCCACTTGTGCAGCAGGAGATGGGTTGAAAACCCACAATCACAGGGCTTCTCCTTATTCTCTAGGTAAATAGCATAAAGTCACCTATATTAGGCTGAAGTAGGCTGCAAATTCAAGAAGTAAGAGATGGACAGATCCTCTCAGTAGATATGGTTAGAGGCATAGAACATGTCCTTTGCTGCAGTCTTGAGAGTTTTTACATTCTGCCTCATCTCTACCAATTTTTCATACAACCTAGCAAAAAAAGGTAATATATTCCAGAACCATAAAAACTCTAACTTCATTCCTGTTATGCAAGAGTGTAATGCACGTGTTACCACAAATTTGCTTGGAGATACAATCAGCTCATCAAAAGAATTTTAAAAAAAACCACTTCTGCTGTCAAAATGGCAATGCCTGGTAAAATCAAAGCTACCAACATGAAAACACTACCCACGCTAGCTGTTGGGAGATTCAAAACAATATGCACTTGAGTTGGGCACAGGTTGCAATTTGCCTGACTCAGAGCAAAATGGACAAAAAATTGTGCTTCAGAGTCCAGTGCATTTGAAGGTGGACACTAACTCAGTGGTTTCCTGCCTCAGTGTCTGAAGTCCTGACTGAGAGAAGGTCTGAGCAACCATTACTCCAGCTGACGTCAAACAGTAACTGCAGACACAAAAAGGTTCTCCAAAATAGAGTGTGGGAATCACTGGCTCTCAAATACTGCACCTCCCCATGTCTCCAGTCCAGTTTAAAATTACTGATGTTAAACGAGTATTGAGATGGTCACTACAGTCTTAACAGCAAGCCCTGGAATTATCAGCAAAAAGAAAACACAAAACAAACTGAAGCAATTAGAAAGCTGTAGCAGCTTTACTGTTCTTTGCGGGAACAGGATTCAAGCAACACAGAAAGATGAATTTTACCAGCCTCCACCTGTTTGCCATTTTCCCCCATGACACTGCTCTTGGAGATGCAGCAGCTGTGATGTAGATGCTGACTTGTCAGGGTGACCTCAAGATAATAAAACACTAAGTACAGTTAATATACATCCAAAATTTTCCTAATTAGTTCCATACGTTAAATCCTTTCCAACAAAATGCAGAGCATTAACACTACAACACTGTTTTTTCTTCATAAGGATTGTTATATCAAACATGCTCTTACTCTGAAAGGTGGATCAGTCTTCTCCATGTGTGGCACTTGGTCCAGAGTGCCATCAGTACTGCTTCTTTTCAAACTAGATGTGACATCAGGTACATTACTAAAATCTGCATTTGGAAAAAAAAAAAACACAAATAAGTTAGAGGTTACAGGACAGAAACAGGACAAGTTTTTGCTCTTACCTGCAAATACTTTCAGTGCCTAGAAGAATTACAATAGGGGGAGAGAATCACAGAATCAATTAGGTTGGAAAAGAGACCACTGAATCCAACCTATGACCTAACACGACTATGTCAACTAGACCAGGGCACTAAGTGCCATGCTTAGAAGGAACACAAAATTTGCAATCCTCCCCACCCCTCAAAAAACAACAGAAGAGGTCAAAGCAAGGAGCAACTATGCCTGGAAACTCTGCTTTCCAAACAGCAGCTGGACACGTGAGACTGTCTGAAGCGATGTGCATATCTGATGCACCAAAGTAAACCTAACACTCTTGCTAACAGTGTGTTTTCGAAGGCAGCACTATCTATAATCAGGACGCTCTGTGCTGAGACATCCAGCAAACATCATTAAATGCACTCAGCAGTTCTCCTTGGATGAACACACCATTGTTTGACATGACTTAGTCCTGAATCCCTTCAAGATTTAAGAAGAAAAGACAATTTTGCCCTGGAACAAAGTTCATAATTCATGATACAGACAAAATCCCTTCTTTTTACCAACAGTTTACCAATTTTACTAAGTTGGGAGTCTGTCTACATAGTAGCTGGCACAATGCAAAAACCAGAGACAGCACTGCCCTCCTCTATTTACTGACAGACTGTAGCTTTCAATAACATTTATGTGTAAACTCAAGATCTATCCAACTATGCTGAAAATTCATATAAAAAACATGTTCTTATGTTTCCTCAACTGGCTACTTAAAATCTGCAAAAATGTTTACATGGCAATTCTAACTAAAATTCTTAGAAGTGAAGAAAAGATTTTTTTCTGTGGCTGAAAATCATAAAGCAGCCATCAAAAAAATCAGTGAGGATTTTAAGCAACCTCAGATGATAAAACAGCAATAAAATGAAGGGGGTTTAGAATTTACTGCTTTGTTTCCTAGCCTTTAAGTCTCTAGAGTATAATTCACATTACCACATTTTCAAACTCCTTCTCAACACCTACAAATGCTGGATATTTATTTTTAAGTGAAAGATAAGACTCTCATTTAACCACTGACACCAGCAACTGGGATGGTAATTACAACAAATACCACCCATCTTGCAGTAAAGTCATGACAGATAGCAATAAGAAAATTGTGAAGGACAACAGAATCTATCTGCATGGATGTTGCTGTTCTCCTGTCCATGAAGAGCAGGACCAACTCCTTTCAGCAAGGACAGATCAACACAGACCGAAGCAGGGAGGAAAATGGGAATTTCAGGCCCAAAAGAGCACCTTACAGTCCATGAAGAGCCTTCCTGGGAAGAAAAACAAGGCAGATAGACTCCAGAGGAAAGTCAGGGAAAGACATACAAATAACTCAGCATGATGTCATCTTGATATTTAGCTTTTCCATATGTTATTAGGATGCTCAGGTCAAGTTTAGCATCAAGGCTGACACTTTCCACCCAGATGCCAAAGACTTGACTACTCCCTCATTTCCCTGTCTTTGCAGAACCAAGGTCTCATGACTTTTCTTCCCTCAAGCTCTTTTTCTGAGGGAATTCTTTTACCTTTTCCTCCTGGAGTCAGGCGTGGCTCTTGATATTTCAGAGCCTATATAACATGCAATACCCCAAGAGTTACCACTTTTGCAGAAAAACCACATTTTATACAACTCCACAAAACAGCCATCCATTGTCTTTAAAACTTTAACAAAGAGTCTGCCTTGTCTGTTTATTTTATTATGCTTTTATCTCTCTTCCTTCACCAAACCTGAATAAATTTCTCCTTCCCTCTGGACTTTTAAAGTAATTTTGAGCCTCTCTTCTGTATATGAGTACACATGAATGTCTACTGACTTCCATCATTGTCAACTCCTGGGTATACAAAAGGTAAGATAATCCCTAAAACTCACAGTGACTTTTAAATAACATTTTCTTCAGGGTAAGGTGATGCCAAGGATATTATTTCCTATTGTTTCCCAGTTGTGCTCTTTCTACTTGCCTTCTGGGTTTTAATGCCCTTCTCTCCCATACTTCCAAGCAACACCCACCTGAGAGAGATTTTACTGCGGCATAAAGGATCTAGAGGTCGATCTCAGGTAACTAGCTAATAAGAAAAAACCCTATGTCCTTTCCCTGATTTTACAAAGTGACAAATTAGTCCTTTACAAAGCAGGAAAACTAACATATGCAAGCAATGAAGAGAAAGCAAAAACGTGGGAAGATAGGTTAAAACAATCATCAGATAACATAAACAGAAGAAATCAGGATAACAACAACCTAAGTAGGCAAATTGAATATTGTATTGTTTTGTCCAGATGACCCATCTTTTCCTCCCTTCACTCTCATCTTTGTTTTTCCCTTGTAATCTATAGGACTGTCAAAGGTAGGTCTATAGTGTCTTGCCCGTTTTTATAGCATTTGCTGTTGGCAGAAGGAGTTGCTGATGATGGGTAACCAATAATTAATGTTATTTTAAATAGCAAAAGCTAAAAAAGTTACATGGAAAGGATCCAAGGTGAAAAAAGACATCCTACTGCACATTGTATGCAGAACTAACAGGGTGAGGGAAGGAAGGAAGGATGTATGGCTTGTTCAGTTTAGCATCCATATCCTGTCTCTTCTTCCTTCTTTTGCAGTGGAAGGAGACTTCCTTTGGATCTGCTCCTACTAACCATTTCCAAAGAGTACAGAAGCATCAACACAGCTGCACAGCTAAAAAAAAAACCCAAAAAACCAAACCCATCAACCAACCAAAAAGAACCTAAAATACTAGTATTACCTTAGTCAATGGGTAATTTCAAATGCAAAGCCTAAGGATGTAAACACAGCAACAAGTTTAATATTTAAATTCTTTCTACTTCTAGTACTAAGTGGAAGGGGAGTAAGAAAGCCAAACCCTACAACATGTATTTTCTTTAAACATTCAAATTTGGATTTAAATCTACAATGGAATTCATATTATCAAAGATGTTCACCAATAGTAATGTGAAACTATTATCTTAGAGGTTGGGTAACCACTATTCTTTCAGGTAAAACTAGCAACAAAACTGTAGAGAGTATGCACAGAATTAAGAAAAGTGTTATCACTATGCCAGTACAAATTTATTCCAGTATATAACATTCTGGATCTTTGCTGGGAATGAGCATGGGAAAGTACTCAAGGAGATACGTATTCCTAAAAATCATCCAAATTCGAGGTCAAATCAGCACTTCTTGTGGGTTTTTTTGGTTTGGTTTTTAAAATTCATATTATTAAACAAAACAAAACCCAACAAAAACACACCACCAAAAATAACAAAAACAAACAAACAAAACACCAACACACAAAAAGACCCAAGTCTGATGTCACTAGAATTACATGTCTGTCTCCTTAAAGCAACCATGGATTACTTTGCTGGAAACACTGCTTGTGAGAAGCTTTCCAGCATAGTAAATGGTGAGTATATTGTGACTAAATCTGTCCATACAGCTCCATTACAGTAGTACATTTGATTTCTTCTACTGATACACTTGTGGTAAACCTGTCTGGAAGAAAAGTGGAACTGATAATAATGAGTTAAACAAAACATTTAAATCTTTTAACATATTTTTTCCCTGCTGAGTACTCCTCTCTGTCCTGTTTACACACACACATTCATGTTTGGTGACTTGAAATGTGTATCACTTCCCTCTGGGATACAGGAGCCTCTCAAGCAGATACTTTCTTCTTGTCTAGCAAACACGAGTGTCTCCAGACACTAAAATACCAAGTCAGTGTGGCAAGTTGACTGTGGCTGGATACCAAGTGGCTACCAAAGCTGCTCTATCACTCCCCTCCTCAGCTGGGCAGGGGAGAGAAATATAATCAAAGGCTCATGGGTCGAGATAAGGACAGGGAGAGATCACTCAGCAATCATGGGCAAAACAGACTCAGCTTAGGAATATTAGTTTAATTTATTAATCAAATTGGAGTAGGATAATGAGAAATAAAACCAAATCTTAGAAACACCTTCTCCCCATCCCTCCCTTCTCCCTAGGCTTAACTTTACTCCCAATTTTCTCTCCTTCCTCACCCTGAGCATCACAGGGTGACAGGGAATGGAGGCTGTGGTCAGTTCATCACACATTGTCTCTGCTGCTTCTTCCTCCTCATGGGGAGGACTCTTCACACTCTTCCCATGCTCCAGCATCAGGTCATCCCATGGGAGGCAGTCCTCCATGAACTTCTCCAGCATCACTCCTTTCCACCAGCTGCAGTTCTTCATGAACTGCTCCAGCATGGGTCACTCCCACAGGGTGCAGCCTTTCAGGAACAAACTGCTCCAGCCTGGATACTTCACGGGGTCCTGCCAGCAAACCTGCTCCAGTGTGGGTTTCCCATGGGGTCACAGCCTCCTTCAGGCATCCACCTGCTCTGCCATGGGGTCCTCAATGTGCTGCAGAGGGACAGCCTGCCTCATCATGGTCTTTACCATGGGCTGCAAAGTCTGTTGCTACACCTGGAGAACTTTCTTCCCTTTCTTCTTCACTGACCTTGCTGTCTGCAGAGTTGTTTCTCTCACATATTCTCACTCCTGTGTCCAGCAGCAATCATGCAGGGCTTTTCTCCCTTCTTAAATATGTTAACTCAGAGGAGCTACCACTGTTGCTGATGGGGTCACCCTTTGCAAGTGGTTGTCCCATACTGGAGCTGCTGGCACTGGCTCTATCGGACACAGGGAAAGCTTCTAGAAGCTTTTCACAGAAGCCATCTCTGTAGCCTCCTGCTACCAAAAACCTGCCACACAAACCCAAAACAATCAGCTTGTTGTAAACAAGAATAGTAGTAACCTCAGGTAAAAGCTAGACGTCCCAGAAAGGCTCAGGAGAAAAAAATGCCATTATGTGAAAAGCTTAACTACATCACATGAAAGGCATACCAAACTTTTTTCTTTGTTTCTAGCAATGAACCACCAAGTTCTAAGAACCCACTCAGCACCTTTAGCTACTAACAGCAGCACCAAAGAATGCCATTACTCCTGCAATGTTGTGTCTTGATGGCAGGCAGGTAAATGACTCACAATCATTCAAGAGAAGTTATAATGCAACCAGTAAAAACTGAAAGAAAACATTTCCTAAGCAATGCTCCTCACTGCTCATGTTCAATTAAAAGGAGGCACAGAGCACACAGATGGGACAGTTGGTTAGAAAAACAAACACATGCAGCACATCCAAGAGATCTGTACGCCTACGGGAATGTCTCTTCCCAGTTGATGCAATGATACACGCACAAGTGGTGAACGTGGAAGTTATTCACATGTCTGTGAGCAGTGAGGTACAATGGAAACGCATCCTCTAGCAGATGTGTGAGACAATAATAATCTGTGCTACAATCCCAGCCAAGAAACCAAAGGAAATCAACTGGAAAACATCAACATCCACCATCCGGCAATTCATTTACCATAAAGAAGTCATCAACAAATGCAAATGTCACTTATCTCTCTTTTTCTGTTTAATTAATGAAGAAGCCTTAATTGCTTTCTAGTCAGCAATGCTCTTACCAGTTTAGCTGTTCACTGCAAAGGCAAAATCATCATGAGAAGAGAGTAGGAACTGTGGATCCTGTTTCTTTTATAATTCTTTTTCATAATGCACCAGAACTTGCTCTGTTTCAGAATTCTTTCACTGATTTCAAAAAATGTCAAATAACCATCACGGGCGTGTCAAGCATTATCAAATGTCAAGCACTAAGTAGGTGATGTAACCAATCCTTTTTTCAAACTATGGTAAGAGGGTGTGTTTCCACCTGCCACTCTAACGGCAGTGATAAATTGAACAAAAAATTCCTTCTACTTCTACAGGAGAATATAGAAAAATTCAAAGTACTCAGTCTCTCACTGCAAGATAAACTAAGTATGTGTTCAAGATTTTCACTAATTCCCAAATGTTCTAGAAATTGCCAATAAAACACAACACAGCTGATCTTCAGCATGTAGAAGGGTTTCCTTCTCCTCATTACAGAGAGTTTCCATAACAGGGCTGCAAGGTTTAACTGGAAATGAGACATTACACTTGGGTAATAAAGTTAGGCCAGGTGCATTTTTCATTGTTGTGCAAATTCTCCAGATTGATCATTTAAATATGATAAGCTTACAGTTCACATACTCTTCTATCAAGAGAAAAGTAAACCTCCAAGAGGAGATAAATATTTCCAAAATCCCTGGTGCAAACAAAATCAAAATCTGAGCCAACTCTCAGAAAGGAACAAAACTTTGGTGGTCTTAATGTCTTCAGACTTATTGAAAAACAGGGAGTGGTAGGTGAACCATTCCAGCATTGCCTGGAGAAGAGAAATATCCGTGCAATCCTCCCTCAGAGACCAGCACTCGTAGCTTCAGTTAAACAGTTTAGCCTGGCAGGTAGCACATACACATGTGCTTCTTTCTTTTGGTTCAATACAATTAAATATATTTCAGGTTTTCAACAGTATGTTTACTCTTTGGTAATGAAGTTGAAAAAATCGGACTGTAAGCATTTTCTTCTGTACCCCTTTCCTTTCTGAAAGACAAGAAATAGCTTTCAAAAAGTAACAGTTGATCCAGAGGAATTTATTGAATGGCTTTCAAGAGACATTCTCACAATCTCTGTTAAAGAAGGCATCCAAGTTTCACCAGAGATATGAAGGGTTCTGGGTTCATTAGTTCAGCTATGAATAACTCATATGTCTTGCTTATGTGAGGATAAGACCTTTCAGTTCTTTAAGTCATGTTATCCCCTGGGATCAGTACGTAAGGGGCACACAGCAGTTGGCATCTAGGACAGAGCCCACACTCTCTCTACAGTCTTTTAGGTTTCTGTCTAGGTTGCAAAAAGCACATTAACTGTGGTCAGGAGGAAGAAAAGCAATAGAAGATTCCATGGAAGATTCAGTAACAGACTGACAACGGCCTTTGGCACTGGAGAAATTGCTAGTAAAAGTGAGGAGGGTCTAGAAGATGAAATGTGGGGATACAGCTAGGTAAGGTGCAGTAAAGCTGTGATACAAGAGGACATTGGAGTTACTTCAGGGTTTCCATCATGAAGGCCCAGGTCTGGAAACATCAAGGAGGTGTTTAGAGGCACAGAGTTCTTCAAGGCCTTTGTAGAAAAGCAGGTTTTTTCCACTAAACTCTCTTTTGACAGAGAAATTTAGTGATAAATCAGCTAAATAAAAATTCAGACCCTATAATACAAGAATGGTCCAGCTCAAGTGACACATGCAGCGCTAATTTCCAGCTAGGAAAAGTGGGCAAGCTATTCATCTATTTCCTCTGCATGTCATACCAGCAAATAAACAAATAAACAAATCAATTTCTGCACCCTTATATCCTATTAGTACAAGCCTGAACAAACAAAAAATGGCTGCTACACACGCAGCTTCATGAGGAGTTAAATGGTTTTTAGACCGAAAAATGTCTCCAGGTAACTTCTGCACTAAGAAAACAGATCTAAGAGAATGTGGGTAGGTTGCAGCCTCAGATGAGAAATATCCATTGAAACAGACCATTTCTTCTACCACTTCCAGTTGAAAACCAAAGCAATTTCATTCGTTGTTTATCTGTATTGAGGTTCTCTATGAATCTGGGCAAGAGACTGAGGTATCATAGACCCCAAGTGTAGATTCTTATTAATTTCCAATTAAGTTTTCCAGATTTAAGTGATTTTTCCTGTTACCTTAATTCATGGAATTTATGTAAGTTTTCAACTATTGCACAGTGCTAGTCCACTTTTTCCCCACAGGTGGTACCCACAGGCAAATACTCGTACTTAGGCATTCACACTCCCAATACTGGAGTAAATTCAAATTTATTTGTGGGCAGTAACTATGGCTGTTAACTGCAAGGTAGTTTACAGCTTTCATGCTGCTTTAATCAACTGTTAAAAGGACAGTGAAATACTAAATTTATTATCAATTCAAAACCAACTTCCTCTTTTTGCCTAGGAAATTTTCAAGTTCTTCTGAAAGGCTTTAAGCTAACTTCAGAAAACTAGGTCAAATTCTCATTGCTAAATTAACGTGACTTGAGTCTACTAGGACAAGTAACTTCAGTTTCTAGAAAACTGAACACAATATTGCAACACAAAATTAACTGAATTCAGTAATTCAGAAATTATTAAACATCTGCGACATATTTTGGCTTTTATCACTTGTTGGTGTTCTGGGTGTTTTGTAACCTATTTTAGGACTGTGTGGAAGGTACGTTCTCAGCTTAGCTGTAAAAACTGATTCTTCAGCATAGCTCAAAATGCATTCAGGAATTTATTCAATATGTTTAATCTGGAAAGAAAATTAGCATACAGCTGTCATAACATCAGACTTCCTAGACACAATTCTTAAACACAGAATTACTAGATGCCTGTCACTAACAAGACTAATTGTTACCAAACAAGACATTCAACTACAGACTAGACAAGAAGGTTCCCTTCATGGTCCCTCTTATCCATATATTATGACTTCAGAGAGCAAACTATGAAACATAAGAAGGTGCTTTACATGCTTCCTAATACATAATGCAACCAGGATGCTTCTTTTTGTGTATGTGATACTGTCTAGACAAAGAGAAACTCTTATTTCTGGCTAGGATCTGAAACGCTCAAGCAGGACAAGTCTTAATCCACTGTTCTCACCCTTCAGTGACAAGAGTGATACTACTTCTTTAAATATTCCACATTTTTAAGTATAGACAAAGCCAGTACGTTCATGCAAATATTCGTGTATTGTACAGCTTGCTTAAGACATGTTGGGCCACACACTGAACAGTGTCTTAGCTCCAGTCAGCCACCTACATGTGCAAGTTTGACTTTCTGTAGGCTGCTTTATACTCTCTTACAATTCCTTTTTCTTTTTTTTTAATATCTACAGAAACATCCATTTTATCCATTTTGAAGCCAGAGTCCTTTAGATTCCTTGGAAGTTCCTTTGTCCATTAACTGCTCACAGTGAGGCAACGCAATTTGACTCATTTCCTAATTCAGTAATCAATAGGATATACAAATTAGCAACATAATAGGAAAAAGCTGCCTTCGCTTCTGTAGCAATGTCTCATTAGCCCCTGCATCTCAGTGGTATGTTTTTAGAGGGTTATTTAATGTTCTACACTTTCTCTGCCCAAGTATTTGCCAGTCAGACAGCTGTTCAGGCTTTTCAGTTTGAAGCTTAACACTTCACACTACTACTCAAATTGTTACCTAAATGCTTTTATTTCCTAAAAAAACGCCTTCTTGCACACAGTCTCACTGGAGGCCAGTGTTAGCCACAGCTGGTGCATCACCCTTCTATTCCAGTTCAACAACTTGAGATGTGTGACTGCAGTACAGAGAACAAAGACACAGCAGAAACCATGTTGCATTGCCACTATCCTCCCAAAGGCTGCAACCTACTGCTGCTATTGTCTTCCAGACATGCAGGGATGTTGTCAGTGGTTACTCTCCTCATTTTTCTTCTACTGCAGGATGGTTCATGTGTGATGGCTTTGTCCACTCTCTGAGGTGGTTCACACTAAGACGAGTTAGAAAGCAAATGGAGCCAGCCCTGCCCAGGTTCCAAGTGTACCATCTTAGTGGTACATTTTCTTCTCAACCTCAGATTAACAGGCACAAAAGTAACAAAAACAGAAAGAAGAAAGGGGGAGAAAGTTACTTAATAGTTTAGCAAGAATTTGTGGCTAGCTTAGACAGTTTTTATAATTACTCAACCTACCTTTCCTCTGTGAAACACAGAGCATCTGCTGTTTCATGTGTTTCAAATCATGTCTAAGGCACTAGTCTATATGTGGATGTCTGTATCACAATCAATAAATCTTATTGCTATCCATATTGTCACTCTACAGAATTCAGTAGGAAGGGCAAAATGATGATTTACGCCTACAAATCACTGATCCAGAACATGCAGCTATACAGGATTTAATGGAGTTAACACCGGGAAAAAAGAAAAACAATTTGGCCCACTGACTTCACAAGGATTAAATCATAGCAGCATTTAGCAAAGCAGAACAGAATGCTCTGTCAGTAGAAAAGCACAACGAAAAGCATTTAAGACTGTCCCATTTTATAGCATAAGCAATCTTTTAATTTGCAGCACACACATCTAGCAGAAAGCCAACGGGACAGTTTGTCAAGTGCCAGGAAGAGTTCATTAAACCACCACTCTTGGGAAACACTTGTATTGCAAAACATGCATAGGCAACAAGTGCTCCTGTGGACCCAGCTTCTGGAGAGACAAATGCTTTCTCTGAATTAACTTCTACACTGCTACAGTCACAGGCATTGTCACAGACCAAACCTAGTCTTTTACCAGAGATTCACAAGAGGGCAGGACAAAGATGCTTGAGTTAACAGCGCACAAACAGCTGGAGTAGGAGCCAACCTATCGCAGTTGTCCAAGACTACTGTCAACACACACCTTGCCTCTTGAGCTTGCTCTGATGAACATGCTCTCTCATATCTTTGTGGCTTCCTGCTGAATTGGGTAATAACTTAAAAAAAGAAACCCAGCAGAATCATCTATCTTCTGGCAGATAAGCAGTCATGCTGCATAGACAACTACATGTCTATGTTAAAGAGAGACACTGCTTTCCTAATATGCTGCCTCACACCACATAAAACCATCAGATAGTTGGTATTAGATCCAATAGGTATGAGGGAGCAATGTAGGCAGACCTACGCAGATCAGGGCCAATATCTAACGGGACTGTGGGTGTCCTTGGGACTCAGGAAGCTAAGAAGCAATATTCACCTCTTGTGAGCTCAAAAGAACTTCATGTGAAAGAATAAAAACAGACTTCTTTGATTCCTCACACATGAAGCACAATGAAGGACATGCCCAAGTGAACAATGAAGAGAATTTAAATGCTGAAACAGAGCTAGACAAACAAACAAGACCTGATTTGACAGAACTAAAAGTAGAAGTTATTTTAGAAACGCCATTCAGTTAAGTTTTAGTTTTGCTTTTGTTTACAAAATGCTTTTAACACTACATTAAAGACATCTATGAAAAACTATGGCCAAACAGCAATAAGCAGAGTGGTCTGAGCCAGTGGTCTACACACAGCCCCCAGATGTTGGAGGCTAGAGACCACCTTAGCATCATATCCTCCTGACTTTCTCTCTTAAGTGGGACACACATCTTTCTCATATTCAGGGTAGGTTGGGGCTGAAAGAGGATGTAAGGAGTGCTACCTGGAAAGCTACAGCTACAGGGATATGGAGAGAACCATATGGCAGAGCCAACCTCTGCGATGGTTGATTTATGGGGGGATCACGTCCCGATAGCCGGAGGCTTTTTCTCCGTTACATTGCCGGGAGCTTTCCTCCCCCCACTAGTTTTCCCCCCCCCCCAAAGGGCGGGTCCCAGGGTGCCCCACAGAGAGACACGCAGAGACCACCGGAGAGGGAGCAGAGAGAGAGTTTATTACATGGGTAAAGGTATTTATACCCTTTCGATGGATCGTAAAATATCCAATAGAAAACTAGGAATAACAACCAATAGGAAAGGGTTAACCAGGAGCCAATAAGAAACTTTAAACACACTTCAAGGATACATTCTTCAGACCTAGCTAGGGAGATAAGGGTATTCTCAAGGGATTTTGGGAAGAAGACACAGTGTCTTAGTAAAAAAAAAAACAACAAGACTCCATCTTAAACAATAGAGACAGCTTCAGCTTTTAAGGTATTCAAGTTAGCTTTTTTCCCTTCTTCACCAGCCCATTTCTCACAGGACTTTTTCCATTTCTGATATTGTTTGTTTATTGCCACAAACCTCTGTCTTTCTTTTCCTTCCTCAGCTCAGTGGTATGATAAAGCTGAATGGAGCAAAGTTTTCTAGAGAAGTAGCGAGTTGTAATTATGCTTTACAGAGGCACCTAAGCCACCTAGCAAATTCCATTTGAAACAGAAAGTATCTTGGAATTGAATCCAAACCAGTTACTGTTAAGAATGTATTTTTAAAAATAATTTAGTCATATCAAAATTAAACTTGTGGAAAACTGATGTGCTTTGCTTCTGCGTGCGCTTACTATGATAAAAATCAGAAGCTGCTCATGTCTTGTTAAACAAAAGAGCTGCTTTTCTGCGTGAGGATTCCAACCACTGATCCCCTCGTTGAAGCAATGGCACTTTGCAAAAATGTCTCAATGTTTAGTAGAGCAGAAGCTGAAATGTAATTGTTGCTCTCCAGCACACAGCCCAGCCACTTGTCAAACAACACAAAGCCTGACTGTCCCTGACTCCAGCCATGCCTTATACAGCATGAAATAGCTTCATCAGGAGTGACTCAAACAAGCATGTCCCAGACTACACTGCTGCCCAGGAATCAGTGCGAGAGGGGGGAAAAGCAGAGGGCAAAATCCATGCTCCAAAATGGCTAGAGAGGTGCTCTGTGGGCATGTCAACTGAAAGAGAGCTTGCTGCCTTTGAGAGTAACTTTCCTTGACACCAGCTCTTCCCCGGCACCTGCCTGCTCCCCACTCCTCCTCCTTACCTGGCTCTGGCCCTTGTCAGAACTCTGCACCCATCCATTCAACTCCCTGAGTTTGCAGGGGCTGGGGTGGGGGAGAAAGATTTCTCCTTAGTTAGCTTCAAGGGCTCCAGCAAGTGCTGCTGCCAGCACAGGGGTAGGAGGAGTGCTATGGGGCTGAAAGGAAGCCTAGAGGAAGAGAAGGAGGAGCAAGCCTCCAGCTTCACAGCAGCACCCAAGACTTCCTCACTACTCCTGGGACTGCACCTCTGGAAAGACAAACCAGGCAGGCACCCAGATGCTGCACCTAAGGCAAGAACCCAACCCCACAGATGAGGAGTACAACATGGAGCACAGGAACAAGTATGTCTTTTTTTTCTTTTTTTTTTTTTTTTTTAATTGTTTCATTCCTATTTAGCTTTCTAACCCTCAGAGATGAATGTGTTTCATCATGGAACCACCATCCCCCGCCTTTCTTTTTTTTTTTTTTACTTTTAATCACAAAGTTCTATTTACAAATTAGGGTTGATTTCAACAGTGTCAGCTAACCAAAAAGAGAGCTTTTTTTAGCAAAAACACACTTGCTGAGGAAAAGAAAACTGCCCAACTCTGACAGCAACTCACATTCTGCAATGGGTTTTCACACCTACTAATGCTCCTACCTCCTGCCTCAGCACTCCATAGATATACCATAAACCCACACAGCATTGCCCTAAATACATAGTGTTCAATTCTTGTGCCCTCTCTGTTGTTTATTCCTCAGATATCCATGCCATCTTAAAGCAAGGCCTTTTCCCCCTCCACAGCTATAAGAACTTCAGTCCAGTTCTCTCGTTTTTTAATTCTACATACATATTTCTTTACTTTCCTTAGCACTGGAGCTTGGAGCAAATTTTGTTGCTCTGTTATTTAGTTTTCCACATTTATGAGTGCATTTTTTAAAAGTATTTCATCTCATTTCTTTTCCAGAATAAGCTTATTACTAGCCAAGCAGTTAAGCAGCAAGAACATAGTGTTGCCATGGGGGAGGTGGAATGACACAACCACAGCAGGTCCAAAATACAGATACAAGGGTATAACAACCTCTTGGAGAACATGAATCACTCCAACAGAAAATTCCCTGGGAATGATTTTTCAGGAGTGGCAGAGTTAGTGGCTTTGGAGAAAGTCAATCACTTCCCTTCTGTACACTAAAGGTTGCCAAAGTTTGCCATGAGGTAAAATTGGATATCCTCAACATTGCAGAATATGTAGAAAAAGCCATTCATCGGAGTTATGCTAAGCAGTTACAAAACTTTAAACAAACATGGACAAACTATTACCACCCAAGTTACATGAAGGCAGTCATTTAAAGTAAATTTTGTTTTGCTTTTGTCTGGTGGTCATCACCAACCACTAGGCAGGGCATTACTGTGTGACTCAGTGCTGAAAATTTCCATATTCTAAGCACCTTGTTAATTTTAGCACATTAATGCTCATAGTAGCCTAGAAAGACAGAGTAAATTTTTTAAAAACAGGGAGGCAACATCAGAAACATTAAGGTTTTTAACTCCTGATAAGTACCTTGAGCCAAATTGTGTTTGATTTTTGAAAGAGGCTCCCTTCTGCGAGCACAGACTGACTTTCAAAGGCACTGCTTTGGAAGAATAGACTCAACATGGACAAGCAAACATTAGAAATTATATTTGAAAAGTGTGGTCTTAAGAGTGACTCACTCAACTCTATCAAAGGAGACAGAACTGTATGAAACAGGATAACCAGGGGATCAGGTCCAGCCAGCATGGGCTTAGGAAAGGCATGTCCTGCTTGACCAACTGATCTCTGTTTATAACCAGATGACATGCCTAGTGGATGAGGGAAAGGCTGTGGATATTGTCTTCCTGGACTTCAGTAAAGCCTTTAATACTATCTCCTACAGGATGCTTCTGGAGAAACTGACAGCTCATGGCTTGTACAAGTGCACTCTTCACTGGGTAAAAAACTGACTGCATGGTCAGACCCAGAGGGTGGTGGTGAATGAAATTACACCTGGCTGGTGGCTGGTCATGAGTGGTGCTCCCTAGGGCTCAGTGTTGGGGCCAGTCCTCTTTAATATCTTCATCAATGATCTGGACAAGAGGATCAAGCACACCCTCAGTCAGTTTGCAGGCGAGACTAGGCTGGGTGGGAATGTCGATCTGCTGGAGCATAGAAACGCTCTGCAGAGGGATCTGGACAGGCTGGATTGATGGGCCAAATCCAATTGTATGAGTTCCAACAAGGTGAAGTGCTGGGTCCTGCAGCCTGGTTCACAACAACCCCGCACATCACTACAAGCTTGGGGAAGTGTGGCTGGAAAATGGCCCAGGGGAAGAAGTCCTGGTTGACAGCCAGCTGAACATGAGCCAGCAGTGTGCCCAGGTGGCCAAGAAGGCCAATGGCATCCTGGCTTATATCAAGAATAGAGTGGCCAGCAGTACTAGGGAAGTGCTTGTCCCTCTGTACTTGGCACTCAAGGCCACACATCAAGTACTGTGTCCATTTTTGGGCCACTCACTTCAAGAAAGACATTTTGGTCCTGGAGTGTGTCCAGAGAAGGGAACAAAGCTGGTGAAGGGTCTAGAGAGTAAGTCATATGAGGAGCAGCTGAGGGAGCTGCCATTATTTAGCCTTGAGAAAAGGAGATGCAGGGCTGACCTTATCGCTCTCTACAACTACCTGAAAGGGGGGTGTAGCAAAGTGGGGGTCGACCTCTTCTCCTGAAGAATTAATGACAGGACAAGAGGAAATGGCCTGAAGCTGCACCAGGGGAGGTTCAGGTTCAACATCAGGAAGAATTTCTTCACTGAAGGGGTGGTTAAGCACTGGAAAGGGCTGCTGAGGAAGTCGCAGAATCACCATCCCTGGAAATGTTCAAGAAGCGGCTGGACACGGTACTGTTTAGTTGACATGGTGGTGTTTGGTCAAAGGGTGGACTCTATGATCTCTAAGGTCTTCTCCAACCTCAATGATTCTATGATTTCATAGAGATCAGATATGAATTTAAGAGCCCCTGGCCTCCAAATCCCTGCTTGGATCATTAAATACCCCCTCTGCTTATTTAAAATCTTATTCAATTCCTGAGTGAGTAAAAGGACACAGAACAGTTAAACCCTTTATGATTATCTATTAACTCAAAGTAATGCCATTTTCTTCTGTTTCCATTTGAACTTGATCAGTGATCAGACATTAAGCACTGAATTCAATAAACATAAAAATTCTTCTCACGAAGCTTAATTTAGAACTATTTGTTCTCTTTCAGAACAAAATAAATCTTCCTTAACTGCTTTTAAGCAGAAAGGCAAATATACTATGTCCTTTTATCTACTAGTGCTTAAAGTATAATACATGCTCCAGTAATTTCCTATTATAATGGAATATTTGCACAGGTTGAAAATCTATCCCAGAGGAATGAGGAATCTAGTGAATGGACACACACATTTATTACACTGAGTACTCCAGGTAGTGCCGGCCTATGATATCAAGCCAACAAGCTGGATGATAGCCCTGGTATAATTATGTAATTAATTAGCTCAATCATAATTTTTGGTTTATGACACTAACTTTTATGTTCCACTAGTCAATTTAATGGCATTTTAAATTGAAATAAGGCCCCTGAGAGAGATGCTACTTACTGAATCACAAATCTTGTATTCAGTTTTCTTTCAATATCAAAAGATGACCTAATAAAATTGCTTTATAATTAAATCCATTCTAACAACTTCTCCTATGTGATTCTTTCTCTTTTCTCATTTTTAATTATGAAAAGAATTCCAATCAGAAAACACTTATCACCATAATTATATACAAAAATCAGCAATCCCTTTTCGTCCCTCTTGCTGTTCCACTCACACAGCAGTCCATCCTGGCTAGTTTTCCTGCAGAATTTTACTAGCATACTCCAGAGGTACAGGGAGGAAATTGCACCTTTTTCAGTGAAAAAACAGTTAAATTTCCTTCTGTCTTGTTTGAAAAATAGTCAAGATGTGGGAAGAAAGGGGAGCAAAGCCCCACGTATTCTATTTCAGGCAGACACTTAAAAGCACTCTGTTATCACAAGATACAGTTCTCCAGCGAAGTAAAATCAGCTAAAGGAAGGGAAAGGTGACCATGGTCCACCTCCACCCAGTGTGGCAGAGCCTCTCTATGTGCCACCTGCTATTGCCAGCTGAAAAGGCAACCCAGAAATGAGCATTGGCACTTCCTTGGGGATAGGGGGTTGTGATGTTATCCAGGAGCAGTCCTTACCACATAGGGACCTTCTCTGCCTAGTTCTTCTCACACAGAAACCCATAAGGATCACATCCTGACACAGCACTGTTTGGATACATCCTACATTCAAAAATAATCCCTATAAAAGCTGTTTTCGTAGGTTTTATGCTACACAGGGGGCAGCTGTACCCAAAAGGAACACCATGATATCACTGGGTGGGAGCAGAGATAAAGGGCTTCTTTTTAAGATGATGATGATTATTGCACTGAAGGTACCCTTAATGTACGGGGTACTTTACCACATGAAAACCATGGTAAACACAGAACAATGCTCTGCCTCTGACAGCCATCATATCATTTCAACCACTGATGCCTGGGAAATGGATGTGTTGGAGGTACCCAAGATGACACAGAACACTTAAGAGAGCACTTGATAAAACTGGATGGTGCAGCAAAACTGATTAAAATAATAAAATTTTCCTACAGACATAATCATATTCTGTTCCACTTCTACTCCCTAGAAAATAATAAAATAACAGACCTATTGAGCATAAATTGAACTTCAACAGTGTGTACTTGTGTTTCTAAGGCAAGTATATAATTTTAAACATAACTGAGTTTTAAAATGCAGTGATATTGGAAGTGAGGTGAAAGTAATGGAATTACTGTCAACGTCTGTCTTACCATTTGCTGTGTTCTTTTTGAAGTTATCTAGAAACTCTTCCAGAAGCTGTGACTGGTTCGGAGGGGGCAACAAATTCTTTTGGTCCCTGGAAATGTCACCATCTGACCAGGACACACATAAGGGTTGCTGAGTTCCGCAATGGTTCATTCTCACTGTGAGCATTACACTTCTCTGTGAAAACAGTATCTCCATCTGCCTGAGGTCAATATCAGACACAGCCTCTCCATTTATGCTCAGGATTTCATTGCCTACTCGGAGCCCTGGGAGCATGTGAAAGCAAAGAAGGGGGAGGAAAAAAAAAAAAAGAACGTAATATAAAACAAAGGGTCACAAACCAAACCTTACGCTGATTCATCTTTTATTTTTTTGGTTTGAATTCAAATAGCCTAATCCTACCACAAGTCCATTAGAATCAATGGGAGTTTTATTTTTGTTATAATTATACAGACTTGACCTCACGCTTACTTTGATGGGTGTTAACACATAATACAGCAATCAAGTTGTTTCTGTTTAAAGATGCTACAGAATTGGGTGGGTGGGTGAGAGAGCAGCACAGCTTTCAAAGAGATTAGAATAGAGCCACCTCTCACAAATACCACCAATATATAGTGGCATAACACATATTTCATCATATGGGAAGAATAAGGCACTAGTCACACAGATCGAATTATTTGTGCAAAACTAGAACAACAAAGAATAGAGTTTATATCAGCTTTTGTATAACTCTAAGCAGTGCCAAGTGCTGTCTTTCAAGGTCAGCAACGACAAAATAGACATTACCATCAGGTAGCAAATTAATATCTCGTTCTCCAGTTTTCTGGGTTTGTTTTTCAGAGAGCAGAATTTGGGTGATCCTCACATGTGCCAATTAAGAGAAGCAGTTTCTGAGCAACGCCATGAAGAAGCTAATCACAGAAATACATGCAGAAAACTATTCTGGGGCAGAAGGCTACTTTCTATTGCCAGAAAAAGTGGAAGTGATGGGTCATAGAAATTGATCAAGCCCATGAGGTCCCCTAGTGTGAGATGAACTCTCTCCAGTCTGTTTCTCTGTGCAAACCACTTGGCTGGATGACTGAACACAGACTTTGTCTCCAAGGCTGAACAAGAACTCTCTCCACTATATTGAAAGGATAATTCAGTTACTCTGTGTATACTATTTTTCCTATCATCACATACTTTCCATGGTCTTCAGGAAATAAAACTGTGAACAATAAAGGCCAAGAACCATTTCAGACAGCATTAGTAAAACTTGTTAAGTTTTAGGACTTTAAAAAGATAACGAAGCATAGTTTTAGGCATAAACATGATACAATACCTTCTTTGTATGCCAGTCCATCAGGGAGAACATCACTTACAAAGATATGGGTGAGATGCTCATTTTTAGCAACTTGTGCTGTGACAGCAAAACCTGAAGTAAAAGAGGTTTAAATCAAATAAACTTCCTTGGGAACATTTCCCTTTTATTTTGTGTATTTAGTAGACTCTACACAAGAAGGAGGAACCTTCTCATGAGAACACACTCATGGAGCATACAGAAATTATCACAGTCATTGTAAGGCCTGTTAAAATTAATGGGACTTTTCAACTCCCAGGAAATGTAATGTTCTACTGTAAAAAAAAATTATGTTTCAAAAAAATAATTTCTACCACAACATGATATTTTAATAACTGGCACAGCTCATCATTATGCTAAGAGTTCTGCAGCATGTCCATCAGAGATAGACAGTTCCAAAAACTGGAAACCCAAGCTATAAAGCAGCAGACTATACAGACCAGTGAGTGGGACAGCCTAGAGAATAATAATTTATAGCAGACTTGCAGGTAAAGAACAGCACAAAGCTGCCTTACAAAGGTATCCTTGAAAGGTATATAATTGGGAGGCAGTTATGCCTAGAAATACAAATAGAAAGCCTATCAGAACTTGTTCCAAAGGACACTTGATACTGTGCCAATGGAGGATCCTACTACCAAAAAAATGGCAGACTTTGACCATGGCCTGACTGACAGCACTTTTATTAATCCTGGTAAAGGACTTTTGTTTTCTGACAATTCCAAGCTTGAATTTTTTGGTTAGTGTACCAAAATTAGAAATTGAACCCTTCTGAAACATAAGAAATGCACTTGCCAGCGTAAAACAACCAGTTTGGGTCTTTGTTATAATGCCTTGAGTCCTATGCAGACTCACACTTTGTGCTATCAAGGATGGCTCTATCTGCTCTCAGAGACACAAAAGTTCTGAAGAGAGAAAGTAAGCAATGAGAAGAAGCTTACCATAATCATTTATGTTTTCAGTCTTTGTAAGATGAATGTGGTAAACATTTAATGGACAAATTTCTATTTCATCATACACCTGTTGGAAAAAAATGTAACAAAAGTCACCAAATTATGAAAATGCAAGTATCAAACCCCAAAGATACAGCGTGAGAAACAAGCACATTATTCTTTGCATCAAGACTTGCTGTCTTTACATAGAGTATTGTGTTACTATGTAAGCATCACTGCTACCAGTGAGACTAAGCTGAAGATCAAAACCCCAGCCTGGAGCAGAGACTGACATTCTGCTTTTGTTCCAAAGGCCTCACTCAAATCTTCAGTTCTTAAAGAAAGTGTTTGCAGTGCCTAGCCACCCAAACGTGTGAATGAGGATGACAGAATGCAGTCCGGGCACAGCTATAAAAGCTTATTTTAGAACTAAATTTCACATATTTGTAGGTGATAATTCAACTGCAGCTGCAGATGAGCTTATTTAAAAGGAGACACACTTTCCTGGTCTACTATGTATTCATATGGTTCAGGAGCACAATACTCAGTATTTTCATCAACCAGTCTTCTGAGCTGTAGCCCATAGTGTCTTGGCTCCAGCTGTTTCATCTAAGGAAGAAAAATAATAAGAGTTTGGAATTTGCTATTTATTTCCAGAATCCTAGAAGACAAAGAAGTGACACACAAACACACGGAAAAAGCTTCTAAAATCATGCAAAACAATCCTCAAAAAGCAGTTTTTCAACTATTTTTGTGGTATAAACAAAACCAGATGCATTGCTTAAAAGATAAGGTTTAAGAGCAATTTCCATTTTGCCCTATGATCCTCCCAAATCCTTTCACAAACACTATGTCTTGGCTATTAGATTAACTGAGCAGTAATAAACATTTCCAAAGACATCACAACTGTTTTCTGTCCTTTTGAACTTAACACTCACAACCACCTTTTTCTCTGACTACTTTTAATGATTCAGTTCTGTTCAGCAACTTTTGCTTCTGATATAGAAAATGTATATGCATGTATGGGGAGTTAGGAGAGGGGATGGGATGGCAAGCAGGTTCCCTAAGGGTTTGCCTTTATTGGATTTTATTTTTTAGTACTGGGTTTCGTCTATGATCAGAGAGTTTCAGGTTTTGGTTTTTTTTACCAGGAAGTCAAAGCAGAGATCCTGTCTCAACAGGAAGTCAAAGGGAAATAGGAATATTCCCAAAGGATATTAGCCTGAAAGCGCTGAGCCCCTAATGGGAGGCTCTGAAAAATCAGGATACTGGTGAGACCACAGCACAAAACACTTCATTTTAGGATATTAATAGAGCAATAATTCTAAAACAGGCAGAAGCAACATTTCTAAAAGAGAAGGAATGACAGTCGCCCTGAGAGTTATTTAACCCCTTCAATTCATCTCTGCAGCTTATGAAATCTAAATCTACTGAGTTACCAGTAATTACCTTAAAATTTTATTATGTGTTACAGTTTACAAGTTGCATGTGTTCCTTATCCTGAACAATTGTAGTCAAATGCACAAGATATTGTATACGCGCTATCAAAAATCCTCAGATGGAAAACAGAACTGAGAAAAGTAGAAACCCCATAAAGCATGGATGAAGGAAAAACAAAATAAAAAATCCCAAACTGAACAAGCCACCAACAATCCCTTTGAACTTTATCCTTATCCACATAGTATTCAAACATGTTCTCTTAAGAGGAAAGATTCCTTACACTCACCAGAGCAGAATGAAAATGTAAGAAGGAAAAGAATCAAGATAGATGAGCAGAAAGTAATTCAGCATTACAGAATTCTTATGAAAAGCTTTACACACATAATAGAAAGACAAAATAAAACAGAAAAACATTTAAGAAAAAACCCAAATAATTTAAAACTAAATTTTCATGCAATAGAGACACTGAAAATTAAAAGTCAGATTCATAATTACAAATATTTTGGAATGATGGAGTAAGAGAGGTAATGAATTTCCTTTTCAACTTAATCTTACTTTTATAAATTTTATTTTCACCTTTAGGGGTCTTGCCTGCCACCTTAAGGACTTCAAATTGTTTCAGCTCTACCATGCCACCTGGTGGCCAAGTCATGTCTCAGACACTCCCTTTAGCCTGACAGGGTTTTAAAAGTAATGGCAAGAATTAAGCGTTTTCCCCAGGATTCAGTCTCCACCAGGAAAAGCCACAAGAAGTTAGTTTCTTCCTTGTGATGCGACGGAGACACGCTGGGACTTGGCCAAATCACTGTGCTTATTTTGATTTTTAAACCTACAGTTTAAAAATCAAATTTTTTAAAAATTGTATAACTTAATTTTTGTTTGTTTGTAACATTAACAGGGGCAAAGAGCCACTAAATTGGGTCCTTTCCTCCATTAGAAACCTCAGCATTCATTAACTTCAAGCCTATTGAATTAGGTCAACTGTGAATTCACCTTAACCTATGCCAAAAACTACAGCTGGATCTTGTATAGGACAGGGCTCCTTTTTCTCATGTTTTTCCCCTTGTGAAGTAAATAAAATGTATTTATAAGTTGTCCAGAAAACAGAACTCAGGGGCAGAAGGTTAGTTTTTCCCAAAAACCTTGTTTGCCTAATTTGAGTGACTTGAATCGTGAAGTTAAGAGCTAAACTGAAGCACTGACACATGGGGAGACAAAAGTGCTAAGTACATTGTGATGTTCTAGAGGTGCTGGTGTTCTGTATATAATTGAAACTTGTATTTCTATTTTAACTTCAACCTATGACTCAGTTTTCTGTCCCTTGAACTATCAATCCCTCTCAATTTGCTGGCACTCTTTGAAATTCACAAGCAGAACTGGTATTTAATTAAAAGCATAAAAAGATCCTTTAAGAAACAAACATATAGATAGCCTTTGTCACAGCAGTCTTAACTGTCTTAATTTCCAGGCATTAACCAGTCCCTGCTTCTTCTCTGTGATTAATTTGCATGGAACAACCAGGTTTGCTGCAAGGACAACATAGAGTGCACACGTGCTGAGATTCCTCATGGGCTGACTACCTGGCAAACTGTCTCTGCTCATTAAGTACCCACTGTGCACTGTCTCCAGCAACACCTTTTGAGAACCTTTCCACAACCCTCCTACCTTGACCACAACAGTAACACAACTAAAGGAAAGAGTAATGTGCCTTGAGACTGTGACAGGGAGATGCTGGTATTATATTATTGTGCAATATTAATGCTATATATTATATCATTATTCTATTATTATATAATAGTGATATTCTTATCACTATTTAAGCATCCTCTGATATATTATGTCCCCTCTCAAGTCCACAGCTATTAATAGGGTGCAATTGTGCATGAAAAATAAGTACCTTGCATGCCAAAGACAAAACGTCCTCCACCCTGTGCTCTGGCTTGAGTGCCAGCGCCACTCCTTGGCCGTCACAGAAATGAACATATGTCTGTGTTTCCCAAGCATTCTCCTTCTGGATGCTCTCTGGCACTGAGCAGTAGACATTCAAAAAATCATCGACTTGCTGCTGAAACAAGGGAGAAATGTACAATATATGTGGTGTTAAAAAAACCCCAAACAAACAAAAGCAGAATTACAATAGCAGTTTGAAGTGATCACGTATTTAGACACAGTGCTATGAATTTCCAAAATGGCAAGCCAGGGAAAGAGTTCTGTTACCTGCTCTCATTCACTATCAAAGATCTGATTTTCTAGAGCTTGGATTCCACTTCCTGTGCATTCCCATTATGGGATTTTATGCCTTTATCTCATGTTAATTGTTGATTTAACTCAATGTGGAAATATGTAATTACCTGCTATTATACCACAGTGGAAATAAATCATGAAGAAGAATTGACTACTACAATGTTACATAATTAATAAATGTAAAATAACTCAGTAAACAGAAATACAGTAATTTTGACAGAACATGACAATACAGTAAACTTCCAGCAGATAGCACTGTGGAGCAAGGTACTAACGCTGGAACAAAGTGCTCCTATTCTATTTACAGTTTAAGAACATATTGTTTCATAGGCAGCACAAGGTATTTGCCTGCTTACCATTTTGCTTCACATTTCCCTCGTTCCAAAGCCACTCGCTTGATCAAATAACAACATCCACCTTGAATAAATTCCCTGTCACTTTCTCACTCTTCACTTTCACACTTTCTCCTATACTGCACTTCAGGCTGCATGCTTGAAAGGAAGTCATACAGATAGAAAAACACCAAGAGCTGTTCAGAACTGGGAGCTTCACATGTATATTTGAGTCTGCCTATTCAGCACATCACTTCAATACCCATACCAAGACATCTGAGTTTATGCAGATAAGGTCCCTTGATTTCCCATGCAGTCACTGGAAAGGCAGTACTGCCACCCAAGACATATCTGAAGACATCCTGAACTGTTCTCTGGAGTGCCTACCTCCTTAATGCTTTTTCTCAGTATTTTTGGTTGATTGGTTTGTTGGGCTACATAAAGACCCTTAATTGTGCAATTCTTCCTCTTCTCCTCAGGGACACAAGCCCAGGGGTGCCTTGCAACTAAAAGCTGCTGTAAAATCACTGCACAGGGACTGCTTCCCTTGTTGCAGTCAGCAAAGTTATTGACAAACAATCCACCAGTAGCACCAGAGAGAACAGTATTATTTTGTTTTTCCAAATAACAACTGTGGCTGTGAAAATGATGAAGCAAGCAATTCTATCCAGGTAATTACCAAACAATGCAGATATTCAGGTTGCAGCCAAGCAGAATGTGGCGTAGTAATAATTTGATGCCAGAGTAACACAGGTTTGGTGGAATAATACTAATGAACAAGTGGTATTCATGAATCTTGTCTGTCTTGTTCAACTGTCCCTTTTAACTAGTTGAACATGAAATTTCAATTAACACAGATGCATGGAAATCCTACTAAAATCCAATTAACACTACTTATACAAAACAGGAATCATGTTATGCTACTGCAATTAATGCAGTGATGAAATCTCCAGCAGGTGAAGTTTGACCTCGGTGGCTGTAGTTACAGACTGCTTGTAACACTGGTGATATTGAAGAAGATAATTCCCATAGAAGCATAGTTCTCTCAGTGCTAAATTACGTGCCTGGAAATAAAAGCTGGCCTCCTCCATGGTGTAAATAACAGAAAAGAGAAAGGAGGTAAGTCAGACAGGCTGTGAGAGTTTAGCACAAATGAGTCAAGACTGAATTTCCTGATGGCTTCCTCCAAGGAAAACCAATGCTACACTTGCCTCAATGAGGGAGATGCTCCCAGCAGGTCAGAGGTTTGCAACTACCACAATGGTTTATTGCACTGCAACAGTAGCTGCTCAAATCTGCGTAACTGAAATAAATCTCACTATTGCCAAAGATAAAAAAACCCAAACCTCAAATCATATGAGAACTAGGTTCAAGGCCACCTTTTAATGTAAGCTTTTCAGATAGGAGAGGAAGCTCTGCAGACAATGTGAGACACATCTATTCCTTGCAATGTACACTGATGCTCAAGCATACAGCTTGAGATAAACACGTCTCTGTTATTAAACATGACTATGTTCTTTAATGGCAGTCAAGGTACCGTTGCTTCATCCACATTTTCCATCTCAGAAAATCTGGCATGAAAAGAGATTTTTTTCCTGTTTTGCCTGCAGTGACTAATTCTACAATAGTTCATTAATTCACTGCCACATAAAATTATAACAACCCATCTGATTTTCCAGCAAGAGGCACCAGGATTTGCAGACCGTCACACGTTGTGCCACAAGACTGCTGCAGGACCAACAGGTTACTTCATCATCTACCACTATTTGCCTCTGTGTCATCATCCTTTTCAGGGAAAATAAAGCCTCCCCAGCAGACTTCATTATTTGTCATTTGCTACCCTCCTCAGAAGGTATTTTATAAAAGTTTTGATGCTGTTTCTGGTTTTCTTTTTGTTTTGTTTGTTTTTTTCATTTTAAATCAGCCAGTGAAACCAGGCTGATGCCAGAGTAACGGTTTTTAGTGTTATGAGAGTTAATCATTTCTGAGTTGTCGTATGAGTCATGAAAATATCAGGATCTTAAAAATGCCTACGCTATATTTAATGCCTATTGAGAAAATGTTTTAGAAATAGGGTTGAGATAATAAGAATGATAATGTTTTTCTAGCTCCAGAACTCTGCTCAGTAACTAAACCATGTGGGTTTTTCTAGTCTTGAAAAACAGCCCTGCTAAATTTGTAAAATTCTGGCCCAAACCCTGCAGCCACATTGCCCTCCTGCCAGTCCCCCTCTACGTGGGGAACAGGGCCGTAAGCCCCTGCCTGCATTTGGAGTAGGCTGCTTTATCTAGAGCTGGGACAAGAAGACAGACCTCGTCCATTCACCAACACAGCACTAAAGAGGGAGGACTTCATTCTGTTTGCTCCCTAGTGCCTTCAAAAACATTTCTTTGTCTCCTCAGAAGGGTTCAAGAAGAGCAAATCCTCTTGTTAGGCCAAAGAACAGGAGACCCATAGCAGACCCTCTTGCATAAGGCAGCTCCATCATCCTCCCCCTCAAAGGAGGTCAGCATTCAACCAAGGGACTGGTGTCAAAGCCCTTCAGAAGAAACCTTCGGGGGCTGCACCCACAAGATTTTGCTATTTCTAATGTGGCAAACCTTTCCCAGTTTTAACAGGTTTGAACAGGTATAAATTGTGTTTGCTGTCTCTGAGATGGGACATGGATGCCACCTCATACCACATCCAATGTTACATTTTGTAAGTGTTCTCTACAGTAGATAACTTCAACCAGAAACAACTCATAATTATAATTTATTTTGAAAAGTGAGCAGTCATCTGGCTTAAATACTTTCCCACCCCAAGAAATAAAAAACAAGTGGTCAAGTAACAAAGGGAATTCAGGTGTTCAAAGAACAGACAAAATGTGAAGGTACTTTCAGGAGGCAAAACAGCGTTATAGGATTAGGTGCTGTCAATAGGAGATTCCTCTCCCAGTAGTATAACTTCTGCATGATTATATATTTCTTTCTTACCTAGTCATTAAATTAATGCACTTGATGAGAAAATAAACCATGTAGAACAGAATGATACTGAAAAACTCCGTGAAAATCTATGAGAAATGATGAACTTTGTCCAAATCTTCCTCACAAGATTCATTACAGCTCTTCATTACAGTTAATCATTTTCCAGAGCAATATTGCATTTAAAATGCAGATTTTGGCCTTCTATCTAATACTGATATACAAACTCAGCTGAAATGGAACAGTGCTGTACAATGATTTTTCAAAGTCTTCTTTCAAGATTTAAACTGCATCAGGAAACTATCTGGTTCAGGCCACAAATGAGGAAAAGGGACAGGTGGTAGATGGGAAGCAAACTACTCCTTTGAGTCTGACACATGTTGTCATTAAAGAAATCCAGCTATACCATTCAGAAAACAAAGTCCAGAAACCCTGTGCTAAAGACTACTTGATTTTTTTTTTATCTGGAGGCTGCAGAAGCCTATTGAGGGAGAAGGGTACTGTCTACATAAGCTCTGCAGCACACAGACAACATTCACTTCTCCTACAGGCATGCAGTTATGGATTCTGGAGTGTCTCGCTTTGCTTCCAGACTAGGGGATGGTGGCACTATCCCCCAGGAGGCTGCAGTAATGGAGAGGGACCATGACTGAGGCCAGGCAGGGACAAGTAGCAGGTCTCCTCCTCCTGGGCACCAGAGAACATCAATCACAGCTGGATAATCCTGTTGGGGGGGATGCTGCAACCTCTCCCTTTACTTGGGCAATTTCCAGCTATACATGAATCCTCCCTTCTCCAATGGTGTGCTCCACAGACTTACATGGATTTTATTACCTTTATACTCAAAATACAAAGGTTCCGTTGAAGTAGGCAAAGGGGAGGAATATACCTTGGGCTTCATCCCATCCATGGAAACCATCAAGGTCAGACTGGATGAGACCCTGAACAGCCTGATCTAGTAGAAGATTTTCCTGTTCATTCCCGGGGCGTTGGACTAGATGACCTTTAAAGGTTGCTTCCAACCCAAACCATTCTATAATTTCCCATACTGTAAAGGATGCTTTCAAACATGCTCAGTCCCAAATCTCTCTCAGACAATGTGCAGACTGTACAGATAGTACTGTGAAGAAGCTTTCAGAGTTCTGTTTTGCTGTGTTGTTTTTTTAGACTACCACAAACGTTCAGAAACTTATGTTGAAGGGGTTTCATTAGCAGAATTCTAATTCTGTCATTTAACAATAACTACATTTTATGAACCTTTATGGGGTTTCTGATCCAGCCTCACCATACACTTAGTGAAATACATTCAGGATTTTAAAATCATGATGATGCAGAATGATGACAAGCATATCTTACCTCAGCAGAGTTGGCTGAATTCTGGACACCAGCAAATCCATGTCCTCCAACTGAATCAAAAACCTATTGAAAATATTACAGATAAATAAGGATGTTAAACAAATAAACATGTTTATTTCTTATCTGTGTTGGGTAAATCCATTGAAAAAAATTAAAATTATGAATAAATTAATGAATATATATAAACATGCTAAACCCCAGGGATCTTTTTGTACTTTTTATTGCTTTATTCAAACTAGGAGTAATAAAGAAATACAAATTTCTTTATATAAAGAACATTTAAGCATATTTTCTCTTTCAAGGTACATGCACATTCAAATATGTATAAAACCATTAACGCCCTTGGTTTTTTTCTATCCACTATTTAACCAATAAGACTAAAGCCATTTACCTTCAAATTAGGCACTACACTAGAAGTTATAAGTTTCACACTTCAGGATACTGATAGGTACAGCTACAAATCTCATCATGATTTTGAGGAACTATGTCAAACCATTGCTGTTGGTTACTAAAGCTTCCTACCCTACAGTTTTTCATCTCTTCTAACCAAGCAGTTTGCTTGACACTATTGACTGAAACTTTTACGTTAGCTTTAAAGGCATAGTTGATTCAAACCCCACTCCATTAAGTAATGAAAATAGCAGACCACTGCGTCTGCTTTGGTAGTGATGAAAGGAGAAACTGAGATGTACATTGCCCATCTGTTTTAGAAGTTTAACTACTAGGATCTCAAAAAGGTGTTAGGTATATTAGTGATTTTTTTTTAAATCCAATAAATGAATATGGATACAATCAGATATTGTGGTAATAAGGCTGGTAAAAACACATGGATAGATTTATACAGTTTATACATGACATTGAGAGTTGCAAATAATAACATCACCAAGGTGCAAATATAAACAGCATATTTCAACTCCTTCTGCAAACAAAAAATCAGGGCAATATCAGACTTATTTCTGAGCTTTTTTTTTTAGTTTTTGGTACTAGCAAAAGCCTTTCAGATCATCCAAGACAACAACCAACTCTCTCAAGATTTTATACAAAAGCCCGTTTCTGCCAATGCAAATAAAGGGCACCACTTCTGAACTTCCTTGTCTCACCCACAGATGTAATCAAAATATTTTATTGTTTATGATTTCTCAAACAGTTCACCATTTAGACATAAGAAAGCAGATAAGCACTTAAGAAACTGAGGATAATGTGAACCTAGACATCCCCCATCTGCTACAGTGAAGTTTTATTAACTGATTTGTAAAAGACTGAACCACTTCATTAATGTTTATGAAAGCCTCTGAGCATAGAAACTCTGAACCTTTTTTTTTATTAATGCCATAAAAATAAACAAGATAAAATTAAAAACTTCTCTGACACAATAACATTCAAGAATATACCATCTGAATTTGAAGCTAGGGTACAGCAGGCTAAAACATACCAGCTATAGTCAAATGAACTTAAATCCAAGAAAGCAAGATTTTTTTTTAATCTATTGTTTGACAGAAACATCAGAACACAAAGAGCAGAGAAGTGAGCCCCACTTTTCTGCATAGCCCAGCTTCCCAGTGGGCTGAAAGAGCCAAGAAAGTCAGCCTCAGGTCTATTCTGATTTTGATATAGAATTATGTGCATATACACAAGTTTGAGCCAGGCTGTGGTTATCTTTTCAGCCACCTTCTAGGTTCATTGCTCAATTTTCAAACCAAGCCTTTAAAAAATCCTCACTTTCATGAGTCTGAGTCATTGCATGGTGTTATTCACATGCAACACTCAGCATTTATATTTCCTTAATTTTATTGTAGGATGTTTAATTAAAAAAAAATACAAAAATCAAGAACCTTGGCTTGTGTATGGACATGAAGACTTTTTTGGGCCAGCTGGTTGCAAGATTTGGGATAAGAGGGGTGAAGACTCACTAGGGGCACCTCTGCCTGCGAAAAGGCTCCCTTCTCTGTGCTCGGAAAAGCACTGGAAGGGCAGCAGGAACCTCCTCTCCTTGCCAGAGATAGAAGATTCCCTGTCCCTGAGCTCCACAGAATCCCCTTCATGGGCTATAAAGCTGTGAGAAGATGTATTACCCAGATAAAAGCAGTGCAAGGTATCAGCTCTGCTGGGAACAGAACTAAGGGGCATAACATCCCTCCCCTCAGGGCTTGTATTAATAAAGAAATAGAGGTGCAGGACTCACAGACCAGAGTCATCCACTAGGGAATACAGGCAAAATTATGTGAAAAGGATGATCTGGAGGAAATTTCTCCTTCAGTTCCTTCTTTTGTAAGACAGACTTGAGTTTTATTAATCAATTTCACTATGTTAACACACACAATCAATATGCTACACCGTGTAACAGCCATCCAAGGAAGCTTAATGCCAGTGTAACACATGGATATTTACCTATTAAAAATACAAACCACTAGACCAGAAAATCCTTACATGTTATTTTGCAACACTGAAGCTGTTGCATCAGCTCTGTGACTATTGCAGGATGCGTACAGATAGGCTTGTTTAAATATTCCACAACAGATTAACAGACATGCAAGAACAGCCAATTTCCAAGTGCTGATCATAGATCTTTGTCTAATTAAAGCAAAATGCAAGGGCCAGGGAATGACAGGAACAAAGTTACCTAATGAACGACACACAAAACACTGCTTTGCAAGAGTAACTGCAGACATGCCAGAGGCTGGTAAAAGCACTAGTGTTCTGAGTGTGGATGTATCTCTATGCCTTCTGCCTCACTGTCAAGAAGTGTCTCAGCTCTTACTTACCTTTTTTCAAGGGAAAAGGCAGCAAACATTTGTTTCTAATACAACTGTGCTTTTATTGAGAAAACATAGACTCCTGAAGTGTGGGGTTTACACTAAATGTGTGCACAGGTCATTAGTTTCACAAAGCAAAAAAGCCACTGTTAATTGCTGTGGTTTCACCAGCAATGCAGCCCTTCAGTGGGGGCATGCATTGCCACAGCCCCTCTCCCAAGAGCCAGCCTGACCCAGCACAACAAACCTGCGTAAATTGCCTGACATTATTTGTCAGCTGTATACACCGATGGCTGACCTCCTGCATGACAGCAGTCTTCTGTTGGCCAAGATATAGTTCCAAGCAGTGTGTGTTGCTTTGAGAGGCCATGCCAAAGATGGCTGTCTTCGCAGCAGTCTTTCCTCTTTTCCCCTTAAAGACTCACCTGTGTTACTCTATATTGAATTGCAGCAGTACTTCAGAGTCCCAGTCATAAACAAGCACACGCTGTGTTAAGGACTGTGCATACAGACTATCTCCAAAGAAAGCCTACTCTCAAACAGTTTGCAGTGTGTCAGAAGAGAAGTTTTGTTAAACATACAGACCTAATGGTCTTGTGCTGCTGATAGTTCACCTACTGGGTCAAAACCTGTTGTTCACCAATCTTATTTACCACAAAGAACCCCAAATTTGGATATTTACTCTTCACAAGTCATGATCCCATTGCAAGTCTGCCACACCTACTGAAACTTTGGATGCAGATATCTTGTACCCCATGCACCAAAAGCACCTCGCAGGAGGAGCCCCAGGAGAAACAAGCCATTCTACACTCTCCGCAGCAAATAAGATCTACCTGAGTTATGGAAGGTCGCTTTTCTTTTCCTTTTCTTGCCAATGTGTCCAGTCCTTTAAGCGAAGAAAATAAACCCTTCTTATTTCGAACCCTTTGTGACAGAGAGAGGGTACGTTTCCTGAGAGCAGCTTCATCCCTCGAGCAGATCTATTGAAACACAGAGACAGGCCTTCCTGTATCACTCTCATAACAGCAAAATATTGACAGTTTTTCCAACCTGAGGTATCAAATGAGGGTTAATTCAGTTCACCTCAATGTAATATGCCAAGGTACAAGGACATTGTTTTAAACTTTCAGCAGTGATGATTGTTTAGGTGGTGTGGTAGTGTAATTTTTTTATCATGAGGCAAAATCAGAAGCCATAGGAAAGGAGGAACTGAGAAAATATTGCTCTGTACAACAAAAGAAGTTAATGAAAAGGCTTTGAAGAAGAATGATAACCTAACAGGTACCTAACATGTACCTAACATGTACCTAACAGGTACATGAAATTGATAGAGGAAGAGACTCTCAAAACTGCCAAACATAGGAGATAAATGTGCTACAGCATCATGAGTTATTAACAAGAAATGGCACAAACCACACAGATAAAAACAGTGGCAGAGAGAAACACATTCCCTGACAGGACTTCCAGTCTCACTATTCAGACTTCATATGCAGCAAATGTGGTTTAGACCTCTCTGCCAAGATCAGCCTCACCACCCTGCTAAGGTTAAAGAGCAGAGGTGAACCTGCTACTGCTGTACTTCCCTTGAAGCTGACAGGGTGACAACAGGTTACAGAAGCTGAGGATCCTAGTCTTTAGAAACACAGTCCACAGTTCTAAAAGAAGGGAATGATAATTTTGAATTGTCTCTAGTTTTAGTCTCTGCCAAGAATACTTCTCTTTTAGGAGGGTCTCCAATTCTAACATCCTTGGGGGTCAGAAAGAGAAAAGTTCTGGACATATCCTGTAGAGAAAAATTGACTTGCTGTTAAGGAACAGGCAGAAAGGGTGAGAAAGAAACAGGGCTGCCTGAGCAATGTACGTGGGTGCAGACATGCACTATTCCAGCACAATTCCGCTTCTAAGCACAACATTAATGATGGCTTTGTGTGACACGCCCATGAAAAGTGCATTCAGACTTACCAGTGCATGGAAGGATGACACAGAGAAAATGCCAAGCCTTCCCAGTGCCAGTTTTGAAGGACGACTGGCAGCAGCCAAAAGGCTCTTCGGGTTTGGGAGTTCTCCACCTTGCAAGCTGGCTAGGTAACATCTCATTCGGAAAAGGTCCATGTTAAATTTTTCCAGGTTTTGTTCCCATTGCTGGATCTGTTTAGATATAAGAAGGGACAATTAAAAGGGGAAAAATGTCTTTGTGGGCTGCACTGAAAATTTGAGCTCTTCCCCAAACCCATAGTAAATTACTTTCATCTGGTAGTATAAGGATTAGATTAGTTATTCCCTGCCAAAACACATTCAGTCATATTGTGTTACATCAACCCAAAAGACGACTTGAAATAAAACAAAGCTGGTGGTCTTAAATGCATACTGACAAGATGAACATACCATGAACTTTGGGTAGTCTGATAGCCACAGAAACAGTTACATAAAAACACAACCCTGTGGTTCACAAAGGATTTATTTTCTTCCCCCTGCCCCCCTCTCCTTTTTGGAAATTAGTCTTGGTTGTTTTAGCTTTGATTGTCTAGCTGGCTGGCTGAAAGCAAAGTGGCATAGCTACATTAACGCACTGTGCAAAGTGAAGTAGCTACCATGGTAGGTCATGCTCATTCTTTACTACTATCCTATGGCTTCTCTAACTATAAACAGAAGACAATGCTCATGGTTCTTGTTCTTATCAGTAGTGTAAGACATACTTATGCTCAGGAAAGCTGCAAACAACCAGCTATGTAGACCCAACACAAAACATTGGACCAAAAGCAGGAAATAACATATGCAATTTTCAAACATATCTAGCACAGGTACATGCAGATGTAACAACTTAATCCAGTCTCAGTGTAAAATTAGGAAAGTGAAGACATTTATGAGACAAAGTTCTGAATCAAGGCTTAGATGACAGATTTTAAGTCATCATCATCATCATCCATAACGCTGCTGCTTCCTTTGAGAATGCACGCAGAATCAGTCTGGAGGAGAAAAGACAACGCAGAAAGAACCGTGCCTCACCAACACCGCCTATGGAGACTTTCTGCTGTGCCTTTTGCAACCGGACTTGCCTATCTTGCATCGGCCTCTTTAGCCATCAGCGCGCTTGCAGCAAGCGTGGGTAGAGCCCTTCCCAAATCTTCGTTCGTGAAGCCTAGCCATGATGATGATGATGATGATGAAACATAACAAGTAAGCAATGAAAGGATGAAAAAGGCCCTGTTAACAAAATGGAGCTAAGGTTTGTGCCACAACTGATAGAGACCCTTCTTAATCCAGCTTCCTTACACATGTGCTCACAAACTGTGGCATCAGCTACGGCTATACTTTTGGAAGTAAGAGGTGATCTTATTTGGCCGGTAAGGTGAAGAAAGGGAAAACAATATACCATTTAGTACAGCTATGAATACAACATTTTCATTTACAGTGCACTTACAAACTCTTTCAAAGAATGACTCTTAAAAGCAGAAGAAAGAATTTACAAAAGCTTATCATGAGAGTAATTCTCAGAAGTCCAGTGAGAAGGGACAGAGACATACACATAACGAAGATGCCTCATGTGATCTCTCACCACAGACATTTGAAAAGTGCAACCTCTGCACTCCAGAGAGAATAATATTTAATTTTCCCCTTGGGTTTATTTGGTCATTGCTCTTTTTTAGCTTTCTTTGTGCTCTCAGACACTCTTCACAGGGCGTTTTTCTGCTTGCCAGTACTTTACACATGGGATGACTCCAAAAGAAGTTTGAAAGATGAGCTCTTTCTCTGTGTCAATGCCCAACTAGAATGAAAACACGGTTGTCAGATTTTCACCAAGCCAAGAGCTACAAGCTCAGGTGATGTCTTTCTCTTTGAAATGACACCTCTGTGGGTACAGCACCAAGACAACTTTTAATAGCACAGGAACAGAGCAAGGCTTGTTCTGGGCACTGCTAGAGTGGAGCAACCTGTCCCCATTGAGCACAGGCTTAACAAGGCATCCTTGTGTTTCTTAGGCCTTTCTCAAAATCCCCATCGAACACTTGTACTAAGCTGCATTTTAAAATAAAGATAATCTAAGAAGAGGGAAGGGGGTACAACATGAGGGCATGCTGAAGAAATAATTAAATTATAGTGTTTATCAGCCATGCAGGATACTAGTTAATCAGCTCCAAAAGCATTGGTAATCACAATGTTACATTTAATGGCATTAGCAAAAGCTGTAGGCAAGGAATTTCTAAGATTGTCTTGTAGTCTTATCAAAACCAGGGATGTCTGGAACCAATTGGAGACCGGGAACCAATACCAGCTGCTCTTCATCTAAGCCTTTTAAACTATGATAATTCTTCCTAAAGATTTATATTCTTGAAGACTAAACGGGGGAAGCACACAAATAAAAATCCAGCAACTTCAAAGCACAGTATGACCTGGTCCATGAAGTTAATTTACAGCCCGCAGACTAGCTGCTGCGATCCTTATTCTGCTATTGTGCGAGGCAAATCTCTGCCCCACGTGGGAGGACTGCCCAAAAGACGGCTCAGGGACTTAACGTCATCCTGCACAGACAAAATGGCCCTTTTGAAATCTGCTCAAGAGCAAACAGGAAGAGATGGATGCACCAGACAGCTGTTGGAGGGGGAACGGGTGACAAAGGCTAACTGCAGCACGAAAGTGAGTCTGCAAAGAGATAAGAGATATGGCCCAACATGAGGCACACCAAAACAAGCGAGCACACAAAAAATGTGAAAGTATTAAAGGCTTTTTCCAGAGGAAGGGGAGGATGTCATCCTCAGTCCAGGCAAATGTTAAGCAAGGATTCCTGGGTTTAGCGGCAACGTGAAAGAATTTGTGAGAAAGGCAAGGAGGGGCCACCCAAATATATGTATTGAACCTAATAGGATCATGCAAGGTAGAAAGAAAAAGGAAGCTGTGTCAGAGATCTAGAAAGGAGAAAACTGTGGGAATTATTTAGCCTAGGACACCAGGAGTAGTCATGCTAGGAAGTCTGGTGCAGGGGCAAGACAGTAACTATGTGAGGGGATGAACTTTTGCATGAAAAACAGTACAGGAATGCGTTATTAAGAGTTAACACAAAAAGGAACATCAACATGGTACTTTTGGCAGTACCTCAGTAGCAACGATAATTTTTCAGAACATAAATAGTTAATTCTCCTTCAGGTTAGTGAAAAATCTAACCAGACACTGAGAAACAGTTGCAAATTAATTATATTTTAAACCATGCACACAATGGAGATAAAGGAAGTTGCTTGAAAGCAGGTCTCTCTCAATTCAATAATCCTGCTGGGTTTTCTACAGGTAAACTTTAAAGTGGGAGCTTGGGAAAGGCAAAGGGGAAATATATTCAGACCAGACAATACAGACCAGTGGTTTCCAGTAGGTGACAGTATCCATAATTCCTACATGCTATACAGTTGTCTCTGCAGGTGACATTTACAGTGGCACCACCACCTCAATTGGAACATGGTTAGGGACTGCAGACTGTAAAAGGGAGGGCCCTGATGTCCCAGGAAAGGCAGGGCCAACACTGTGGTTCAGGGATAGTCCTTCATACACTAGAGAACAAACAGTATCTTTTGTTGGGGCTGAGGAAGAACTGTCTCATTTTCAAACACGTGTTCTGTACAAAGTAAAAAGAGCTCAGTGTAATAAAACCCAAATCAGTGAGTGAATGGTATAAAGCAGTGCCAGAAATGACACCATATCAACTCAGAGTAGCAATACTTCAACGACCTAGAAGAAGGATGGAAGAAACTTCCTGGACAGCTCATCTGATAACAACACACCAGTTTTTCACTTGGCACCTATTTAAAGCAACACAAAAGATGAGATGGACAGGGAGGAGGTCCTGCTCAGTGCTTAAGCCTTCAAAACTGCTTTTATTTAGTAATAGTTCTTATACCATGCAGAAACATGAGTGCCTCACTGACACAATTCACTATCTATAGTAATAAAAGATTCAGAATTTTTCCCTACACAACATCTTATTTCCAGATGGAAACTGTCTCTGCAAGTTGATGTAGGGAACACTACAGATTGAAAAGAAACTTCTGCTGCTGTTTTATATGTGCAGCTTTTCAACCACATTACAAACAACACCAAACTCTTTGCATTCCAGTCTCTGGTTCTCAGACACAATTCATATTGTACCCATGTGGAAAAATGAGTCACTTGGTTTCTGGGGACAAGGAACAGATTTTTATTGTCATTAGTTCCTAAAGAAAACTTGAAGAAGCAAAAACATGATTCTTCAAGAAATTCCATCGCTTTAAAAATGCCACTGAGATACTGCCATAACTTTTAGCTCAAAGAAATAAAAAAGGCAATATAATAGAGTATAACAACACGGGTGTGCCATTAGCAATACTTTATTCTTCATTCTGCCAGGTCACTTAAAAAAAGGTTATGAAATCTCCCTGAAATAAGAAGACTTTTTTTCCCCAATAAATGCCATCTTTTTGGTTGTGTTGGAAAGACAGAATTTTCGTAATTTCTAACCAAAACAGACAGAGGAAATCTTATTCCAATACCACAGATGGCATAAAAGTGCACACACGTGTACCAAATTTATATTCTTGTTGGCAATCAGATTGAAATTGGTGGTATCACATGTTAAGTCTATAGCTAGGGATGTAAGTAAGAAAGCCACTGAACTTTATTACCCAACTACCCCTCTTCAAAACCCAGACCTCCAGCGCTTTCTGCACACGGTCCCCCACCAGCTTCATCATATGAGATAATGCTATGCAACCCTACATTCACTAATTCTTTATTGATTTTTCATTATTTTATGCCAAATCTTTGCAAAACAAAGATGAAAATTCACTCCTCTGTAAAACAGTAACTACAGTGCAGGGAGATTGGAGATGAACTTCCTTAACTTTCTGGCTGCCTACTCACTTCATTCCCAGTCTACTATTAGTAAAGCAAATTATTTTGCTAATGATGTAGGGAAGAACCATCCTTACCGAAGAGTGACACCTGAAAAGAAATTGTACTGAACCTCTCAGGAAGCAGAGCTCTGCTTTAGCCAGTTCAGAGACCACACAAACTGAAGATCTGTTTTGACAAGTTTAGACAATAGATATTTTAGTTTAAGAGGATATGGAAGGAAAAAAAATTACTGTGTACTGTAATTCAAATTGGATTTGTATGGGGCAATACAGGCATGAGTGAGCAAAGTTTCTTGAAAAGATTATCTTTGAGTGTTGTTATTCTGAATTTTCACCTCAATGTCAGACAGTATTTCATCAGATGTTTTATAGAAAGCTAAGACATGAAATCTGGGCTTTGTGGAGCCTGAAGAATAAATTACCAGACCTATTCCAATCACCTTGCTTTAAATGTGAGAGGAAAAAAAGAGTCAAGTAAATTAAAAAAANGTTATACTCTTTGTAAAAAGCTGAAGACCACTACAGAGACAGGAAGAAAGGATTTAATGATTACACATAATAAACAGATCACCATCTTACTGATCGTCTTATTGTTTTATGGCAATTACTTTTAGGTGGAGTACACATAAAAAACTTCCAGAAAAAATGTCTCCAAGCACGTGCCTGTTCTTCTCATTAGTAACTCACTGTTTCAGTGCCTGCAAGTAAATACCTATGTTCAAAACCCATCTGATCAGTAAGTTAAGTATCATGTGCACAGAAAATACGAATCACATCAGAAACATCTGAATAGCCTAGAAAACATGATTATACCAACATATTAAAATCTGAAAACTCCACATGCTTTCAAGCAACTATTGTTCATACTATTGTTCTAAAGTGAGACAACAGGATAGACTTATCTACCAAGTACATAAAGAAGTACACCCAGGGTTGCAGTACCCTCACTGCAAGATAATTTTTCCATCCCACTAAAACCAGTTCTACAGGCAGAGGCAGCTCCACTTTTGACTTAATGTGCAACATTTTGTTAAAAGAGTTCTGAATAAAAGCTAATAAATCCTTTTCACTGAATTCCCTAGCAGTTTGACAGGACTTCATATTCACAGCAAACACTCTGGTTTCTCTATCAGGTTAAACATCTAGGAAAACTAAATTCTTAAAGACAGGCTTTGAAATTCATCTCAACGCCAGGGGATTTTCAAACTTGCTACCTTTTGTCCTAATTCTCTTCAGTTTAGGGCAGAAGTTAAGCACTGGGGGAATACCACCACACAGAGCATATTTATTTCATGTAGTAATAAAAACATACGTGGCTGTAGGAAGTATGTGCAGACTCGAGATCACCAGCCACATTGCCAGTGGCTAGTGCACGTGCATTGCTGTTGCAGATACTTGCTTCATTGATCTCTTCTAAACTGACCAATATTACCTATAGCTATGTGAAGGGTTGTCATTTTCTCTTAAGCAAAATCTATTATTATTATTACTGGACCAGTAAACCCAGATGGGGGAATTCCTCATGTAAGCCACAAGGCTGAAGACATTTCCCAAGCAGTTTGATAGCATCAGGCCTCTAAAACAATTATCTCCCCTGAAAAACATTTTCCCTGGAATTTTTGGTTTGCGCTTCTGTTCAGCACTAGCTAAATTAGTAGCCTTCAAATTCACCAGATTTACAAGATAGTGTCAGATGAGTTTCTCCAGTCCATTTGCTGAATACCAAAAAGAAGCATGTGAGTATATCAAAATACCTATAGCAATTTTAGAAGTCCAAGTTCCCTTAATAAAACTGATAAAGGTGATGGTAACTGTGAAACAAGAAAAGGTTTTGCTTTCTTGTAAAGTCCCATTTTTATTAAATTATTAAACCTTCAGCAAAGAAGTGTTGGTTTTAAATCAATACAGATGTAAAAGAAAATGGTCAGATGAGGTTGGGTGGTTGCTTCTCAGAGGAAGGAAAAAGAAGAAAGCTATAGAAATCAGTTTCCAAGAAAATTTCCCAGTGAAAACAAATCAAGACTATGCCTCATCTTCTACATAAAAAACCACCATGGTCCTTCTGAAGTCAATCACACTATTTCCATTGACTTCCCAAAATAAATCCCTAGTGAAGATTTCCAGTACAGAATGCAGGGCATGCTAATAAACTACAGTATTGGCAGTATGTTATAGTTTTAGAATTTGTCAGAATTTTTTCTTTCCCTACCAGCAGTTTGGGAGCTGACACCCTCCCCGCCTCAGCTATCGAACAAAGAGGCTCAGCTAATCACCCANACTGCCGTTTTTCCCTGAGGCACGGACGGCACCAACGTGGGAGCCCCCGGCCCCAGCCTCCCCTCTGCCCGCCCGCCGGGCCAGCACCTTCCAGATGGAGGACAAAGGAGGACACGCTGCTTACGGGAGACGTTTCACTTTGTCCCTTCAGAGACTCATTTCTTTAGAGGTTTTGGTTACAGAGTTACTTGTTCTGTTCTGGTGTTTTGGAGATACACATATATCTATAAATATATTTAGTAGTTAAGAACTGTTATCTTTCCTTCTACACATTTTCCAAATTAAAATTTTGTTTTACAACTAAAAGAGGTGGGGTCAATTTGAGAAAGGAATTTTAAATTGTTTTAGTTTCCTCTAAACTAAGACACAGTACTGTGTGCCCCAGCATGGAGGAATCATAACTGCCACATGATTGAAAACACCATTGAATACACACAAAATCAAACCCAGAATTTACATTCATCTTGTTACTCAAAATCGGCAAAAGACAGCTAAACAACTACAGCTACTAAACAACTGACCCACATATACATGAACTATTCCCTTAGGTATAATGTTTTCTCAACATCATTAGCTTACTAAGTATACTAAGAATTCTAAGTTACTAATTACATCAAGATTTTCTTTTTACTTTGAAAAAGCCAATCTCCGAGACAACAAATCAGAACATTAGGAAACCCAATTATCTATTGACTTTCCTCTGAAACAACTTTGCCAATAAACCTTCAGCAATTTTAAGGAGAGATTTTAAAGAGATCAAAGTGATCAAGAATGGAGAAAAATCTCATAAATTTATTCTTTGCCAACTAGTGGATGTTTGCAATGATCTGTTTCCTTCTTTGTGTCAATGGTTTGCCTCCATTCAATGTTCTAAGACATACACAGACAGAAGATTAACAGGAATAAATCTTCTGCAGCCCCAGTGATGGATTTCAGTTCTACAGAATGAGGCCAACTTCTTCCAGAGCTGGAAAATAATGGTAGTTGTTCAAGGACAGAACATCTAATTAGCAGATATTAAGACAGATCATTAAAACTCTTCAACTGACTCCCAATAAACTACTAGCATGAGTATCTGATGGGAGAGGGATAAATTAAGTTAATATACATCAACATTTTTCCTCAGTGCATTAAATGTTACAAGCACGAGACATCTGTAGAAATCCATATATTCTTCTAGGTCTCAAAACCTGCTTCTGTAGAAGGATGCTTAACATTTTTCCTTCTCCATTCACCTCACTCAGCTCTGGACCATGAAATAAAGTGACCTGGAAATAAATTACAAACATCTGAGCACTCCAAGGGCTTATGAACACCTGCACCATCCCTACACAAACCTGCATATTAATTGAACTCTGCTCATAAAGCTTCAGACTGAAGTGTGCCACAAGAACTTGACAGAAAAGTAAATACCAGGCAGTCTGCTCTTCATCAAGTTCAAACCAGAACAGTAAGAATTTTAAATGTTATAAGCATCAAATTCTGAAACTACAAGGGTTTGTTTCACTAACCAGAGACAAATAATTATGCTCTATTGGTTCAAAGGAAATAAACTTTGGTTGCTAACCAAGGGGCTATGATGGAAAGCCTAAAGTACTGACAGAGGAAGAGTTGCTCTGACTGCAAAGGCAGGTGAGGATGGGCTCTCAAAGACCAGTCAATAAGTTCAAATTATCAGTTGTCTTCTGTTAATTGCCTAATAAAGTAAAAGATACAGCAAACTCAATTCACAGACTTATTTAGGCTAAAATACTAGACATATTCAGTGCACAAGCGGCCATGGGTAGTGAGATCTTTGCCTGAACACTACGCATGTCTAATTAAACATCTTTTCCCAGTTGCTACCTGCAAAACTGGGGACATGGACAAGACATCAACACTGTTAATATGTACTTTCATAAGGTATCACTGAAGTAATTCCTGATTCACACACTAGAAGTGAGAGCACAGTAAGGCTCCATGTTTGTTCACTACTGTACAGACAATAAAGTGCTCATTAGTCATGGCTGGATTTCAATTGGAAGCACACGGTTTTGTCTGCCACTACCCAAATAAAGTTGGAAGAAGGACTAAGCACTCTTCATGTCCTGTCTTAATGTCCAGAACAATATTGCCAAGTACGTATACTTCAATCTCTTCTGCAATTCAGTATTACATAAAGTCACTCACAGAACACACTGTATAATCTACTGCATGCAACGTAACAGCTAGATGTTATCAACAGTCAAGTATATCATAAAACAGTGAAAATTAATTACATTTTCACAGAAAAGAAACAGGTTTGTGCTCATAAAACAGATGAGTCTTTGAGGAGCCTACCTCCTGTGCTGCTCTGGATTGCTGTAGGAAATTGGCAATAATTACAACTACCATGCCAGCTATCCTCAACAATTACTTTCAGGCCCAAAAAGCAGAAACAGAGTCCAGAGCAAGAAGTAATGATAAATTTGCTCCTGCAAAAATATTTTTTCCAGTACCTGATTCTCTATAGCCTTTCTGTTTTTTGGATCATTAACAATTGAGAGCTGCAACTCTGCCATCTTTTTCATTTTGCCATCCATGTCAATCTTCTGGAAGAGACTCTTGGTTTGATTTTTCAGCAGCCTAACAGTGTCCTCTTTCCCAAGCTTCTTCGCAAAGAGGGATGCACAGGCTGAATGTATGGCAGTAACCCAGTTTTCCAGATCTGTCTGGCTTGTCGCCTGTGAAATCAAAGGTGCAATATTATGAGCAGATAAGAGAAAAAAAAGTAAAAATCAACAGCTCTAGGACATAAAGTGTTTGATGGGTTCACTATCATCATAGACACTTTATTTTAACCAAGTGAAATAAGGTTTTCTTTCTAGAACTGTGTAAATAAAGAAGTGTGAGCTTTTCCTGCACTCTATCATGACTTGTCTCCGAATTTCAACTTCTGCTTCTAAGACCTCCATGGTCTGTATGCCTGAGGAGCACAACAGAGCCGTATAAGCTGTGGGAATGATGTGACTTGCATCTTTCACCTCTCCAAATAATTATAGTAATGCCCACCAGATTTCAAAGATAAACCTCCACTTCTGCAGGTAACACAACAGAGATTTTATATACAAGGCCTGAGAGCACTATTTGCTTACTTAAAAAATACCAAGTTAGTGGAGAGAGAACATCCAGGTAAAGAGAATGCAATCTGCACAGTGTCTCTGGGGATATGTACAAGTGTGCCTATAAATCAACATGTTTCTAGGCAGGCAGTTTCACATAATACCGTTCTTTATTAACATTTTCAGTGGTGCACTTAAGCAGCCAAGATATTTAGATTATTTTTAGCCTTCTTTCTTGAGTACCTTGCTCAAGCAAGCTCTCTTTGTGGCCAGCAGATTCGGGCTTGGGTACACCATTCTGTAAGGCTGAAATGGTATTAGATGTGAAAAAAATGGATCATAAAGTTCACTTTCTAAAATCTGGTGATAAACGAGGTACCAAAAGTGTCTTGCAGATTTGTGATCTTTTGTTTCTGAACCATAATTGACTGAGCCAATTGTATGTAATATCACATACCTGAAATCGTAACAAACATTTAATATTACAATAGTATAGTAAATAGTCCAATTATGCTATTATTTTTAATTATAAGGCAGAAGCATGATGAGTGTGTGCGTGTGTATATACAATCATATACATACATGTGCAGACTCAAAAACACAAGCTAAAATGGAAACCACCACAAAGTTATATGTGCATCCTGTTACCTGAAATAGGTAGACATCTCCAAAAGAATTGCTGAGACAGAAAACATTTTCTTTCTTAGGATCTTCTGGAACAGACTGAACTATACTGTCTTCTGCAAACAGGGCATATCGAGGCAAACTGCTCTGCTCCATCGAGTTCCTTCCATAGGTCTCATAAAACAGTAGAGTACAACCTTCACAGTTCAGAGGAGCAAAAAAACATAAGGAGAAAGTAAGTTCTAGATCTCCTATTTGAGGTAATATTTTAGTATTGTTTCTGTGAATTAAGACACCCTTCAGAGAAAAGGAACGCCAATTTTGTTCCTCTGAAGTAGGTAAAAAAGGAAGATCTTCTAAACAGAAAAACAGGCAAAAATTAATGATGAATTTGCCCATGAAAAGTTGAAACAGACATCTAATATGGACACAATAAACATCCATGGACTTAAGAAAATAAATCAAGATATTCCTCAATATGGAAAGGTTCAAAGCTAGGTAGGATGGGGTTTCAGTAATCTGGTCTAGTGAAAAATGTCCCTGCCCCTGGCAAGGGAGTTGGTCCTTTCCAACCAAAAATATTCTGTGATTCTATCAATAAACTCAGCCTATAAAAATGTTAAAACATGTAGAGGAGATTAATTCCTGCATAGTTAAATTGGCTTTTGTGTTTCTTTATTAAATTCAACCAACTCTCTCAAAACAGCCACTTAAGAAATCCTTGTATTTATTGAAATGATTTGCAGAACCTTTTGTCTTCATACAACATGCTTAGTGAATAAACTTCTCAAATTTAAACCACATTGCCTTGAATCTAACTACAAATTGGAGACTAAGACAATTCTGAATAATTTAAAACAGTTTAAAGGGGCTGAGTTTGAGCATGTTCAGTCTTGTAAATAGTGTAGTATCTAAGGTATGAAACTTGCATCCAGAAAACAAACTTCATCCTTAATGATGACGATCCCAAGATAACAAGTGGAATTATTTCTGGAGGACAGCAGAAGCGACCTGATCCCAGCCCACAGGAGTATGACTACAGTGCCATACTGCCTTTGGCAGCAAAGCTGGTTAACAAAGGGCCAGGCCTCTCTATCATAGCCAGTCTTTCCTTCCCGCCACTGTCCTCTGAAATGCACCAATTTGCCTCTTCAAGGAGTCATGGACTGAACTCCACTTATAAAATACAATTAGAATTATTATATTATTCATCATGGCTANGTCCTTGTATCTCCTCTTTGGGGCTCCTCTCTTGCGGCAGCCAGTGGCAAGTTCACCATATATTATTATTATTAAATATAATCACTATTATTATTACTAAAATAGAAATACACTACACTAGCATCAGCAGTTCAGTGGTAGAATTCTTGCCTGCCATACAGGAGGCCTGGGTTCAATTCCTGGCCAATGCAGCTGTGCCTTTTTGGGTAATGGCTTTACTCTGAAAGAGGGTAGGTTTAGTTTTGATATTCAGAAGAAACTATGGGGTTTGGGGAGGCATTGGAACTGGCTGCCCAGAGAAGCCGTGGATGCTCCATCCCTGGAAGTGTTCAGGGCCAGGTTGGACAGGGCTTTGAGCAACACAGATTAGTGGAAGATGTCCTTGCCCATGGCTGGGGCGTTAGAACTAAATGATCTTTAAAATCCCTTCCAAACCAAATCATTATACAGTTCTATGAAAATAACCCTGTTATAAAGTAAATTTCTCAAGAATTTCTTAGGCTAAGCTGATTTCTCTGGGCATCCAGAGAAAATAAGCAAACCTTACTTCATCCCTGTGAAACAACAGTTAAACAACAGAGGGTTTGGTGCTTTTTTAAATTTAGAAAATAAATCAATACTATTCTACATCTGTATGTTTAACTTGGAAGAAGTAAGACCAGATACTACAAACACATTTTGATAACTGAGGATAACCCAAGAAGTTTGAAAAATCTGAGGCTAATGGAAGATTCTCCAGCAAGGCAAGCCAGGAATGAATTTAGAGAAGACCTGTGGCTGCATTACATAGCAAGTCAGATTAAATAATCACTAGTAATCCACAAATATATTACTGCTGCAAGCCCTATACACATTCAGCAGAAGACTTGAAATTTAATACAAGGACTGAGCTTGCTAGGGCTACAGCATTGTCGTCTCTCCAGCCCCTTTCTTGTTGTTGTTTTTCCTTCAAATCAAAGAGGCACCACAACACAGGGCAAGGCCAAAACTAAGATTTTGGGTTGACTCTGCTGTTTTTTTCTCTGTGTGAAACACTGTTTGTTTTATTCACATGCAAATACACCTAGGAAATGCATATAAAGGGAAGATAGCTAACCCTGAAAAACTGAAATGTTTCCTCGGTGAGTGCTTTTAAACTAGTTAGGTAAAAGCAGAGTCCAACATTTATTTCAGTACTTTTTTAACATTTACACTTAATACTGCATTAAATCCCAGACACATCATCCAAAGTCATGTAAATTTGAGGGGAGCTTCCTCTAAGGTCAAATCGAAAATCAGAAGCAAAATCAAGGGGTGTTTGATTCTTCTATCTGTTATAGGAGCCTATTAGAGTCTATAGGACACATTTGCTGTGAAAAGTTATGAGGTGGAATACACTGGTCTTCATACAGACCAAATCGGAAGTGTATGAAAAGTGAGATCCATCAGAAGGATTTCAACACATTCCCCAGTGTCAACAAACGTAGAAGAGTTACAAGAGAAACACATATCAGAGGTTACTGGTCAAATCATCAGTTGACTGAAAAGTTTTCAAATTCAGGAATCCAGTAAATAGAAATGCCTCTATAGTGCATAAGTGCACCTTTTCCTATTCCCCAGAATATTTGGGGTAAGAACAAATCCTATAGAGTTGGTCCTATCCTTTCCCCTTGCCATCCCTCACTCAGTCTTCTTTCTTACTTGGAGATCTCTGCAGCTGAAACAGAAGGACATAGTTTGTTACACTCTACATATCAGGCATGGCATTTCTATAATCATTTGAACATAACAGGGCAAACTAAACCGGCAAAACTAAGTCTTCTCTTGTATTCAGCAGCAGTAGTAGAAATGTACAACCACTTCCACTTCAGCATTTTAGGAAAGTGCATATTAAATTCTATTTTAAACACTTATATTTCCCCTACTTGCTATAACTGAAGATAAGTCATATTTTATCCTGACAGTTTATGTGGACATGAATAAAAAATGTTGAAAAGTATGCATTTATGCCCAGGCACTGCAGGTATATCTTCAGGTCAGGTGAAGTGATCCCTGGAAGCAGCTAGCTTCATAAGCTCTGTCAGACCTACTGGGACTGATTATTGTCCAAGTATTTTCATCAAAACTTGAACTGAAGGGGGAGGGCAAGGGGAAAGCAATTTTCCTCGTTAAAATAAACTAATTACACAGGACAGATGGAAAAGAGACTTCTTCTTGGTACAGGTTTACTATCCAAGCTCAGGTCTTGGTGGCCCTCAGAGCAGAGCAGAGGCCTCAGGACATGTATACTTCAAAGTCTGGCAGGTAACCAGATGGCTATAAGCCTTCTGTGTATTTATAATTAAACACATCTCAACAGAGTGCAAAGAAACATGCTGTTCTCCATTTGCATTTGTAGCTATTTTAAGTCACACTTTAAAATATCTTGGCTATTTAAACTTCAAGAACAAATTAAATACAGATTTCTTCAAAACCCTGCATAAGGAGAACCAAAACAAGTGCCTTGATCTTGATATAGCATATTACAATAACAGAACTACGCCTTGATATCCAGACAGGCAAGTTTATTTTGGTATCAGAAGTCTCCACAAGACAATAAAGGTAAGAGACCAAGGAAATGAGGAATGCATATTTAACACAGCTAACAAAGTGAAAGAGACTCTGCACCATGAATGCAGCCATATCAACCACTGAAGTAAAAAGCATTCTATTTAACACTTATGATGTTAGAAGTCAATAAAACTTTTTACAAAGTTGCAGAAATTTGGGTAGCAAGAAGAGATGCAACTTGTTCAAGGTCACCAATAGGACAATTTTATAGCAAAAAAATGAACATAAAGCACCTAAATTTATTGCCAGAGCCTCATTATCCCAGAATAACTACTAGGATATAATGTACTTCAGTTTAGAGTTTTGATATGATTGTTTAGAAACTGAATTTTAGAAGAGGCAGATCAAACTCATATTCATACTCAGAAACACACACACAGTAAAAAGGTGGAATTCAGATACTGTTTTTCCCTTTGTATACACTTCTTGTAAGCATGAATCATGCTGATGATCAGGGTAAGTGATTTAAACTGTTCAGACTGCCTACATTTTGAACCCTTGATAACAGGTCTCCAAATTATTAGGCAGAATTGCCTCATTCTAGCGAGTTTGTTTCTTTTAAATCAGCACTGTCAAGGACAACATTAGCAGCACTTGCTGTTTGCTATTCATTTTTCCTCGGGTCTACACCTGCGCAGAATTTTGAAAAGGGCAACCTGTGGGAAAGTTGTTATTTTCTCTCCTCTAGTGCCATAAATGCTAGGAAATTATTAAGTTTGATCATTTCCTTACTCATTAACTTAGCATTATATTTACTGAAAGGCAAATCCTTTGGATGCAATTCAAAAAAAAAACCCAAAAAAAACCCCAAAAGTCTGTGAACTCACCCTCCTCACAACAGATGTTATTTTCCTTCTCACATTTCCTGACACCCATACACTTCTCGCAGCACCCTCTGAGCCATCAATGTACACTGAGAGAGCAGCGCTGAGCACAACAATCGCACCGGCAGCTGCCCCTTTTTGTGGATTTCCTTCCCATGGGGCTGCAGGAGCAGCCATGGGAGGTGAGAAACTGGACATGCCAAAAGCCAGAAGGGGTTGGTATTGTAGGGAGTGGGCAAGGTGAAAGACCATCCAGGGAAAGGAGAGAGACCGGCAAGCCCCAGGAATGGTCCACGGCAAGTATGCCCTGGGCACCACAGGGCTTCCTCCACTGCTTCAGTCTCCTCTGCCCCAAACCGCACACTTTACTGTGTAAAGGCTCTGGCACGTGGAGCTTATCTCATTACATTGTCACAGAAAATGACCTAAACATCGTTACATTAACCTACCCCATCTTTAAGTAAACTCCAACAAAGAGCCTAAGGAACTGTGTGTCTGTGACAGGGAATTGGGCACTAGTGACTTCTCCTGACCCTTAAATTTTGACTCCCTCCAAGACAGGTGTAACTTTGGTATTTTCGTCAGCTTTGGTTCAATTTGGTCTTTGATCTCTGAATATCCAAAAGCATCTTCAAAATCCCCACTTCTGCATGAATACACTAACTGGAAAATTAGACTAAATAATTCCCTCTGTGGGAAGGCTGCACATGCAATAGCAAAGACATTTGAGCACCACCTCAATTCAGTCGGCTGCTTAGGCACTTTAAGTGGGGGGATAGACCTTGTAAAAGTAGGGATGATTTTCTGATCCCTCTAAATCTGGTAACAGAAGCCAGCATGCATGAAAGGCTCCTGAGACATGATGGAAAGAACTGCTGCTGCCAAGCTGAAGGATCAACACGGTGGTTTACCTTTGAGTGTGACCCAGTACTGCTTCCACTTCCGCCGTGTGACCAGCTCCAGCTTCTTCTCCTTCTGCAGGGTCACCAAGGGTTTGAAGAACAGCCAACCTGCTTTGCGCACCACTCCTTGCTCTTTCTCATACAACAAATCCAACTGCTCCAAGGAGCTGAGGGACTCGCCACTGGAGTCTTCTGTTTCTGACGAGGTCTCGGTATTCTCCAAGTTCATCCTGCTCATCTCCAGCTCCCGCATGAAGTTTTCATAAATGTTCTGCCTCAAGGCATCACTGCTGACCGCATTGGTGGACTCACTTCTCTGGGACAGGACATGGCTGGAGCCAGGTGACCAGAGCAAGGTGGAGAGCTGTGATGGTGCCAGTGTGTCCGTAGTGAAGTTGTCTGTTCTGCTGTCTAAGTATTCACTCCCATCTCTACACTTTGGCTCCTGTGTATTAAAGGAATTAATCAGTGATCAGTCACCGGAGCTGCAATCAAAAGACACACTTCATTTGGTACTTAAATTTGTTTCATGTTTAGCCACTTCCAGTTCCTTTATCAAGGGCCACCTCTTTTCATCACAGCATCATAGGCTCTGCCTCAGCAGCTTGTTACACCACCAGTGCCACCATTCAGAATTTTTTTCGGCAGAACCCCATTAAACCCTAATCACTATCACTAATGTGTCTGAACACATTGGATCCCACGTCACCTATGAATAATCTCAAATTTCATTCATAACTACTGTGGCTTCTAGTGGCTGGAACCTGAGATACTCTAGGAGACAATTACATCCCTCCTCTGAAACTCAGGGACCACTGCTTACATGTCTGTTTGAGTACAAACAGGAACAGTGTCACAACAGCTTTTTCATTATTACAGGGTTTTCAATACTTTGGTGCTATCCTATTTGTGCAAGCTGGCTAGATTTAGCTTCAGCAGAGCAATGCTGATTTTACCTCCATTTTCTATTTGTCATTTAACCTGTGCTTAGCCAACAAAAAAAAGGTCAGAAGTTGAGACTATTTTAAGCTTGTTAGTATTGATCAATTGACCAAAATCTAATCTAACAGAATATGTGATTTAAAAATAGAAAGACATGCTTGCTGACTGGCATGAATCCAGCCTCCATACTGCAGAGGTGTGCATTTTCTGACATGCTGGAAACCCCCTAAGAGCTTGATTATCTCATCAAGCACTGATGGGCCTTTTTCCTAATTGCACGGTGCAACTTCATCCCTTGCATTGAGAGGGCTGGCCAATTTTATTTGAAATACTGAGGCCTGATGGTATGACTTCAACTTTGCCCATTTCTTCCCACTGCTTGTCAACACGGGACCTTATTGGCAGACTGGACCTTTTCTTTCTTAAGCCTTTCCCAGTAATGTTCTGACTGTTCCCAGCTCTCCCAGGATCCAGGATCTCTTCGGACTAGCTTCACTGTTCAGAACCACACTATCCATCCTAAGAAGCCATTTACTATCTTCTAAACTCAAGTGTTGCCATTGCTATTTAAAAGCCACTAAAACTTAAAAACATAAACCACAAAAAACATGTTGCCTTTTGCAGTAAAAGTGTGAGGGAAGAGAAAAGAAGAGATGACTATAAACGATTCCAAAAGTGAAACTATTACCCTCAGTAATAATAAAGCTATTATGCTTTCAAGTTTAGAATGCTTTTCTAAAAGCATTTTGTTGTTCATAGACTACTGTGCATGAACAAAGTAAATAAACATCAGTCTCCTGTGAGCTGTTCTCACCAGCAGCTTTGAAAACAACTACTTTTTTGTTCCTTTGCTTCTTGATGCTCTTCAAAACTGAAGAGGAAAAGCAGTGCTGTGTTTTGATAGCATCAGGACCTCCAGTGCGGGGCCAAGAGCAACAGTGGGATTGCACGCCCTCCCAAGCAATGCCAGACAAGATGCTTCTCAAGCAGCAGGACACTGCTGGTCATGGCCTCACAAAAGCCAGTCTGAACTGAAACCTACATTCCCTCATAGTACATTGAACTTCAAGTCTGGCTTTTCAGATCAATCTGGTGACGAGGATCCTTCCTCAAATCTTATTGCAGAGTGCTAATCAGTGTTCTCCAGGAGAAACTCCCTAAATAACAGTGGTTTAGCCGTTTTGTACACGGTAAAGGGAGGAAAATCAACACAAGGGGTATCAAACCAGGAAATAATCCTGCATGTAACGTGTTAATGCCACAAAGCAACTGCAGAACATGGATTATACAACTGCGCTGGCCATCTGCAGTTCAGTGGGAAACTGAAAGCTTTCTCCACCCTTGTTTTAATTACTGTCACTGTGCTTGTGTGCCAAATTCCCGCATTTTAATTGTTTGACTATTCTCTAGGAAGTGCTAGTGTCCCCTAGAAAACATTAGCACACAGCTTATAAAGAATATGTATTTCTTTCAGTCCCAAAGCACTAGTAAGAGAAATAACACAAGACACATACACAAGGTGTCTGCTGTGAAAACTCACCACTGAAACTACAAACATTAATGAAAAGGATGGGATACAACCTGTCTATGAACAGCCACTACCCATATCCTATGTTTTCTCCCCACACAGAGAAAGGGTAGAAATGAGGAAGTACCAGAGCAGAGTAAATGGACAAAGGATCCAAAATTAATATATACCCTTCACCATGACAACATCACACGTATTTTTTCTTAAAGAACCAAACCAGTAGAGTCAGGCAGTCTCTGTTGGTCCTTGGGGAGGCTGTCACTGTAGTAGTATCTGTAACCACGGAAAAGGTTTGACCTAAGTTGCTGCTCTTGGTGGTTTCCATGCTAGATGGCTTTCCAGTCATGTTCCCTCTAATTGTGTCCAGTGAGGATATGAAAACTACCACCATTTCTGCTTAGCTATATTTAAGGAGATCTCTAAGTATTTGAGATATACCCTGGAATAGTTATAAATAGTACAAAAGATAAAGGAGGTAATATACCAATTAGACAAAGTGATGTATGTAATAATTATCTGTAAAGAACAGCACAGGAAACAATGCAGCCTGCTACATTTATTAGGACCCAAGCTAAAAGGATGACTTAAAACCACTTTTCAAGTCAAATAAAGAGGTTGACTCAATGCACTTTTATTAAAAATTCTCTTTACACCCCACTTAAGGGCTTTGGTTAATAAAATCATAAAATGTCAGATATGACTCCTATAAAGAGGCTGGTTTACTTCATTGAACAACTTTTTTCCACTAGCTGTTTCTGGTGTCTGGATTTTCATTTTACATAGCATTTGCTAATTTTCTCCATGTTATAGAGTTGCTTACTGAGTTTACACCACCACCACCTTTAGCAGTATCTGACTGTGCAGCTAGTCTGCCTAAATTCTGTCTATAGGTCTCACATGCATCACAGACACCATGCAGCTCACACACACTGTATTGTGATACAGCATCACCCCAATGCCACTTCAGAACAGATTGAACTGAATGGTGACATTCTCTTCAGTAGAGTACCAGTGATGCATTGAGAGAACACTTTAGGACACACTCATGCAATAAAAGCTGGGTCATGAAAGAGAAGGAACTGCAAGTCTTGATGCAAGACCATTATTAGAAAGGCAAACAATTCTAGGATATATCGTATCAAGTTGTAAGGAAACATCCAAGTAACTGGACAGGGCAGAGCCAAGGACTCTTTTGGAATATCCCAAATGCAAATCTGTTTAGGGATGATTTTAAACAGGTGCAGAGGAAGGGTGCCAGAATGAAAAGGAAACAAACTTCCTATCTTAACACAGGAGACCAAGGAGAGTCTGTATAGCCCCCCAGATGCAGACCAGGAAAAGATATCATTTTGCCCTTTAAATAAATCGTAACAGATTAATTAATATGGAAGAATCACTAATGTAGCAGACAACACTGACATCAGAACAAACTGGCTGAGACTACATTTACTCTGCCAGTTAGAAAGCATCAGACTAAGAGGGTTTGGAAAGAGCCTTCAAGATGGGGAAAAGCCTACTGGTGTTTAAGCTGCAATTTGTTCACAAAGAGGATTAAACTCCACTGGCTTTCTAGCGTCAAGGGTCCGGCTTCAATACCTGAACCCTGTGCCTCCTGGTCCATGAAGCAGGCAGCTTGGCTGACTTGTTTCCACTGAGTACCTGGAGGGACCTATCCACTCAGCCAGCGCCAGCACTTAGACCCACTTATAGGGAAATATTCCAGCTTCCACCTACATTCACCCCAAGTGACTCACAATCAGTTATTAGTAATGTATGGAGGGACACACTGTTCAGAGCAAAGCACAGAGACTACAACTGCTGAGAAGAACAGCCCTGCAAACAGGGACTAACCATCTGACAGATCATAATCATGCACAATACTTCTCCGTTTTTAAGCCAAAGGGCCCAGTCAGAGTGTAATCACTACTGAACTACAACACGGCAACTCCCAGAAGAGACGGCAGGTTACTCAAAGCACGCAAGATGGAAAGGAAATGAGCAAGCCTCACAAGGAACTGCAAAACTATAAAGCATTCACTACTTCCCTCTTATCCTTCCCGTTGCTGGATATTTGTCTGGTTAAAATCAATGACTAACCATTTCCTACGCCTTTTTCTAAGAAACCACCATTTTTAGAGCTAGGGCTGTTTTCCCTCTACCAGAATCTGATTCAAGCTTGATGCAATCTTGTCAGCCAAACTTCCTTGCTGTGTCTGAAGTCAGACATTCACTGCACAGTGAATTCAAAACAGCTATGAATCGCGCACCACAAATACCATTCTGAAAATGTCATAACTAAGTAATAGGTTGCAAAGGTCTGGGATGCAGAAATCATATGTAAAGCCTGGCAGTAAAATCCAGAACAGCTACAGATGTTGAAACCCGTAAAGGATCCTGGAACAGGGCACTGAGCTCTTCTGTGATTCCAGTTTTTTCCACCTTCTCTTTCACAGCTGAGTAAGAAGGTGAAAAGACAGCATCTGATAAACCACGTGAGCAGCAAGTCACAAAAGAAGTGATCCAAATGAATGGTTTTCATTTTCATCTTCCAGTTCTGCAGCCGCTACCTAGACTCCGCACCAGTAAACCTTACACTGACCTCATTTCAGAGCCTAAGAGTATGTCAGAGTTTTACATTGCAATGACAGATGCCTGTTAAGCACAATCCCTGTCTGAATTTCCAATACAGGCGACAGGGTTTGCTCCACATGCCACATAAAGCATGTATTATGATTTATTGCTTAGCTGCTACCTAACTTGCAGAAGTGGGTGTTCTCTTCACTCTCTGCTAATTTGTGAAGTGGCCAGAACCTTCTCAATGCTGTTGAAAGGGAGTATCCTTCATTTATGGAAGCACAGTCACTGTTCCTATATGAGAAACACTAGGGAAAATTTAAAAAAAAAAAAATCCCACCAAAAACAGTCTCTGCCCTCCATCTCAGCTTGCAAACTCATGTGCAGAGTCCAGACAACAGTCTGGTATTTAAAGCCCAATTCTGGGACCTACCAATAGACACAAGAATTTCATCCTGACCAGAGGCATTCTAAATTCCTGTTAATGGGATTAGTCTTAAATTCTTCTAAGGAAACATCCTTTCCCTACCTCTTGCCCTCCTCCCATCTCTTTCTTCACACTACCATGTCCCAGTGAGCCAGATGGCAATTCAAGCTTTTCCATCTGGTGAACTAAGCTGATACACAGGAAGGAGGAGGTTGCTTCACATAATGTCTTCATAGGAGATGGAGGCAGAACCAGCAGCTCTGGTCAATGCAGTTGCTTGCCTTACTGTAGCGGACTAACAGTGAAACCAAAGTAAGTGGTGAAGCCAGCAACACAGACATGGAATACCTGCAAAGATAGTTACAATGTCCTCCTTCTACTGCTCCTTCTACATTCTTTAGATAATGTATAGCATTATATTTTCATAGTTGAAACAAAAAGAAGGCTTAAAAACTCCCAAGTCACTTTTTAAGTAATGCAATGATTTCAAAAGCGAATTCACTGAGACATTAAGCTGCAAAGACTTAAAAGGTGACAAAAACACAAAGGGAAAATTTGCACAAACAAACCTGGTTTTTTTGCTGTTGACATTTCAGGCAGCATCAGGGATGCAGTACTTCTCAGAATTCCACAAATTACTAAATTAGATAAACAAGTAATTACCTCGTAAGAAAGACAAACATGATGCAACCACTATCTTACAAGAGGAATCTACAAACCAACTTTCAGACACTTAGGCTGGGTTTGGACATACCTGGAGCTTCCTTTTCTTCCGTGACAGACTTCCTGTCCAGTCACTGATGCGTCGCATTCGGTTTTTTAATGTATCCTTCTTGGATGCATCCTCACTGAGGGGCTTAGACTTTCTGCACGGGAGCGTGTAGGAGGTGTAACGTGCAGGACTTCCCTGCTCTACCCTGGAGGGAACATCAATGTCTGAGGCAAATGAGACACGGTTGCTTAGGCTACCAGGAGTGTCAATATACTCATCAGACAGCCTGATCCCAGGGGGAGGAGTGCTTTCCAAATTTGTATCCTTATAAAGATCTCGGAGTGAGGAAAGAGATGAACTTTGGTTGAAAGACTTCTTGTTGTTGCTTGCTGGGAAACTGGCATGAATGCTTGTATCTGGAGTGCTTCTGGTCAAATACGAACCATCCAGCTCATTAATATCCCCAGCATTTCCCCAGAGAGAGTCATACCACGAAGACTCGGAGCTGAGGGAGCTTCCTTTACTAGATCGAAGTCTTGAATCAGTAGGCGACAGACGATGGCTCGAAGAACAGTCTGCACTGGAGTTCCTTCTGACATCCAGCAGGTTATTTGGCTTAGATTCCAAGGCAGGCGAATACCTCAGCAACTGCACTGGTCCACTAGATTCCTCGGTCGGTATCTTGCTGTTGTTGCTGTTGTGGAATTCGACCCTCAAGCAACCATCCAGCTTCCCCAGTGTTTTAATGAGAACTTTTGGACTCCTCCTGTCGTCTGATGGGGAGGTTGATGCAAGACTCTCTTTCTTTTCATAGCAATTTAAAATGTGGCCATTGCATTCTCGAGAGGCAGCATGATTACTTCCAGCTTGAAGGCCAATATAGTGGAAACCATTCTCCGGCAAAAACATTGCATTATTTCCTTGGCAGTAGTCCCCTGAGGCATTTGTCCTGTGTTTCGCATGGGCATTGCTTTTGGAGACCTTCATCACAGTGTCACCAAGTCTAGATGAATAAGGCTGACTACTCTTGAAGTGTGAAAGGCAGCTTCTGGCAAGGGACCTTGATTTATAGTTTGAGCCACTGCTGGCATGTCCCCATCCATGCATAGAGCAAGACTTTTCATCTTTAGCATGAATGCTGCGGATTTTCAGAGAGCAAGGCTTCTGCTTTGCACTGACTGTAGCAGCAGCTTGATTTTTTGATCCCTGAAGACTGTATTGGCTTTCTGAATTCCCCATTTTCCGCTAAATTCAGAAGAGTTTCATTAGAAACAATTACAAGATGACAGAGCAAAAAATAACAGACCATTTTTACCCTCTACACAGGAAAACGCCTATTTAAAAATGGTATGAAACAATTGTTTCAAAAAAAGCCATTAAATAGCCATGTACAACGTTAAATTCATAACTGAACTTATTTTAAGGGCAGACTAGAAAAGTCTATTCTCTGTATGGTTCATAACCCTGCTGTTAAAAAGCTGGAATCTAACTCCATTGAAATCATGTCAACACCTTTCTCCACCCACACACTTGGCAATATCTTTATAACTTACAAAATCTCTGGCTCCCAAGAACAATGGCTTAATGAAAGGGAGACAGCAAGATAATCATAACTTAGATGTAAAGTGAACTGTACTTTCAGAGAAATCCCTTCTGCCAGGAGAAAAGCCCATTGCAGTTTCAGCTTGATTGATTTCTGTGCAACTAAGTGTTGCCTCAATAAAATATTCAGTAAACCCCAGCTTTCTGTTTAAATGGTGTTAATCTAGGAGAAAGGGAAAAAAAAACCCATGCCAAAAATCAAACAAAAAATAACTTGGTTAGCGAATAGCCTCATCTTCCACTACAGGACAAAACTGCATTATGTTCATTCAGCATGGCAGAGTTCGATAGTTCATTTAGTAAAATGCTCTTCACCTCTTCACAGAATTCACAGTGAATTGCACACACTGGAGCAGTTACACTGCCCCAGTGAGGTGACTGAAGATCTCAAACCTACAGAAAGTGCACTCCAAAATAGAAAAATTTGTTTTGTTCTTTTTGTTACTCAGAGTGAATTTGCTGTGTTTGTAACTTACAGAGACAATATCAATGTGCTTTTTCCAGTGGCACTATGCTGCTTTATACATCAGATCTTAGACTACCACTCATAGGAGAATACACTGCCACCTCATTAAAATTTCATCAAAATAAGCCGCTGTGAAAGCACAGTCTGATCGTCTGGGTCTGTATATGTTTTAACATCCCTACTTCTAGCCCTTAGCACTTTTAGATTAAAAGCATTGTATAAAACAAGGAGCAAACCTGTAGGATCACTCTTAAACATGGACACAGCTAGCAGCTGGCATGCTTTGCATTGTCTTCGTGACCAGTTGCTATGCTTGCCAAAACCAGGAGGAAGTTTGCATGCAGCCTTCCTAGAAAACACCAAAAAGACAAAAAAAGGTTTTCAGTCAAATAGAACTCACACTTTACTCCAGCTGTAAGCAAAATTAATAAAAAAATTTAAAAAATCAGATAGAAGTCACAAATGGAGAATTCTGGTGAAGGAGACTCCTGGACTTAAGACATACATTTTTTATAAACATACTTTAACGATTGCATTGAATCAGTACAAATAAGTCACTAAGTGTTTTATTTTTTAACTCTGTCCTTCTACCCTCTCACTGACATGTAAGGACAAACTCTGAGTCCACTCCAGTTTTCATTTTGGAAGACCAATTACAGTTGGCAGGATTGTGCAGTGATCCATTACAATGTGGACCAAACTGATCACAGTAATCTCCCACAGCATCTGTTTATCCTTCCCCATGCCTGGATTCCAACTACGACCTTTGTAGCAAAAGGCCACCATGCAATTCACTCCCATAGCCACCCAGTAACCTCCCTCTTTAGGCTAGTTCTGATTTTAAATTTATCTGCCAGTAAAACAACAAAAAGGCAGCATCAAACATTGCACACACCCAAAGGTAACAAGACCCAAGTTCTTCCTAACACTGTGAAGAATCAGCTCTTCACTTGGCACACAAAGGCCACAACTCAAAGGAAAAGGACCAAAACTGGATCACACAGAACACACCAGCACTGTAGGGATTGAAACACTCAGTAGAAAAGAAGTTTTACAATGTCTTAGACTCAGTTTTGGAACGTGCATTTTACCTAGAAACCATTCTTAATACACTACCACTAAAATTATTCTTTTCTGCCTAAATTCCATGGCTACTATTCATAACTTTCAGTTGAGTACCTACTTGATTCGAGCATGCTGGACTTTGCTCTTTTTGTCTCTTTTAGTGACTATTTAATGAATAAGAACCTTGAAGATATTCAAATTAATTCACTGGTAACCTAGGTACTTTTCTAACCTTACCAAAAACAAAGGTAAAGGTTGCAAACTTTAAGAAGAACTTGCTGAACTAAAAGCAGTCTTAACAGCAAGCCTAGAAAAAGAATAGCAAATAAATTACTTAGAAGAGATACATCATGATAGAGATGCTACAGACGTATAAACACAAATTCACAGCTGTTGTCACAAAGATATTTGATAAAAGAGGTAAGCCACAGAAATGTCACCTTACACTCAAAAAATCAGTTTAACTTGCCTATTCTCTCCAACAGTTTGGAAGGCTGCTATTTATGACACCCTTGCCTTGCAGGTTTGATTTGCCTATGCTGCTAAGTGCACTCCTTTATGTAGACAGGCTTTAAAGTGTCATATATAACTTGGATTGAACAAAAGACTATTGATTCAAGGTTAACAGAAGACAACAAACAAACTTCCTAAGCTTCAAGCTGCTGAATAAATTGCAAAAACCCAGTAAAACTTTTCTATATCCAAAAGGCACAGACCACAAACAAGCAATCAGTTTACGTTCAGAACTCTTCAGCTGGGAGCAGAAAGTACTTTCAACAAGGGGGCTTTGAAGGGCTTATATCTATTCATAAGGAAACATTGAACACAATTTGTCTAAAGTAACAGGCAAAAAGACCATCTGGTCTCCATAGTGATTGTGCAATGGTTAGGTAATCCTTTTAACAGAGTAGGTAGCAAGCAAGCTGCTGTCAGGAACCTCAAAAGACAGACATTCAATTCATTAAGACTTGAGCCGCTGCCACCAAGGTCCATTGTATGTGTCTGATCCCATACACAGGCCACATAATGGGTGAACGAATAAATTTATCTCAGGGTACTATGTCTACAAAACAGTATCTCAGTCTGTGCAGGAATCAGTCTGCACTACAACAGAACAGTCAATAAATCCCATAGAAATAGCCCCAAGGGATTTTTCTCAGCATCCCAGCCATCCAGAAAGCTACGACTGGCTCAACATCCACGCACGCCATGATAGCCCATCGGGGTGTCTATGAGGCTGCACAAAGACCATCACCCCGGAAATCAGCTGTCATGCCTTTCTCTTGCTTCACACTTATGTGAAGCAATTTTATTTCTGCTAATTCCAATTGGTGGAGCGTAAGCAGAGCGAGCCAGCTTATACCCAAAGGCAGCATGATACAGGGGCTGGGCGGTGGCCATGTACAAACTCTGGCTGCGCTCTCTCCAAGCACTCATGGTGTTTTACAGTGCAGGGGATAGAGTTCAGCTTCTACTATATTTCTCACAGCAACCTACTACTGCAGAAGACAACATGCTTTTCTCACTTCCTATGCAGAGGGATGAATACTTCTTGTGAGCAGAACCAGTTTCTATGAATATTTTTGGCAATTATAATCAGCATAATTAGAAAGCAGCTCTCTGTGCCTGAAGATGACTATTAAGAGTTTATTTGCTTTCAATTATAACCACATTCCTTTAAAAAGAAATTTTCAATCTTTACCCTGGTTCCCCTTAAAAAACGCAGCTATGCAAACATACTAATCCGGGAACCTGACGATCCCTACCACACCCAATCATTAACACCAGTCATAACCCTGGAGCTAAAAATGTATTTCCCCACCTTGGGGCTTCTCCACATAAAGTTCTCCTAGAGTTTTTTACTTCAAAAACCAAACATACGAGCTCAGGCATCGTTCCAGAGAAGCGCCTGCCACCTATAATCCCTCATTAATTACACCACAGTTAGACTGCTTTATGAATGCTAGAGGAGAAAATTACTTTTTTAAATTAAGATGAGCACACATACAAGTAGTGCTCAGCAATTGCAGAGGTCCTTTCCTTTCCAGTCTTAACCTCTCTGAGGTTTACAAACTTATTGACTAACCATATGGCAAGCAAAACTGGATCAGAACAATAATATCCTAGTACTACGTTTGCTTAGGAGCTGTAACAAGGAATTATTGTATTAGAAATTTGTGGAAGATTTGAATCAAGGGAGATGGGCTCCTGCACTGCTCTCATCTGCTACAGTGGGAACACATACCAAACAGGATTTTGCCACTGTCAGCCATCTGCCTCCCGTACAGTCACACTAACCAGGCTGAGACTCTCTAAAACTACAGGTCAGAAAATGTCAAGCTTCCAGATGGGAAGCAAGCACAGTGTCGTGAGCAGGCTGAATGCTCCACAGCCACAGTCAGCATTGGACAGTGCTCATATACCAGTTACAAAAAGCCAAGAGACTGCACTTGCTAGGGAGGTTCAGTGGATTCCTCTGACTGAGACTGACAAACTCACCATTCAGAATGTTGGAGAAGCTCAACTAATGTCAATCCTAGCAATGTTAGACTTCAGTGTGGATCAAGAAGTTACCCTCATGAGACAAACACATGTGCCAAAGATACCTCTCTAAGGTATTTTGATGTCTCGAATTCCTCTGGGTGGCTGGTTACAACGATCCTTCACTGGTAGATGAATAATAAGGGATCTACAAACCACTGAAGCTGAAGCTTCCTCACAAATCTACTGAAGATTTATGGGGAAGTGGATTCTCACTTTACTAAACATGGCATTCACACAGAAGTGGCAAAAACTATGACAAAATGACAAAAAAATAGAACAATATGGATTGGTCCAAATGAGGATAACATCATCCCATCAAATTGGCATCTAGTGAGGGCTTAAGAAATGAAGGAACTCATGAGAGTCTTCAGTGTTACCAGGAACGAAACTCTTCATGCACAGCAGAAGAGCTTAAATTTAAGACCTCCTACTGACAACAAGGAAAAGGCATTTAAAAGAAGAGCTGGATTAAAAGTCAAAAAAAAATAGGTCAGAGCTAGAGTTAGCTGCTTCATCCCTATAAAATAAGATCCTATATAGAATCATAAAGGTTGAAAAATATCTCTAAGATCATGGCATGAAACTGCTAACACAGCACTGCCAAGTTCACCGGTAAACCATGGTGTCAAATCCACATGCCTTTTGAACCAGGGCTGGTGATTCCACCACTTCCCTGGGCAGCCTATTCCAATGCCTAACTACCCTTTCAAGTGAGGAATTTTTTTCTAATATCTAATCTAAACTTCCCCTGGCACAACTTGAGGCCATTTCCTCTGGTCCTGTTGCTTCTCCCAACATCCATCTTCTCAGTTCTTCACAATGACACAACAGGACAGTTTGAACTTTTTTACAAAGCCTTTTCTTGAGGAAGAAAGAAATAAACTAACCAAGTATTTTGTTTTCACTTGTAGCTTAAGCAGCAACCATGTGTCACAACCTCTTCAGGCTCCTCACCAGCAGGACAATTGTTACCTGCACCAGTGTAGTTCCTTTCAAGAGGAGTACCTGCCACCGGGCACAGTCCATCACAGCCCTCCACATGGGTATAAACATCTGCCAAAGAAAGGCAGAGCTTCAACTCACTCCACAGTGATATAAATACTTACACAAAGGACCTTTATACGTTAAGGGCAGAGTGTATCCCATAAACTACGCTCCAGAGATGAAGCAAGGGGAGTCATGTGCTTTCTGCTGTGTTTAAAAACTGTATTTCTACAAGAGCAGGGAAGGACTCCCAAGCACAGAGCAGGGCTGCGATGGCACCTCCAGACTCTGCATGTGGAACGGGGAGGCATAGAGAGCAGAAAAGGCATTGCCGGGGTCTCTACACATGCAGCTGTCCTGAGTGCCTGGCTTACAAGTGCACCACAGAAGACTGTCATGAGAATTAGAGGAGACAGGATAATGGAGAATCTGAAAGTATTTCAGAGTAATAAAAAAAGGAAACAGAGAGTCCTCTCATTATACGAAAATACCAACTTGTTGTCTTTTAATGGCAGATCAAGTTAGAAATGTTGCAGGGTTTTTTTGATGTACATCAACTACACTTATGGCTTTGTGCACCAGGAAAAACCTCTTGTGTTGGTTTTTTGTTTGTTTTAATTGCCTGAGCAATTCCTGTATTTTCTTCCAAACTACTTCTACATCCTCTTTCACCTATTGGTTAAAACACTGCCAATTTTAAATGGCTTACAAAGTCTTTGAAATTGTATATAACTAATTTTCAGATACTAATGTCTTCATAAAGTTTCAAAAGAATTGTTCTGCTTTGTGAATTCTTATAGGGATACAGAATCACAGGTTTGAAGCTTTAATTAACTTTTAATCTACTTTGGCTTTTAATATGAAAGTAATACAGAATGCTAGAATGTGAACCTGCCCTCCCCTTCCTGCATGGCTGTGTATGGCCGGATATGTGAAATTAATGAGGGGGGCAGGTTAGCACAACACTGTAGATGGATTAAATGTGCAGTTTCTTACTGGAAACAATTTACTGTATATTTTAGAACCATGCACTTTGGTCACATGCTTCTACAAATCAGAAGCAGATTTCTTATTCCTGCAATCTCAATCACATTCCTATTATAAAAATATACCATAATAATTATACTGTGGTATACTTGGCAGGATACTTAGCATTATATATCACTGTATTCAAAGAATGAATAACCAAAACACCACAAGTATGCCTGTATGTAAAAAAAAAAAAAAAAAAAAAAAATTTTTTCCCTTAAAAATTCAATTTGAAGCCAGAATTCCTCACTCACTCATTAGTCTCTCTAGAATTCTAACCTCCTGTATTAGGAACTGGCTTACATATCAAATTAAAGCAAATTGTTTTTCTCATTAAACATAAGTAGCTATTATGACCCCAGATACTTCTTTTTGTGCTGTAAATCACACCTACATTGTATATGGACTTCTATTTTCACACTTGAAGCAAAAAAGGGACACTCTCCTTTCCTGGCTATGTCTTTCAAAATAACAGTAATTTCAACAGGTCTACACTGCATCACAGCTATATCACATCAGAATTACACATCCCATACCTGGGATGTGATTCCATCTTTTACTCAACTCATTATTCTGGGTCCAAGACACTTGCAGCTTAATTAAATCAAGCCTTATAGCTTTCAAGTTAGTGCAATATGGAAGGCTGAGTCAAGCCTGAAGATCCTTATCATATTAAACCAGTGCTGATACAATCTAAATCCCTAGGGTCTTATTTTTCTTTGGCAGGAAAAACAAATTTCACCGTTTGTAAATGTTATTGAATTTATACACAATGGCTAAAGTGCACATCCATTTAAAGAAAAGCTATTAAGCTTGCTTAAAATAAAACAAAATAAAAAAACCCAACACCAGAAGTGCCAGTGCTCAATGCAGTAGCTGCAGTAGTTAAAGGCGTTTGATATGTCAAAAGATCTATTTCCTGCCCTTGAAGGGGAAATGAAGTCAATGATCTGAAAGGTCTTTTCTTCTCAACCTACTCCAGTCATAAGCATACTGGCAGTTCCTGATGCAGATTAATGCAGTGCTTTTGGGGGACTTCAAGGCCTGAGGTTCAGGTAGGTAGGATGGTGCACCTGAAAGGAGCCATGATTGGGCTCCAGCATCACTGCCCACCTGGGGCTGTGGAGTAACAACACTTTGGAGACTGAACTCAAATCTGCAGACTTCACTTACACAAACTCCTGAAGAGGTCTCTGCCTCAACCCTCCTTACTTATGATAACAACAGAATGGGAGACTGGGGCTTTCTGGCCAAACCAGAATTCCCAAAGCATCCCTAAGAACATCTGCCCTTCTCCTTTCTTGTCTGTTTCAGTAGCAACCACCTCATGCTACCAAATACAACCACAGTCAGCAGGTAGCTATGGGGATATTCGCACACATAACCGCTCAAAACTGTAGGTGCCAAAGCATCAGATTTTAAGAGGGTAGGAGAAAGGTTATTTTTGGACTAGGACACAGCTCACAATGCCATACTTTAAGCAGCCCCACAGAACCTACCAAAAGAAGAAGCAAATAGCAGAAAAGATGAACCATCCAAGACAGTAAGGTTAACACATTCTGCCCACAAAGGCTCTTTTTGGTATAACACATTCCAAGATCTTGAAGCCAACTCTTAACCTATGGCACAAGAGAAAAACTTGCAATTAGCAGAACAGCATGTTTCAGGCTGAGGGACATGGGCTGGAGTGGCTGTAGGACTCCCTACCTGTCACCTATTACACAGCCTGCTCCCACAAGTGGGAGGGGGAAACCACGCCATGTTTAGGATGGTCTTTTCTACTTCTCAGTTTACACACTCATAATCGACACACCTGAGGGTGCTGATTCCAAAGTAAATGCTTTCCTACCTTCAGCTCTGGGATTTCCTGAAGAGCACAGAGGATCTGGGAGTTAGACACCAGAAGTAAACATGAGACACAGTGCCTCAGAAAATTGAAAGCAGATCTTGATTTTTGCATGCCAAGAGCTCTACAGCATTAACACACCTTAAGCCTTTCTTTCTTGTACCCTTGTAACATCAGCATGTTGCTCACACATTAAAAGAACAAAAAGAGTACACTGAGGATTAGGTTTCCCCACTAAAAAACTTGCTTTGCAGCTTCACAGCTACAGTGACCTATTCAGAGGGTCCTCTCTTCCATGGTATATGGATACACTTTTCCCATTGAAGGTGATCAGATAAAGCAAATTCCAGCCCTTGCCTCTAAATTGTAACTTGTTATACATTGTATAACATCATCAAATCATACACCCTAAAGCAAAAGAAATGCATGATTTCCAGGATGAAGTCACCAGTGTACAAAATTAACTCAGTGACCACATCAGCAACAAGCATAAACAAAGCTGCAAACTTTGTTTGCATTGCGCAAGTAATTAATCACCCTTCTTAAAAAAAATTTGAAAAGGAAGGGGGGGTGGAAGACATTTCTCCATTTCTTGGGCATTTGCCTCTTTTTTATTTTGTCTATGCCACAGAACACAGCATTTTCACAATTCGTGCACAGTAATGTATTGAAAATTTACATAGAAAGACCAAAACCTGAGCAGGACCTTCCTCTGCCAAATACAGAAGCTTTGGTTTTCCATTCCTAGTTCAGCAGTGGTAGTAGTGTTGACTGAAACTTCTTCCTCTAACACTACACAAACATAACACCCTTTCTTGGGTACACTATTTACCGCAAGTAACTTGAAGTATTATTGAGAACAGACAGAATAATAAAAAAATTAAAAGATTCAGAGGGATTATTCAATATACTGTATTGGAAGGGTCACTTTAATGTTACAGAAGCCATAGTATTATCAAACATAGTTTCTCATACTTTGACTAAAAAAAAATAAAATAAAAATATCCAGCCCTGTTAATAGCGGAGCTGTAAAATTATCCCAGCAGTGGTTTATTTAGCGATTCAGGCAATAGAGTCTGACAGATGACCCCCAAGAACTGTTTTCTGGAGGAAAACCATTCATCTTGGGTGCAGTCTCTGATAGCAGAGGCAGCACGGGGGCTGCAAGTCCTGGCACCGCAGCAGCCCACTCTGCCCTCCGTTTTCAGAGGCTTCCCAAGCCCTCCCCGACTTTCTTTCAGTGCTCCAAGTCTGGCCGGCAGCCGGTGCGCCAAGAACTGCCTGTTCTCCCCCAACATCCCCCTTGCCTATCTCCAGTCCCACTTACCTTCCTCAGGGCACTGATTTCAGCCTCCTGGCTGCCCCAAGTCTTGCCCCAGGACACGCAGACACACAGACTGTCCCTGCCCCGGGGCATGCCAGGAAACTGTGCCTAAAGCTTGCAAACGCTCAGCCGTTAGGAACTAAAAACAGATCCTGCGCGAAGCTGGATGTATTTTCGTCTGCAGGCAACACACCCTCCCTCCAGTTCAATTTTTTCCATTGGTGGAACAGCATGATGCAGACTTAACCAGAGGGTGGTTTTTCACGGTTTTCCGCCTGAAACGATTATGCGGGCCAGCCTGCCACGATGCCGGGCAGCCGCCGGGGAATACACTGTGACTGAGCTCTTGTCTGACCCCACATTCCTCAGCCTCCAGGTTGCTTCCACAGGAAAACTGCTTGGAAGGCTGCTCAATGGCAAGGGGTTTGCCTGCCTCAAGGTAGCTCCAGGGGTTCCTTCTCATTTTTTTTTTAACCTTTTTTTTTCCCCCCCCTCCGCTTTTTTTTTCTTTTGTGGGTTTTGGTTTTTTTTCTGACGCTTTTTTCTTTTATTCCCCAAGCTTGCTAGGAGGGAGTGGGTATCCCTAACATCCTCGAGTGAGACACCCTGGCAAAAATGTATTTCCTCCAACCACAGTGGGAATGTTGTAGTCATGAAAACCCACACTTAAAAACAGCTCTCAGTTGTGTTTAACAACTCTGCACAACAGCATCACATATACAACCGCAAACTCTGGCGCTCTCTCCCTTGCTACTTTTTTTTTTTGTCAGATGTTTATACCTTCCCATGGAAAGAATTAATTGGTTTTTAATAGCTGAGCTCAGATGAAACATGTCTCTTTACATGCAAATGGAATTCCCAAGTTTCAATATACAGAGCTAAGCTGTTAACTCTGTAGTTAGGTTCATGAACAATTGCTTTATTATCAGAAAAGTTCAACAATTCATTGATTGCAGCAACAGTTGGTGAACAAACTCGGCAAAAAAACAAGGCATTTATTCAAATATTCTAATAAAATTGCAGAGTTACATTCAAGTGCCAAGTGTAAAAATACAGCCAAGTTACACAGCAGATGACGTGTTCAATTGAAAAGAAACACATGAACACTATAATAAAAATCATTAGTAACCCACAAAAGCCCCAAATCAATATATATATCCACAAAAATGAAATAATGATTTGTACGGTAACAGAGGAATTGGCACCTAAAAGTGGACCTCTGTTTCGCTGTGTCCACTATCCTGATTCATTACAGAGGAAACTTCAGAACCCAGCAGCATTGGAGTAATTTGGAACAAAATTCTATTTCATCTCCAAAGCCCAGTTATAGCTAACTCCTCCACTGGAAAGCAATGATTTGGAATTCTTCTCAAACTTCACAGGTTGACAATATTAGCACTGAATACACTTTCTTCATCACAGCAAAGGTAAAATTTGAATTTTACTGACCTCCATTAAGTTTTCCACCAGCAAATTCCACAGGCCAGTTTTTGTAAAACCTAATACAGCCATGCATAACTTTTGCCCGTACTGCTAATTCTACAACTAAAAATATGTCTGGGGGCTTCACATCTGCTTGTTCTGGTAACAACTTTACTCTCAGTGCAAAGCAGACTCTTCTCTTTTTCATGTTCCCAGTACAGTTATATTCTCTTCACTTAGCATTGCTGTGGTCCAATTATTCCACTAACAGGCCAGATTCAAGTCCTGGGACTAACATGGAAGCAATGACAGCTCATGAGTCAAAGTACCAAGTCTCTCTCGGGAGCAACAGTTGGCCTCTGGTCCTAACCCCCCTTCTCACACAGAGTATTGCATTTCCCCCACAAATCCATCTCTTAGGTCATTAAATAAATCATGTTCAAATGATTCCTCAGATAAAATTAGTATCCAACCAGTCCAGAAGCCTTTCATCATCATCTGCTCTGTTGAGTTTATCTTTCTTAGACATGAAAGGTCAGAAGTATAAATACTATTCCCAAAGATGTCTCTCCAGCACCCTTTCCAATAATAGTGATTCTTCCTCAACTCAATGAAAAATACCTGGACCAATATAACCTAGGACCCAGCTGAATCACATTAATGCCTCACAATGTTCCAGTAACAGGTAATAAAGCTGTTCATTCCCTTTCACTGCCATTTTCAGAGAGTTACTCCCAAAGGTGAACAGGCATTCTTGCTATTAGTGCAAAGCACTCAACCCTGTACTTTCTCCTTTTTCAAGTTCACTGCATCTGATCATTCCAGTCCTAGGGGTCATTCAGCTATTTACTACATTATTTCTAATCCACCTGTGTATTCACTATGTCTTCCACATTTTATCAACCAGTTTCATCGATGAATTCCCACATTTTTGACAAGGCAATCAACACTCGTTAAGTTTGGTCTGAAGAGTGCAGTTGATACCCCCAAGTTCCTTTATTTTCAAATAAATTTTATTTTCAAATTTTCACCTCTAATGTACTTAACTGATTACTTTTAGCACACTAAGACTGCATGTTGAAGGCATACTTTTCTGACTTTTACTTGTCTTATTTGGTACAGTCTAGCTTGCAGGTTACAACACAGAATCCTTCTTTACTACACCCCCAAAACTGAGTATCCATATCCACTTTGTCACCCTTTTCTCACTCACCGCCTTGCCATTATCAACTTGGGACAACCTGATAATGAGATATTCTCTGGAGATAAAGAGTAGGCAAGCCCCATGGTGAAAACAATAGATTAATCTCTTACTACTATGTTGAGTATTTGTGTGTCTCACAATCTTCCACAAAGGTATCATCATCACAGCATTGCTAAGAAAGAGAAGGGTGCCATTATCCTTGTTTTCTAGACAGCTGCTATGTCACACAGGAAATTAAAGGGTATTTCAATACAGCAAGAGGAAACTCCATACCTTGTGTTAATACATGTCTCTGCTAGTTTAATGGCTCTTAACATCTGTTTTGCAGTAAAAACAAACTGTAGTTTATGCCGAGAACTCTACAATGGAATTATAAATGAAGTTGTGTGTATTAATTTTGAGAATTCATTTCTCTCCCTCTACAAAGATGTTTTAAAGCCACTAACTTATTTTTATAGACGAAGAGAAACAAATTCTCAAAATTAAAGACAGCTATTTTAACCTATCTTTTACACTACAAAAACTGAGGTTTTACTTAGAAAGTGCTAGGGCATCCCACTGTCACCATGGTTTTGTTTCCTAAGCAATGGAAATTCATGAAGAAAAATATAGAAAATGCACATATTCCCAGCATTTGCACGGAAATGATGACACACCTCCTTTCCAAAAGTCAGTCTGCTTTTCTACAAATATGCCACTCCTATAAAATATGTTTTCCTAGACACAGACCAGTCTGTTTCTGAAAGACCAGTTCTCCACTTTGCCTCTTGCGCTCTCCTGCCTCATTCACTTGACACTGACACAGCTGAGCTGTGTGAAAATCCCTGGTCCGTAAGATCCCTTGACTAATACTCCACAGATGGGTGCTGGATGGGCACATGTGGAAAGATATCAGTATCTTGCTGATCATGGCTTAACCACAGACTGGCAGATGTGTACGGAATCTTCCCACGAAATCCAAAACATGTTCCCATGCTCTCTGAAACAGGATCTGTGTAGGAATTAAAGAAGTTTGAAGTAGGAAGTTTGGTTTCTCAAATCAGAAACCTCTAACGGACCTCTCAAGAAAGCTGGGAAGCTGTGCTAGACTAAGTGTAACTAATGCTAAAAAACAATTGCATGTTATTGTCAACAAGATAATAACCAGAGATGAGTTTCAAAGCATTATTTATCTCATGCTAAAGAAATATTCTCATCAAACTGTACTTAAGGTCCATTCTTGGTATCTGGCCTTGAAAGTGAAGTGCACAAGAAACACAGTGGTCTCCCATTCAGCTAGTGGTGAAGGTAAACTTTATACCCCATGAAATTCCTCTAGAAGATGTCAATTCAATTTCTGAGACTTCAATTTTCTGCAAACCAGTGCTCACACACTCAGCTTCCTAGTCTCATCTCAAAACGTCTGTCAGATGCAAAAGGACAAAAATTATGGAAGTCATTTGTTATTTAATTCTGATTCAGAGGAGTTTGGGGAAAGAGTGAACAGGAGCCTGTGTGTTAGCCCATTCCTGCTTGCCAGAATGCAGGCCATTTCACTTACTGAATGATAGCATCAACATGAGTCTAACAGCTTTGACTATAGGTCAAAATAGACATTAAGGAACTAAAATGTGATGCACATGAGCAGAATTTTATACTCTCAGTTATCACAGAGACTTAAAATGCCCTAAGTGCCTACTACCTTTCTGGCAGAGTCTCCTGTTCTCCCTGTGAAATGCTGTAATAAAAGAGATCAAAGGGATGATCCCCATCCCCACCTCCCTGTGGAGGCAGTGTGCCCTTGCCCAGCTCAGCAGAAGAGAAGGGCTGCTGTACAGACACTCTTCACATGCACTTTGTGCTGCCCTCAAATGGGTTTTCCCAGTGTCCAAAACAGGAAGAATCCACTGACATTTAAGGCACGCAATAAACCACACCTGACATTTAAAGCAGGACGAAGTTTTTCCTTTACTTTTATGTTGCATGGTTCTTTAGTGCTGCTGTCAACAAGGACTTACTATTTGTGGTTATGATCTATTTTCAAGTGTTACAGAGAACAGTTGGGGAATCAAACTGACTCTAGTGCCTGTCTTATTAATCTCAGTATAATTAAATGAAGAAAGATAAAGCATGATCATGTGATGGGCAAGGCAGGTGGCATAAGCATTACTGAAAAATGGGGAGTTAGGAGAGAAAAAAAAAAAAAAAAAAAAGATGAACTATGCAGCAAACCTATCTCCGTGGTTTCAATGACAAAGCATGCTGGATGCAAGAAGCCTGGCCTGCAATGATTCATCAGTAATTCTGCATTGACACTGGCTGGGATGGAGCTAGTTTTCTTCATAGTAGGCTCTATAGTGCTGTGTTTTGGATTTGTGACCAAAACAGTGCTGGTAGCACACCATTGTTTTCACTGTTGCTGAACAGTGCCTGCAGAGCACCAAGGATTTCTGCATTTCTCACTCTGTCCCATCAGCAGACTGGGGTGGGCAAGAGGACACAGCTGGGACAGCTGTGCCCAACAGACCAAAGGGACATTCCACACCATATAATATCATGCTCAGGAATAAAAATGAGGAGTTGTTTTGCCGGGGGTTTCATTGCCACATCTGAGACCAACAAGGCACTTGTAAGAGTTAACCCCTGAGAAAAAGCTTGCCCTCAGCAGCATTGGCATCTACCTTGACAGACAGGCTTGGCCTGCACAGCCTCAGAGACTCACACTTTTAATAGTCTTTTTTGTTCAGAACTTGTGGTAAAAGCTTCATTTTGAAAAACAAAGTGAGACATACTAATACACAAGATCGAGATGGGAAAATATTTTCAATATCAACAGAACAGAACTGATGCATCATTTTTTGGACAAGTGCTCTACTTCAGCAATACACTTTTTCAATACACAATGGAGAGTAATAAATTTTACTTAACTAGGTAGTTGTATCTTCTAAACTATAGTTAAAAGGTCTTCTATTGCAAAAGATGAATTTAAAAATGTTCTCAATTTAGGACTGTTACTTTGCAGGAACAAAAATCTAAAGCTCAAAAATATGAGTGGAAAGGTTTTTTTGAATGCATTAGGTTGAAAAATGAGAACTGAAGCCTTCACACATGCCATTAAAAAAATCTTGCCTATTAAACATGTACAAATATTTGAAGGTGGAGTCATTTGTCACAAGAATATACTAGGAGATCTTAAAACATAAATATTTACAAAGCTCACATTACTTCACATTGTGTTACTACCGTTGCTTGTTCCATTAACTGATCCAACAGACCAGCTAATTCCTTGTGCAAGATCAACTATTTGCTATCACCCTTCAAGACAGAAGCACAAACAGTTGCCAGAGGATAGGAACCTTTAAGGTGTTGTTTTGTAACAAAAGCTATTAAATAATTTTTCTTTAAAATACTGATCATTCTGTCATCGATTAAATTAGAAAAATCTGCAGACATAAACAAATGTTACAGAAGCATAAGCATGGCAAAGTTTCTAAGAAAATTGTGTCAAAACACTATTTGCTTCAATAGCACAAACCAAAAGGCATATGAAATTAGTCTTATAACAAATTTTAACTAAGGCCGTCCTGCATATGCATATGATTTTACACATACATGTTCCCCTAGAAGTTTCAGATCCTAGGGTTAGATGAGTATACAACAAATTCTGCTTAACAATACCTCCAATCACTTTGTGTGTAGAGAGGCACTTCAAAATGCAAAATAATAAATTAACACAACAAAAGGAATATGAAAGAAGTCAGATTTGGGGAGGGGAGGTTGTTTCCCTTTTATTTTTTTCATTTTTTTTTCTAAGTCTTGACTGTGGTTTCTCGTTATAGCTGGCAGGTAAACGTACTAAAAGTAGTAAATGGCAATATTAGCAGCTTATTACAGTATCATTAAATTAACGAAAAGAAGTACTGGGGTGTAAAAGCTAGACGAAGTCTGGCCAACATGTGTCGCTTACACCCGCACGAACTGCCTCAGCAGAGTGACGCAGAAATCTTGCAAGCGGCTGTAAAGCGATTTGCCTGAAGCAGAGTGAACAATGAGAACAAGTTCAACATCTGCCACGGTGTCCAACTGCTCGCAACCATTTTTCTGGTCAGAGAGGGTATTGTTTAAGTTGACAGGTTCCTAATGGTCTGAATTATTTAGCAATTCTCAAAAGACTCTTTCTACTCATTAGAGAGGAAAATACGAACCACCCCAGCCAGCTCTCCAAGAGCCGATCATGCTAATTGAGGAGAACATCACAATGTGTTCCATTTTAATCACATGAGTTAAGTAGGCAAGAGGTTCTATTATCCCCACCATACGACGAGAGACGGAGGGCGCCAGCTTCCACAAATATACACTCCATGATATAGCATCTCAACATTTTAAAATAATCTCAGTTTGAACAATGAGGGGATGTGTTGCTGATAAATACTACACCTACCACACTAAGTAGAGAAGTAAATTACATCAAAGAGAAAATTGAACCACACAGTTTGAAGCCCAAATGCTAAGTGAGCAAAAGTAAGCATCTCAACATATGGGAAGTTAGTGGGAGGCAAAATAGCTATTTATTGATTTTTTTCCTTCTCATCTGCCATGTGAGAGATGACAGGTATATACAAACTACTGTAAGAAGCACAGAGGTTGCAGACAAATGTCACTCATACCTAAAGAGCCAGGTCTTTCAAATACGTTCACACTTCTAATATACATAGAAATGAAGGGGAATGCTACTAGAAACAGCAGCTTTACTTATGATGGATTATTTCTCAGTCACTTAACAGCAATCAAACATGCTCTGCAGCAGTAATTATCTCACCTAATCCTAGCATTCCTCATCATGAGAAAAAATGCAACAGTCTTACAATCAACAGAACTGTCTTGTTTTCTCCACAGCATTAGGAGACCTCTAGAATTTGGAATCTCCTCAAAACCCTAAGACCTGAACCGAGCTCTTCATGTAAACTTTGTGAGGAATGTTAGTGCAGTCATTAGGAATGCCTGCAATAGACTGTTTTTACCAAAACACAGATAATGTGTGAGAAGAAAAGATTTACAAATGCATTCACAGGCTATTGGGGAAGACGTAAATATTTGGTAGCATACCATACGGAACACAACAATTGGGAATTACCAATTTGATGGAAGGACAAGTGAAAGGAGAACACTTTTAAATTAATATTATTACTTCTGTTCCTAAGCAACCACAATATGACTAAGAAACAGCAAAAATTATTTACCTTAATGCATATAACAGTAGTTCAGGAAATTCCTTTCTTACTCTTCAAAAAGATGCCACAAAGATAAACCTTTCAATTACCATGATCAAAAAGTAAGCCACCAGTTTACTTACAAAATATCTTTATTATGTCATCTGCATATAAACATTTCCAGAACCAGAAGATTAAGTCAGTGAGCTAAATGGAAAAACATAAAATATTTTGCTGGCATGACATTGTGATTAAATAACTAAAAGCCCAAAAAAGCAAAAAGACAACATGATGCCAGCCTATTCGGCCACAAAATTAATTTCCAATAACCACATTCAGCATACAGCTTAGATCATACATAGCATTTTCCTATTTGAGAGCATGCAAAATTGATTGTTACAGGCTCAATTGTCCCATACACAGGCAAACAACATGTAAGGAATGATTAAATCAGCAGATTCCCCCACTGAGCCTCTTACACATGCTTACACTTGGGCAGAGGAGAGGTGGGGTTTCTCCCAAGAAACAAAAACACAGGATTATGTGAGAAGCTCAAGACCATCTGCACAAAGTCATGTGGCCAGGGATTTCCTCTTCCCCTTGCTGTGTACTGGGCATCCTTTCCCACTTCCAGTCTGAGCTGCATGGTGGGCAGTAGTGCCAGACTTAATTCCCAGGTCAGGGACAAAAGAGAATCAGGGACCAGGAGTTTCTGGGGCCTCTTTGCTTACACTTACTGCCTTCAAACCTAAGCCGTTTAAGAATGTAATCCTTAATACCCCAATGTGCAGAAGTTCATAATGTCTGGGTCATTGTAAAATTTTGTATACCCTGGTCCCAGCCGAGTCCTTCTTGCATTCCTGAGAGTGAAGCCGGCCAGGCCATCTCTCAGGCACAGAGCAGGCAGCTTTTCCCTGCAACCACGAAGACTGCAGGACAGACACAAGCCTCTCCCCATGTGTATCCAAGTTTCATGTGAATTAACAAGTGGAGCATCAGCATTTTGTGTTTCCTATTTTCTCTGACTAATTTAAGCTCCTTTCTCCTTGCCTGAGGTAGAAAGACCAGGGAAGTAAAAAATGTTCTTGACCTCAACAGGGTATCTTAGGTTATGGCAGCCTCAAGGATTCTTTCCTGGCATCTGAGAAGGCGGTTACAACTAACATTCCTGTTGGTTCGCTTTTTCCACAAGGCCCAGAGGGGAATTCTATAGCATTTTTCCAAATATAATGAAACATTAACTCTATTTGCAGTAAAGGCAACTCACAAAGCAATGTTTGCATGCTCTTTGACTTCAGTATCCCTAAGCAATTTGCTGCAGCAGATCTGTTTTTCTGCAGTGCTCTGTGCTTTCTGAACTACACTCATGCCTGTGTGAACAATCTGCTCTGTAGCAGTGATTTCTGAGTCCTGCCTCCTTATCAAGCTGCCTTTTCAGCTCCCTGAAATATTATTGCTGACATAATCACATTGCCAAGATAGAGCCCAATCCAAGTCAACCATAGATAACAGAAAGACTTCTGTGGGCTTTGGATCAGGTCAAAAGCAGTGAAAGTACCCAGAGGATGAAGTCTCTGCTTTTCATTTCAGAATGGTCCTTAAAATACGTATAACTTTAGCTATTTCATTCTTGATTTTATGATAGGCTGGCAAGGTACATTGAAACAACATATTAAAACATACCCCTTGTCTTAGCTTAAATTCAGATTACTGCATCTTTGTTACCTCAAATTTGCAGAAAAATAAATAAAATCAATTAAGCAAATTATCATCTTGTTTAATTGTGCTAAATACAGAAAAAGAATACTTTGTTCACCAAATACACTCACTACATACTGAGTTTATCAGGGCTGCCATTACTTTTGCAATATATGGGACACTCTACAATATCTTCTTGCAGGCTGTGTTTGTGAAAGGCATAATAACCTCAGGACTGTCCCCAAGAAATCCTCAACTCCTCTCTACTCATCAATAATATTAAGTAGTCATTGCCTTCCAGGTCCAACCAAATCTTGTTAAATATCCCCCAGTGATATATACAAATTGGTCAACCTTCCAATGCAAGATTCATGTCTGGACCTAGATTTTGAACAATATTCAAAAATTAGGACTATCTAGATCTCAAGGTTTCACTTAATTGTGTCTGGAATAAATCAAATCCACAGTCTACTTTGCCCTTCAGCTCTGTGTTTTTGAAGTGCTTCCAGTGTAATATTTTTATCTCGCCAAATTGCTACCTTTAGTAAGTGGAGGCAGTTGAAAAATTTAAAAAATCACGTGTTTGATAAAATTATTTTCTTGAAATGTGACATTTTTTGGGGGGGGAAGAAAAGGTTAATATAAAGATCTGCAACATGTTCTGGTAACTTACCATTCTTCAAAAACAAACTAGTACAGATGATAACTATGCAATTGATACATGAACGCATACACAGAGAAACCCATGCAGAGCACATTTTCCATGTGGTGGTCTGTATTTGCCAAGCCAAGATAAACTGTCAGTGCTCAATGTTCATGACAGGCAGCAAGCCCGCTCTAGTGGGGACATTTTTTAGGCCCATCAGCATCTGAAGAACTACAATAGTGTGGCAACAGTATAGGGCTTTTAATAAACCAGGGGAGTTCCGGTTATAAAAGCTTGTAGCTGTTACAGCAACAAAGCTAACACCTTGCAGAGATTGCAAATATTTTTGAGTTTGTTCCTTGTTACTTGGTCAAGGTACATGCAAATAAATGATTTAAACTATGAGCAATTCCATTATTAGTAAAAGAGAACAGTCAATTATCCAATGTCATGCCTCACCGTAAAAGAAAAGTGTTTCCTGATTTTCAGAGGGAACTTCCTGTGGCTTCAGTTTGTGCCCATTGCCTCTAGTCCTGACACTAGGCACCACTGAAAAGAGCCTGACATCTTCTTTCACCTTCCCTTCAGGTATTTCTAGACATTAATGAGATCCCCCTGAGTCTTTCTTCTCCAGACTGAACAGTCCCAGCTCTTAGCTCTTCCTCATCCAAGAGGCATTCCAGTCCCTTCATCATCTTTGTGGCCCTTCATCAGACTCACTCCAGTACCTCTGTCTTTTGTATTGAGGGACTCAAATGTGGACACAATATTGCAGGTGTGGCCTCACCAGAGTTTAGAGACAGAAAAGCAGAAGGACTGCTTGTCTGGCGTTTTGAGGGGTTTTTGTTGGGTTTCGTTTTGAGGTTTTTTTGCTACTATTGCTTAAGAAAACTGTTACTGTAGAAGAGGTGAGATTCAGAAATACATACAGAAACATGCAAGTGAAGGAAGGAAACCAAAAACTCATCTTCACACTTTCTGGCAGCAGAGGCTGAGAAGCCCTTAAGCCAAATGCCTATCACCATTGATGGGTAAATGAAGATGCCAGCCAGTCCCATGGCAGGGGTCTGACTAGAACTTTCTGACCAAGAGCTGTAGTGCCAAGCTCCCCACAAGGCCAAAGCCCCTCTGCCTTGGTATGGAGAGAAGCCCAGCATCACTATGAACCAAAGCTAGCAAATGTAGCTCACTGTCTCACCGTTTTGTGCCCTTTTTCATGTCTGCTCTGGACAGGTTTCTTCAATGGCCATAATAGATGATGAAAGAAAGCAGCTACTCTATTTACATGTAGCACATTCTTTGGCAATAACAGGCAAAATATCTTTCTCTTGGTGGCTCTGAAATACAAGGAGTTATGAACAAATACAACTGGATGCATGTGTCTCTCCTAAGGAAATAATTACAGATCAGACTTTGTTCCTCTGAAGGAGATCCATCTCCCTTCCAAGCAGTCCCTACAGAAGACTACCTCTTATTCTGCAAGCACAGGCTGAGCATCAAATTTGACCTATCATGGTACGTGGCACTTCTCTGCTGCTTTGTATTAACATAAATGAATGCACAAGACCGAAGGATCATGAGAGATGTTCCCTGTTTTAATCACTTTTTATTCAAGAATGGAGTGGAAACAGCAGATCCAGTCATGCCTCTGTCATTTGTTCTTACTGGCTGAGAAAATAAGAACAATTTATAATCAAGCTTGTCGCAAGTATGATTATCAGGGAGAGCAGACTTTCAAAAATACTGGAAGTTGTGTTAAATAAACACCTGAGTTCAGAGCACAGACTCAGAGGATGGCATTTCTGGCAAGCGTACAACATGGACTAAGAAACACACATTGTGTTGTTATTCTGTGAAACAGACTATCTGATGACCCCAAAAGTACCATTTACCAACCAGGAAATGCAATTTCCCTGGAGAAAAGCATTGTGTGGCTCTTCTGCTATGCACAGATTCATATTTAGAACTATACATTTTTCATTTCTTTCTGTATTATTGGTTTTCTCATACTACACTAAGCTTTATGTAGGTACTTTTAGGAAGCCCATAAAGAGCAACTTTCTTCCTGTGCTTGGCTTGTACTGCTCAGCCATTGTACTGCTTTTTCCTCTACCCTCCCTGGGGACTAGAAACACCAGGCCCTTTCACTTTCCCTTATAATACAAGTCTCGCTCAGTATTGTTTCTTCTGTTCTATATTGCTGCTTTTTACTCTGTGAGGTGATGTAGCCATTTAGGATCCAAATGAGGTGACAGATGAAACAGTAACTTTATCCCACAGGCCCCAGGTCAATAGCAGAACTGGGGGCTAAGACACCAAAAAGATGAACCCCACCACAGAAAAACTAAGTGCAAAACCTCATAAATTCATGTTTGGCTAAGTCTAAACCATGAGGTCACATGTAAGATTCTTCTTCTAAATGAATATTACATTATTCGTTAAAAAAGAAAATATCACTTTTGTTGTATTTTAAAGCAAATTGGCTGGTAATACCTACAAGTCCACCTGCAGGACAGACCATAATGACGCCAGATTATCATCTTTACATCAGGTATAACTTCAATTAAATCAATGCAATTATTCAGAAGCAAAGAAGGAGATGCTGAAGAAAAGAACAACCAAGCTGTTTTCCTCAGTTTAATTCACCTATTTTGTACAGTTTCATCTGTTTCTCAGCTTTCTCTGTGTATTAGATAAAGCACCCTGGAACACAAGGGAACTGAGAAACCTGCATTTCAAGAACACATGGAAGATTTTCACGACTCATGTAAGTCAGCTACATGATTTACCAACACCACACCTACTTCCTTCTGAAAAGAAGGTCACACCAGATTTTTCTGAAGACAGTGAAGGCTTTGTGATGAGATGGACTATAAGATCTCTTTATTCTTTGATAAGCATTCAATTTTCAGGCTGTCTCTGTCCCTTTAGAAAACACACTGTAAAGCTGACAAGTGGGAAAACAAACCCAAAACCTTTCACTTACAGACTATTAATCCAGCATGAACTTCATGAACTGAACAAATTGAAATTGTGGCAACCTCCCCCCTCATCCCAGAAAACCCCACAAGAGATGACAGAAGTATCGAAATTGTCTCATTCTCCCACTAAAACTGCCTGAAACCAGATGGGGTTCCCCAAAGACATATGGTCCTACTTATATTAAAGTAAAATTCAGATCTGATCATTTTAATCCCCCATAACTAACCCTATTTGCCTAACCAAGAGTTAAAATAACTAGCACAGCTCTCCTTCCTCTGCTGATTCACTGGGAAGCATCTACTTGCCTTTTCCCTGCTTTAAGCACTCAAGATAAGTAGCTCTTAAGGGCCACAAGACATTACCCTGTAGATCATATAGCTTATATATTCTTCCTTCTTCAGCTTTCAGGAGGAAAGTTCTCCATTTTTCTTTCTTTTCTGAAGCTGTCCCTTAAGAGAATGCATCCCTGGGTTTGGGGGTAGTTTGTTTTTTATGTTTGGTTTTGTTTGTTTGGGGGGGTTTTTTTGAGTTTTTTGCAAAAGCCACATCTGTGCAAGGTTTACTTACACCACCAGCAAACAGAAGAGGAAACCTGCATCTACAGTAACACAGGTCATTAATCAGTCCATAATGTTGTTGTCAAGACCTGGACAAAATTCACAGACTGCTCAGTGTTCATAAAGTTTTCACAAAACATCTGTAGAGTGTGAGGTGGGGGAGTCTAGAGCACTTAAGACAATAGATTTTGCCAAGATTATATTCTAAAAACAAAAAAACCACCTCTGGTGTTCAGACAACGTATCTTAGTGTATCTCCTTTTTATTTACTTTAAAACCCATCTTTTGCCTGGCAAATTTTAGCCTTTTTACTCAGCTTTGTCCTCAAATACTCATCACTGTTCTACTTGCTCCTTTTCTTCCTCAATAAATTCCTCTTTGGCCAACATCACATGGCTTCCAGGTATCACTCAGTTGTCTCCAAACTTACCATTTCTCTTTTCATAAGGGACTGGAGGTGAGGACATCTCCTGTGTCTGTGGATAGTGGGACTAGAACATTAGGGCTCTGCCGAGTTCTAGTGTCTCTCCCCACTGACAGCAGCCTGACCAGGTGGCACAGAAGGGGCTGGGAAGGAGGGCAGAGCTACACTTCCATGGGTCTTTTGAACTAACTTCTGCTATTTTGGTTAAATAACTGCATATTTTGATAAACTTTTTCCATTCCCCTCTTGTAGGCACCACGTTTAAGACATTCTGGCCAACAAAATAAAATTAATACATTGTTTATCCATTTTATATACAACTCGAATCTAAAAAAAAAATAGAGCTTGACACAACTAACAGATTAGGAAGCCATGAAAACGTCAAGTATAAACACACACAAAAACTGCCAAATAAACAATTTTCTAAAATCAGTCATGTTTAAATAGGAATGATTCCTTATAATGTGACTTATTGACATGAAAAATAAAAGTTAACTAGGATGACAGCTTCTCAGTTGCAAAACAAAATTTTGCATGGTAAATCATCATGGAGAACCAGCCCAGCTCTAGAAAGACAACTTGTATCCAGTGAAAAATAAGCTTAACACACTTACTACTACCATACATAGGTGACCCTTAGCATGGCAACACAAGTCATTCCAAACCCTCCAATGCTGATGAAACCCAGTTTCCACACAAACTACAGGATCTGGACACGGCAAAAGCCTGCAGTCAGACACACCAGATGCTGGTCTGTTTTTCTCCTACCCGAAATCAGTTCACACTTAAAACTCTGGTTTACCACCAGGGACGTAAGTGGGTTGGTTTGTTCTGCCCTCCCTTCCCACTTCCCTCCCAGGCCACACATGAAGGTAATGAGAATGCATAATAAGAATCATACGAAATGCTATTTACTGCTTCATGGTCATACAATAGTTGCACTCAGTCGAGGGCCTCTGCACAGGCACAACATTCGGAGGCAACCCCAAAACATTCCTTTTCCTCTCCCAAAAGCAGTTATATGCAATACCACTTAACTCTGAACAATCTTATATCTACCTGAAAAGAAGACTAACGCTTATTTTTCTCATTTTTCCAGAACAAAATGAACTCAGTTTTGAAAAGAGGAAAGATTGCACTCAACGCTCCCAAGGGCAGAGTATAGTCCCTTTATGCCTTTTCATACAGCAAGGGAAGTGATGAATTCGTGGCACTACTACTTGCAAATTAACTTTCTAGATGAAAACAAATATTTTCACAATGCAGCTAACTACTCAACTGCAGATGAGATACCACAGCAGCAGAGAACATTCAAGTGCTCCATCTTAATACCCTAGGCATCAATTTCACTTCCAGTGAAGCACGTATACCAGCACTTACATGACAATGAACCTGCTAGAACTAAGGAAATAATATTGTTATTCCAAGTAAAAATTAACCCAAATCACTGTACATAATTGTCTTTCATCCATGTACAGCTTTTGGAGCAAAGCACTTGAGCTGCAAGGACTGCAAATAGAGACTGCAAGCAAGGCCAGTCAGCAGCCGGGCTCTGCTTTTGCTGGGAAGACTATGTTTCAGGTACATCAAGCCTGAAACATCAAACCAGCAGATGGAGGAGTCTGAAGACATTCAAGGTCATTGAGGGAAATGCTTTTGTCCTGGCCCTGAGATAAATCAAGACAGCGCTGTCTCAGTAAAGTGATAGTTGAAAAGCAGACAAGGATGTTAAGGACAAGCAGAAGATCAATCCTACTGCCTCCTGCTGCTGGATTCCAGCTGCTTGCTGAAGGGAGGACTTTATATATTCACCATAAAGGAACAGTGCTTCCTCAAAGAAATACGTAATTCTAAAGGTCACTCTGCTTCCTAATGTAAACAACCCAAATAGCAAACCAGGACCAAAAGGCATGCCAGTTTTCACACAGGAAATGTTACTGAGATCAACTGCTGACTTTCATTTAACAAAAAAAAACAGACAGCTCAAGAACCGATATCTGTTTGTTGGTCTGGCCTCTTGGGTCCTTGAATCCACTTGATTATGTCCAAAGAAAAGTCTTTTAAGGACACTTGAAAATCTACTGGCACACACTTCATGATGGAAAGTTATTCTTTCGCTCTTCATTCCTCTGACAGACAATCCCAGGAAGCTGCAACTCAAGATCTCTTGATCAGCTTCTCCTGTAATCACAGTCAGGCAGCAAAGTCAAAAAGGAAACAGTAGCTATAAAACAATTTTTAACACTACTTCCAATTTATGTTTTTTTTGTCATCAAGATTATACAGAAGACTAAAGAAAATGTGTACAGTTTGTTGCAAAAGGGAAGCATTTATCCACTTATATTTCAAAGTATGTTCTTACTTTTTTGCTTTAATGCTTTTTTCCTTCCAGCAACAAGGAGAAAAGGAAAAAAATAGAAATAAGTGATATATCGTGATCTGAGACAGCTTCCTGTCCTGGTTTGCATCAACAGTGTCATGAAATGAAGAATGACACAATGTGCAATAGTTCTCCCAGCTTTGAAAAACATGTGTTATAGTGGTGCATACACTGCAGAATACTGCAGTCAGATTACACAACTGGAGTACTCAGGTCTACATTTGTGAAAAATCTCAGAAAGGCATTTTAAGCACAAGTTTCACTTTTAACACTTCTTTATCCTGCTGAGGTCCTGCACTTTGAACTAGTGCTTAAGGCTTAACTGATGCTTACTCCCTCCAAAAAAAGTTGTTTTTCTCTTTCGCATTCTTGAAGGTGAAATCCCAGCTAGACCAAAATTAGCATGAGGTCACTTCCTGCAGAGCCAGGATTTCACTTCCAGCTATGAATTTTCTGCAGATTAGTCTGGGACAAACTGTGTCCCCAGAGCTGCGAGATTACTAGGTAACTGGTACAAAACCTGTGCCCTCTCTACATACCTCTAACTGAGACCCTGTTGGACTATACAGGGAGGGCAAAAGCAGTGAGAACTCCAAAGAACATTAGCTAAAGCCTAGAACTGCACAAATGAATTACAAGAAGATTTTTGTCAACTTTTTTTGTAAGATTCTTCCACCCACCTAACCCCACTCCTCTTTTTTTCCCCCCTATAAACAAAAATCATGTGGTAAGTTCCATGCAAGTCCTTAAAAAGAAGAGCACAGACACTCCCAGGATGAACTGGTCCCTCTTCCTCATCCTGCCCAGACAATGTCCCAAACATTGCAGAAATCAATATAAATCAACAAATTTCACTTTTGAAAAACATTTGGTTGTAGTTTTCTGCTGGTGTTTTTTGGGAGGGTTTTGGGGTTTTTTTTGCTTTCTAACTTTTCCAACTAACCGATGCTGCAGCAGCCAGCACACATAGGTTCTTCTTGTTTTCAGCAATGGTAATATTGATGTATTTTTCCTTACTGATGTCTGAGGAGGACTAGGAGGCAGCAAAGGTAATCAGACTATCACTTAACAGTCCTAGCCTGCAGAATCCCTTATTTTGATATTAATATATTTATCTTGCATGTTATTTCTGCTGCAAACTGGGTAGGAACCAGGTAGAATGGAGAGAAGGGTGCTCCAGATGATGATTTTTGCAAGGCTGCAAAAGTACCATGAAACTCAGCGCACGTGCACTGTATGGGGAGTGGGTGACTGAGTGGAGGCAATAGCTTTAAGTCCTTCTCCATCCTGCCTAATAAATCTGTGTCTGACATATCCCCACAGGTCTGTATATCATTTACTTTAATTAGGAGACCAGCTGCAACTCCTTGGCCAGAGCCCAGCCAAGCTTCCCATGCTCCTTCTTCAAGTTTCTCCAACAAATAGCACTAAGAAGCAAAGAAATGGAATACAAAATTTAGCACCTGACAAATTCTTCCATGTGTGACCTCTGTGCAAGACAATCTGCAAATCTACATCAGACTGACTCTCTGCATTAAGGTCATTACAAGAAAAAAAAAAAATGTATCTGGACAGTCTATGAACTTTATTTCCCACCCAGTCTTTCCCTTTTTCCCATCTCTCCACACATTATCTACCATTTCTGCACAATCTGAATGAATAAGAACAGCTTCCAAGATAAGTATGTGCCATTTACAGCGGGGTAGTTCCTTGTTTAATTCTGATGAAGACACAACTCTTAAATATTTATGGGAGGAGAGAATACTGCCCCAGAGAATATTTTTGAGAACTTAATCCCAGAAGCAGAAGCCAGTGTCACAACTCACTTCTGTTCAGTATATCCAAGATAATGAAAAACAGCTTCCCACTGTATTCTTCCCTTTCCTCCAAGAAAAAAGGAAATTTGTTGGCTATCTTGAGACTTGCCACAGAAAGCAGCTATTTCTTGCAAGAAGCTGAAAATCAAAAGCAAATCGAAATGGTGCATGCTAGTCTGCTACGAGTGAGCTTAGGAACAGAGAAACTGCTGTCATGTGTATCTTCCACATGCTGCTCCTCCTCTTTCCCCCAGAACACTCCACTTAAAATAAAAAAGTAACTATATTCTGAAAAATAAATAAATAATCAGAAATCAAAATTATTTGCCAGCAGGCACTGATTTTCTGTGCTACATAGGACCCTGAGATGCAGATTTGATTAAAGCTTGTGAAATCAAGTTACTCTTGAAACTTTGAGTTTCCTTCTTTCAAAGGAAAGATGAGGAACAAGGGGCTGCTACCACTCCCCAACCTGACTGCTGCCACTTCCACTGCTGCTCTGCTCTAGTAGCACAGGAACCAAGATGTGTCCATCCAAGTATATGCTCTTTGGAAAGCAACAGTGAGGATGCTTCCAAATCCTTTTCAAAGCTTGTTTCACAATAAGTCTGGAGGGTTTCCAAAAGAAGTTGCATATGTCATCATCAGCTTAACTCTGAAAATACCATACAGTGCTGAAACAGCTTTTTAGCAGCACAGTGAGCTGCCAGTGCCAACAGGAATGGCTAAAATCATCACTGCCTCCTGCTCTCATCCTGAGTCCCACATCCCCTTTCTTCACTCTCTCTTCAATCATATGCCCAATGTGTTCACAAGGAAGCAGTACTCAATATTAAATGCAGAGCCTCTTCAAACATAACCAGATTGATAACAATGGGTCATACTTTAAATGAGTCTTGAGAAGACCATTCAGAAGAGATGAACGGACAGTGGAAATAAAAAACCCCATGTGTAATAAACAACCCTTGATTCACCTTAGGCTTTCAAGATAGTGATCAGACAGCACTGCTGCTTTTTTTTTACGGGACACACTGAGGGGAGATCATGCTGTACACTTCTACAGACCAGTTTGATGTTCTGCTGTTACAGTGATAACCCCAGTAGCCAGAACAAGTTGAAGGAAAAAAATAAAAGAAAGGACTGCTGGGAAAGACAAGTCTCTCAAGATGGTAGGGAGCACATTAGGCTGTCACCAAATAAAGTACACTTTAAAACAGTCTGTGCTATGATGCTTTGTTCTCTCCTATAACAAGATATAGCCGGTCACAAGTTTGCTGTAAACAGAAAAGAGTCTTTCTAAGTTTCTTGACAGAAGCTTTAACCTCTCCCCAAAGCAGAGCAGGATGGTAAAACAGTGTTGCTGTGTTCCCCTGGTAGGTGTGTGCTCTGTGCCAGGGCACAGGAGCAAGCAAGCCATGGGCAGGCTGGACCAGACCCTCCAGCTCCTGGACCTCTCGAGCACCTGGGTGGGGAACAGCTGTGTGGCAAAGCCAGTGCCTCTGGGAACCATCACAGATGTGCCAAGAGAGGAGGCCTCTGTGTCTAACCAGCAGCAAAATGGACTGCCTGGCCCAAGTGGACTCACATGGGAGCAGAGGGATGGTGACATGGGGCTGCACGGTGTGTCACAGTAATGTCCTGTCACCACCATCCCCCGTGCACCAGAGGTCCATGAACATGACTCTGCAAAGACACCAGTTCCTGGTCTTTCTTGCAAACCCTTAATTCACTAGGTTGCTCCGGCCATCCTTAGCTGTGCACAGGCCCAGAAGATAACAGGACAGAACACATTAACAAGAGCAAGTCCCTGGGGTGAGATTAGGGTCCCCCTATGCCTTAGAGGATATTGGTCCCATCTGAAGGGGATGGGACCTAAAGTAGTTAGCTGAGGTAGTCAGGTAATCAATTTGTTTCGCTGCTCAGACTGTTCTTTGCTCCCAGTTACTCATCACTGCCCTGCCTAATTCACCGTAAAGGAATTCCTGAGGAACTGCCCTGCAGTCAGGAAGGCTCCTGTTTATTCAAAGGAAAGACCAAAAGTGCCAATAATTGAATGACTTCACTTGGCACAGATTGCTTAATTCAAGACTTTTTTAGCAGAGAAACAACTTGGGAGGTGGGAGAGGGGCAGAGAAGAAGGAAAAAAAGAGGACAATTAAGATCCAGAATAATGAAGTTTTTTGTTAATTAGACACCAGAAAACAGACTCCAAAGCTAGGAGAGACCATACACAGGAAGTACCGTTCTTTGCTGTAGACTCATCAGCATTCCTGCAGAAAACACACGCTGCAGCAATAGGAACCGCCATGAGTTCAATACTGCTTTGGCTGCCTTTGGCTTTACAGTTTACACCATGCTCCTGGACTGCTGGAGAATGACTAGTGGAGAAACTGGTTCCTGTCCATATCTTTTGATTAAACTTCTACTGTTTTCCCTTATTTTCAAATTCTAAGGTGGGTCCCTTCCTGTCACAAAATGTCTGAAATACATTGTCTGATAATGACAGAACAAAACTTATTATAAAAATAATATGCATTGACAATCATATTGTCTTTTTAATGTATTATAACAGTATAATGGTATTTCCTTTCCTCAGCATTTTCTACCCCACTGAAAGCAACCACTCTACACTTCAAAAACATCAGCTGCTGTAGGACAAACTGTTGATGCTTGCGAATGGTATCAGGACTCAATATTTGCAGAGCTGAGGTAAAAGATGTTAACTAGTTTTCATCACTCTATTTGGGTCATTTCTGTTAATCTTTTTATTCTCCCCACAGAAATTCAGAAGAGGAGAGTGATGGGCCAAAACTGTAGCACAACCCCAGAAAGAAAGGTGCACATTTAGTGTATTTTGACTCTAACCCAGTGATTACAGTACAAACCTAGTATTTTATTTCCCAAAACATAATGCAGGACAATATGAGACTGAAAGTAAAGAAGAGGACATTTGACTGAAAGCCAGGGAAAAATTGGAAGCATAGCCCACAAGGTTTGCATCATAATGATCGCTCTCTGATAATATCTTCCTCTTTCTTGCAAAGTCATGTATAGACACAGATAGAGACACCTCTGCCACAGCCTCTTGGCTTTTTTATATCACCAAGTTTAGCATCTGTCACTAGTCATATCTCTTAAAAAAAAAAAAACACTGTAATTGTCCTTTTCAAGAAATCCTTCCACAACATGTTGTTCCTGGCCTGTACCATGTACTTAATGTCAGAAATGCAAAATAATGTTTTCCAAATCATTTGTATGAAAGCTTCACACTCTATCAATTAAAGCAGGAAATGGGATGTTAAAGAAAAAGCCCACATTCAGATTTTCCATAAAATCTTTGCTATTAATACACTCAGATTCACTCCATGCTGTGTTTATGACTAGAATCCTTTGCGGAAACATTGGCTGGTTAATAATCATCTACATCTGTCACAATACCCCATTTATGCCTCAGCCTACATCCTTCCATTGTTTTATTAGCTACCTTCAATAAATGATTGTCAGAATTATTTCCTCTTTGTTTGCAGGAATAATCTGAGGATGAGAGAGAAGAAAATCAAACCAAAAAGGTGACACTGACTTGTAGTACAATTGAGATGGCAAATAAAGATTTTTAAAGGTCTTGCACGTTGTTCCACCAGTAAAGCAGAGTGTTTATTAACTAGAATTTACAGCCTAGACCACCCTCTGAGTTTTTAAGGGTCTGACCTGACCAACCCCAGGTGGTTTGCCCTTTCTCAGGGTTCATCCCAGGAGCAAAGCCCTGAGACCCGTGGCAGAGGGCACAGCTGTGTCACCCTGAGACCAAGCAGCACTGCCAGAACCATCTCCAGTGGCTGGCAGGGACCTGAAGCAGCAGGCCCCTAATCAAACTTCCTGGGGCTATTTATATATAATCCATGATGACACAGCTACTGAACCTGCAACAGGGACCAAGCCCAGAAACCGCTGCAAACGTTTACAGGTAAATACAGAGCTTGGTTCAGTACTTGCATGACCAGTGTCACCAAATCCTCTGTTCTGCTGGATCCTAAGGTGGCGAAAAAACCCTACAGATCTCAATTTTTCCACAGCTTGAAATAAATTGGTGGGACAAAATTGCAGACTGTTACTTTGACATGAAAACATGGAGAGAAAAGGACAACATACATTTTGCAAGCAACAGAGACCTAGGATCACATTTATAGCCAGGACAGTTTCCAGACTGATTTGCCCCACTGCAATCCTCATTTTGTTATTTTAAACAACACACCCTACCAATTTCCTGCCAGAGGTAATGTGTCTGCCTCTGATCGCCCAGGAGCCTGGGAACTATCCTGCTGGGCACAGAAATGCCTAGGAAGCCTGAAGGGAAGCACACAGGCACAAGGCTACATGGCCTTCACCTGAAGCCCTGTCACAGTCTTTGCAAAGACTCATGCCTATTCTGCAGGGACCCCTGCTCCCCACCTTGGGGAAGGGTTGGTTCTTGTCCTGCTGATGTCCTTGGGAGGGAAGCACCTGGGGTGCTGTGCCCTACGGCAAATTAGGCTGATGGGTAATGTTACCCATCACAAAATACTGTAAGAGAACAATTAGTGCTATTGAGAGTTAATGAATAGCGATGATAACAGAGGTAACCTCAGCAGTGTGAGCTGTTCTCCTTTAAGGAGACAGACTGCAGTTAATCAGAGCTGCCAGGTGAGAAGCAGAGGAAAAAGCGTTATTAAATACATACAACACGTGTCTACAAATTCGTTGCTGAAATTACTCAACTGATCTACTAAAAAGTCATTAAGAACAAGCAAATGCTGAAAGCAGCATCTCAGGCTGTTTGTCAGTCTACCTTTTGATGATGCCTGCTGCGTATCAAGACATTTGGTGCATCCAAAAACACTAAAAGGAATGAAAACAGTAGCAATGTGCAGAATATTAATCTGACCCTTCATTTGTGAGCAAGATAAACACTGGTTCTGCTCAAATTGCCTCATGCTTTGTTTAGCCATTGGAAAAGGCAGGCTATACTTCAGCTAATTTTGCCTGAGTGCTTTAACTAATCAAGTCTTAAATGCAAACATTTGACCATGACAGAAGAAAGCATGACAACAAAATAGCATTGTTTTGCATGGTGCTGAGCAGGAGAAATATCGGTGAAGTGCAAATAATACATGAAAGAAAACAGCATGTTCTGCCATTTTCCCTGGCTGGTGTGAGATGTAGCCCAGCCAGTCAAGCCTTGTGCTGAGCAGCAAAGGTGGTGACAAAGGGTATTAAGAAGTGATAGTTCAACATGACTCAGAGTTCTTTCCTGTAAGCAGGGCTACAAGAACATGCTGCCTGAAGCTGATTTTTGAGTAGATACACAGGCAAGACAACAGCACCTTGCTCATTGCCTGCAAACAAAAGCATTCACTAAAACAAAAACCTTTGCCCACATACTTGAGAAAGAGAGGGAGAATCAAGAAGACAGAGGAGATGAAGTAAAAGAAAAGAGAATACTTGGGTCTGACCTGGGACCCAGCAGAGAAGGGCACCTCAAGACCTTGGTGGCACCAAGCCCTGACTGGCACAGTGCTCACCTGCTGCCCGCAGGACCACACGGCTGAACTCCTCCTGCTATGTGTTTGCTTCTGGCAACATGAGTCCATGACGGCATCATCACAAGATACACCACTAAGAACAAAACTGCAGTTTTTGCTCATCCCTTAATTAAGTGCATACCAACATTCAATTCCAATTTCCATCAAAACTTAGATGTCTGTAAAACAAATGCTTCATGTTGTTTCCCATCCCCCCTCCTCTCTGTTCCTCTGCAGTTTAATTGAGCAGCACCACCCCATGGTTCCCAACGAAGAGGAGTCAGTCCAGGCCAATTCTAGGATCAGTCAACTACACAAGCCAGCCATGTGCAGGCAGCAGCCTCCGAGCCAAGGATCGTCACCAGCGAAACACTGGATACAAACCCAGCTATTTTTATATGAATAACTAAATGCAAGAGCTGGCTTTCAGAAAGGAAGGCAGAAGCTGGAGCTGTGGTACAGACTTCCCCAGGTTGGGCTTAAAAGCGACATGGCCACAGTAGCAGATGTCCAACTCCTGATTGTGGCAAAACGCCTGTCAGAAGAAGCCACTCTGTGGCCAGGACTGCTCCTCTGCACCCCGTTACCTCTCCAGCACTTCTGCACCCTTGGGGTGATCCAGCAGCCCACCCAGGCTTCCCTCTAAGCTGCACAAAAATGCCATGGGAACTGTACTGGAAAGCAGACAGTCTGTGAAAAGGAAGAGCTGGAGACTCACTGCCCCTACCAACCAAATATTGTCCCTCTGAGCACCCTAACTACATCATTCAATGCTGCTCTAGGATCTTATGAGGTAAGGAAAGAGGCAGGCACATCCTACAACAGTTAAAGCTATTGCCTTGATCAGTATTTCACAGAAGTAAACTATAAAGCCACTACATTTATTCAGACTCATTATGTCCTTATCAGTTTCCAAGTAATTCACAAGAAGCATCCAGCTCCCACATGCGTGCTCAAATACGCAGTCACAGCAGGCAGAGGAGGCTGTCTTGCACACAACCACTTCTGCTCATGTGAAAGAGAAAATATCACTGTCCTACAACAACCACATAAATTCTGGATTTAGACTAATTTCACTTTAAAGGATTTACATTACTTGGGAAACCACAGTTACAGAAATGGAAAACAGAATTGAAACAAAGACTTGCTCAAAATCCTGCAGGAAACAGCTTGTAGCTTCAATGACCAGATTCAATACCATTGTTTTGCATCTTTCATTAAATATAGCTTCTCCAACACCAAATTGAAAAGAATATTACTTATATCTACCTGGGAGGGGTTGTTAAGACAGTTTGATTAACAAGAAGGTCTAACAAGGCCAGGCACATAACTGGACAAGACCCTTTCTTGTAAATACAGCACGCAAGCCCTTCTCTATGAGCAGCATTAGCTCAACAGACGTAACATATTCTGCAAATCAAAGATAACTCATATTATAATTCACTCTGTGTTCATATTCATATTGTAATTCATCCTAAATATGTCTAACTACCATTGTTCATGCAGCCTATCAAGAGGCATCTCGGCAGAAGTGTGATTCACAACTTCACAGGAATGCTGAGGGAAGGTTTTCGCTATCACTGTGAATGTTGATAATTGTATTACTACTGAGAATAACTTGCAGGAAGGCAGTGCATAGTAATACTAGATAAGTTTTCTGCATCTGAAAAAGGGAGAGATTTCCTCCTCTGAGCCCACCACAAATGCATGAACCTCCTGGATCAGTTCTAGTCATCAGGTTCTTACCACTACGTGCAGACTTATGTCTGCTGCTAATATGTCAGCAAGCTGTTGTGGTCCGTAAAAAAACCACTGTCACTGGAAGACAACAGCTTGGAAATTTTCAAACTTCATAAAGAAAAACAAAATAAATCTGTGTTAAACCAAAAGTTTTGATTAAACTCTACTGGTTAAACCCTATGAGAAGTACAGAGTGATAGATCGCAAAGCAAAAACATCAGAAGAAAATTAAAGCACCTTTTTTTTTTTTTAGGAAAAAAAGAGCAGTATGTCTTATCACAAACATTTGTGCAATATCGTTGTGTCAGACAAATGCTCTGCAGCCCTTCATACCCAGAACAGCTCCTGAAGTGACAGAAATGGCACCATCCAAGAATCTCCCCAACATTAGTACTGCAGCATTTCCTGGAAACACTACGAGCCATAAACAACTATGGAGAAGTCAGCCTGAGATGCCATTTTACCTCCATCTGTGCAACAACTAAATGGCGTATAAGAGCCAGCATTTACTCCTACTCAGAGACAGCAGCTCTGCCACACAACCCAAACCTTGCTAAAGTGCTGCCTGGACACTGCCAAATGGCTCTTCAGCACGGGGCACAAGGGAGTGCCCTCCACAGCAAGGAGAGGGTGGGACCCTTTCTGATCAGAGCTAACTTGGTAAATTAACCAGCACACCAAGTTCCTGCTATGGTTAGTGGAATGACCCAGGCAAATCAGAGACTAATTCATTCTCTTTTAACTGTCAGAGATAGCTGGATGCTTATACTAGCTGTTCTCTTCTAAGCAGTCTGGCAGACAGAACATATGCATGCCTCCTCTCTTGCTAGGAAAATATAGAAGCAAATCTATTCTATGTGGTTGTTTCAGGTTTGTTTTGGGTTTGCTTTTTTTTGTTTGTTTGTTTGTTTGATTGGTTGTTGGGGTTTTTTTTAATCCCGGTAACATACTTCATTGACACTTTCAACTGCTGCTTTTTCTGGAAATAAGCCTCTTCTCTTTAGCTTCAATTATCTTGCAGTAATTGAAAAAAGGAGAGCGCCAGATAGGAGTATCCTGTCTGCCTTGAAATAACTCCCCTACTTCCTTTTCCAAGAAGATAAGAAACATCTGCACATACAGGCATTACTACCTCTCTGTAAGGAAAAGCCTAATTGAAAACTCAAATCGTTTCTATACCTCATGGACATAAGCTGGTGTGGCAACTCAGGTAGGTATGTTACAACCTGAGCAATGAGGGGGTGCCGTTGAGCTGTCTCTCGTTAAGAGAAACAAATCTCACACTGTTGCCTTTTTGCTCACCAGGTAATTGTAAAACGCAAACTACACCATATATTGATTTTCTTTCCTGTGCTTCCTGTGTTCTTTTTCTAGTTGTTCTTCTCCATCACCTCTCCTCTTTCCATCTTCCCTTATTCTCACATCAGCACCACAAACTTTATCTGCTAAACAAGTATTTCCATCTCCATTCCCCCTCCTGCAGAAGTCTCCTTTCTTCAACCCAAGGCTGCTTCCCCCAGTCCCTGCAAGCTCCTCTGCTCCCTGTAGCATAATAGTAAGTCCCCCAAACCCATCCAGTTATCCACACTCAGCAGGTCAGGTCAAGCCCCCTTGGTACACCTGTAGTAGCTTTCTGCTGTGGGCACCGTTTTGACGCTGGCTGCTCAGGAACATGGGGGGCAGTGAGAAGGGTTAGATCCTGAGGATCTAAAGAGTGCTTCTCTGTCACACAGCCCCAACCAACACACCCACCTAATTCCTCCCACACCCTTATCTCACTCACACAGCTTTTGTGACCTGGCCCTTAGGACATGGGTAACACTGTCTGCTACAGCTGCCTGCTACCAGTTTCTCATACAAGGAGAACTGAGGATGTCTGAGTCCACGCCTGCAAGACAGACAGATGGCCATGCTGTCATCCTGCAGGTTTATGTGGGCTTTCTCCCACTCACATATTTGGGCTTCCAAGTTCCTCTGCCCACTCCTACTAGCAGGAGCATTGACTTCTGTTACATTCCTTTATTCCACCTATGCCGTGGCATCAGAACTAGATTGGAGCAATATCTGAACAGCTAGCCTTTCTTCCACTGTAACAGTTTATTAAAGAAAACAAAATGCAACAGTGAATATAAACTGTTTATGAATTATGGAGACAGCACTGATGCTCTGAATTCAGACAATACATCAGTGTCAGTTTTCCCCTTGTAGCTAACTGCCTCCCTGTTCAGAAAGTTTCCTAGGCTAAATGTACTTGTGACACCCAAGTTGATGGGTTTCTGTTGCCCTGAAAATAGAAAGGACAAGCACAAACATGTCCTAACCAGCAGCTGAGAGAAGCAAAGGGACTCCAGAGGTGATGCAAAGGGACTCCAGAGGTGATGCAAACCGTAGTGCAACCGCATATACAGGAGAGCAGAGAAGGTGCTGCCTATCTGGCCCTGCCTGCACCCCTTGCACCAGACCCTTCTGCGACCACTTCAAAGACTAGAACTTGGGAGAAGGACACAGTCAAGCCCCTTTCTAAGGGAATGAAGTACAGCTTACTCAAAAGACAACTCCTCATGTAGGCACCCCACCTTCCAGAGATGCTTCCCACCAGCCCTCCAACAGGTGTTCCAGTGGATGCCAGCATCGGAGGGGCATGACCCGGAGGGAAGCCCTTTCCTGCAGATGCCCTAATGGCTCCAGGGTCCTATCTGGTGACCCAGGCAGACCTTGGCAGCAACTGCAGCTGCCAACAGGAACCCCACCCTGGACCACTGCTGCTGCCTGACACACCCAACATCGCACAGCCTGTCTCCAAACGGTCCATTATGTTAACCAAAAACGTCTGAACGCATTTTCATGTGGAAACTCTACAGCAGCACAAGGTACGAAAGCCCAGTGCTCCTTCTCAAAAGTGCAAGGCAGATTTGATTTGCAGAAGTTGGGTATGGAAAGGTAAGCTCCATCATACAATTAAACAGCAACCTAATGTTTTGTAACTACATCCATCTACTATCTTCCTTTCTTTAGCTAGCAATATCCCCACTCTGCACTTGCACAGTAAGTTGCTGAATTTAGGTGAGAAACTCCTCTGAACATGCGACACATTCTTCATCTTTACCAGAAAAAGACAACTACTCCAACATGTATCTTTCACATTGGTGCAACTGTGAAGGAAAACTAAGTGCAGATTTTTCTACTTGGCTGAAAAGCATGCCCTACAAATAAGTCACAGAATAAAACATCATGATGGCAACAGGTATGGAAAAAAGTATGGAGCTTTGAGAGTAGCTCAAACAGTTTCCTTAAAGAAATATCAATTAATTTACATAGCTTCCCCTTGTGCAAATCATCATTTTAGTGTTGTTAGTTGTTTGGGGTTTTTTTAGTATGTTTTTTTTTAAGTACACACGAGGAAAGTAGGAATGACACTACAACTAAAAAGATACAGACACAAAACAGTATGACTCAGCAATTTTTAAACAAAAATAAAATATTCTTGAATTTCTTAAAATGATCAAATGTAAAAGTTCTTCCATCAGTATCACCAGAACTTTTACAGAACCAATTTGCTCAGTTATTTTTAAAAAAAGACATAGACAATTTGAAGAAATTAAAAAGGAAAGACAAAGCTCTCTAGAGAACAAAAAATGGAAAGCAGAATGTTCTTTCAGTGTATAAAAGGCTGGTATAAAGAGATTTGGGATCAGCTGCTGGCCAGCCTCATCAAGAATACATGAGAAATAAATCAGCTTGATTTTCAGTGAGAAAATCTTTGTATAGATGTCAGGGAAAGCTTTCTAAGCAGAAACAGAACAGTTAATGTCAAGCTACTTTAGGAAGGTTACAAACACAGACAAATTATCAAAAAAAGGTAACAGGGGAGGAAAATGACATTATTATCCCTTACAATGATGCTAAAAGCCTCCAATAACTGACTGTGCCAAAACAAAAAAAATTATTCTTCCAAATATCTGCAGCTTGGGTTAATTTTTATATTAAATAAGCAAAAGAAATAATTTCCAAGTAACTCACAGCTTAAAACTAATGGCTTTCAAACTTTTTAATACTGTATTTATTTTTAAATAGCCTTTTTGTATTTATACAACATTTTGAAAAAATCACAGTGTAAATTTTCCATGCACTTCTTGTGGAAGTGTTTGGAATGAACATCTACTAGCTGACAATACAGTTATGGATTTATATAAGAACTGATCTTCACAACAAAGACTTTTTTTGTGCGACATTCAAAATATTTTGTTACTTCTTGCCAAAAATTAAGCTACCACTTCCCAGTGTAACACTCACTCTTTTCTTTCCACAGTCTAGACAGAAGCAGTGACTCTGTAACTAAGGTTTCCAAATCCTTGCAGTTATAAAACCTCGGTATTAAAATTTCACAACATTTTAGCTAATGAAATGGTTCTGACCAGGACTGTTAATAAACCCAACTGTTTGTTTCAGGAGGCAACACAAATAGATTGCCATCTCTGCCTCAGGAGGGCAAATCCTCCTCAAAGTTGCCAGCATCAGGGGCAGAAAGGAAGAAACAGCAGTAGATGAGTGCTGACCCAGATTCCATTGATGGCAGTAAAACCCCCACAGTGTTTGGTGATGCCAAGACTTTGTCTAGGGAAATTATTACAATTTTCTGCTATCATAACTAGTTAAAAAAAATCAAGCTGTTTATTGCAGAATGCCACCTGCTACTGCCTGGCAAAGTATATCAAACAATCACACAGGGCATATTATGTTAATGAACAGGGGTTTTCAACTACAAACCAGTAAGTGCTGTGCTGAAGGAGTATCACTATCCCCAGTCAACAGCAGGGAAAAAGACAGGGAGAAGAGATGGGTGCATGGACAAGAGGGTTTCATCAGGCAGAATGATGGCCAAAGGGTGGATGACGCTCAGCTATCCCAACCACTATTGCTGCATCCTCCTCTATAGGCTGCACACTTAATTCAGCACAAAAGAATTTCACAGGGTGTGCTGTCTATCAAAACACATGCAGAAAAGCAGCAGCTGGTAAAGCACCATATACAGCTTATTTCATCATGTTCTGCAAGAACTTGGAAGGAGACACAGTGGGACAGGCTTACAGGCCCACTTCAGAGAACCATCCTGCAGCAGTGGCCATCAGCAGCAGAAGCAAAGCAAGGTTTGGGAAAATTACAGAAATACAGTAATTAAGAAGTGGTCTATTAAGGATTAAAGCCCTTTTTTTTTTTTTTTTTTTTAATAAAAAGATGGAAACTAATGTTTCTTCAAGAAAGAAAAAAATTTTGGTCGCACAATCTGTGTTATTCAGGAAATCAAAACAGAATATCAAAATGATTGCTTCTGGCCACTTTCTTTTTAAAAGATTGTCATACTGGTTTTCCCCATGAAGACCAAAAAACTTAGGAAACTCACCCTTCATCTCCTGTATTTTACTCTGAATCTTTCTTTACCAATTCTACCAAAGTCTTGAAAATCAATTTTTTTTTTCATTTTCAACTTCTTTGAATAATCAAAACTTTGTTCAACATTATGGTTTTTATTCCAACACACATAAATAGCTTCTTGACTTGCACAAAACTGAAATCACTTTGATCAATTGGCTATACATAGTCTGGATAAATACTGAGTTTGAAATACTGGGTAGACAGCCAATCCTGTGTTATTTGCTAATACTTTGATCTAATTTCACATTTTAAGAAGAAATCAAAAATATTCTGGTGAGGACAAAGGCAACAGTAAAGAAATTAGAGCTTGTAAAAGCTAGAGAATTTGTACATTAGCTAAAAATTCAATTTGTTCTGAAAGCATTTAAAAAGACAGAAATACATATAGACTTATCACAAAATGAGACACAAATATCCATAAATTTGTTATTTTATTACTCCCACAGGAATTTGCTCTTGATTTTCCAGAAACCTACCACTATATAAAATATATTTAATAGCATTAGTAGACAGCACTACAGTCTCACTGCATGTTGTAATGTACTGCTCCATTTTCTATGGAAGCATTATAGCACAGGTGATTTATGCCTCTGGAACAAAAAGGGCTATTCTGTAGAAATATCACAGGAAATGACACACAGGAAATAAACCACTACAGACATCTTACAATCATTTCCCAAGCTGTAGTGCAGCAATCTGCTGAGCTCCTGAAACAACCCAGATGTTGCTGACACAAGGAATGAACAAGCACCAAAAAGGCTTCCCTCTCCCATCATGGCTTCTGGATCCCAAGAGGAGAAAAGGATGAATGAGGCAACAAGCTATGGAATAGTTGGTTTTTTGCCACCTGGAAATATGCTTTATTGGGTAGTAACTGTTCAGTCCTGTTGTGGTTCATCTACAGTGGGTATGGACAGAGCGAGGGGACCTGTAGCTGCCATGAAAACAAGAAAACTGAAGATTAATACGTGGTGAATGCTCAAGTGACAGCTGGGGAAAAGAAGGTCATATTGAAGAAAAGTCGCAGTAAGCCTCATGCCAAAGCTTTCTTGTCTTCCTCCCTCATGACAGGGAGCTTATAAGAAAAATGAAAATAGACCTTTTAGTAGGTCCTGTAGTGACAGAGCAAGGGGTAATAGTTTTAACCTAAAGGACAGTAGATTCAGACTAGATATAACGAAGAAATTTTTTATGATGAGAGTGGTGAAACACTGGAGTGCTCACAGAGGTGGTAGATGCCCCATGCCTGGAAACATTCAAGGCCAGGTGAGCAACTTGCTCATTGCAGGTGACCTTTAAAGGCCTCTTCCAACTCAAACATTTCCATCATGCCATGGTTCTATGAACTAGCCCCAGCATTATTCACAAAACATCCCATTACCATGTGTTACTCTGCTCTAATGTTCAAAAGCATCTGTTCCCTTCCCACAAGCTCCTACTGTGTCAGGTAATGGACAGCATTAAAATTCAGTTCCTGTCCTCAAGAGCACTTAATTCAGGTTACAGCAAGACATCCACAGATGCAAAGAAATAATTGTGCTTCAGTCAGGGTTGCCTATGTGCAACAGAAGGCCACATCCTGGAAACCAGATGAACTCAGTAACATTTTAACATGAATTTTGTTAAGGAATGCTAAACCATATCTCATAAGGGTTAAAGTGAATGCACAGTGTAGAGAACTGCTTTTTATCCAAGTAAATTTTACCAGTCAAAAATAGCCAGAAAATGAAGAAATATCTCCGCATACTATCTCATTATTAATATTGTACTGTTCCCACCCACGCTTCATACAACTTTTTAACAGAAAATTATAAATATGAAGTCACATGCGCAGCTCTCTAAACAATGTATTAAAACCCACATCTGACATTGGTGGCCTAGGCTAAGAATCAATACGAGATATCTCTATACTATTATTTTCTATGGAAAAAAGAGCAGAAGTATTCTATACTAATTTGAATACAAAGAGGTCTACACAAGAAGATTACACCGACACACTTCAAATGTACTTATTTCTTGTAACTCTTTTCCTTATCCACTAGAGGAATTAGCAGGGCTGCTTCAAGACTGCAGTCAGGAGAACATCTATGTAATTCCATAACAGGTTTTTTTTGTTGGGTTTTTTTTTTGAGACTGAAGTTCTTTCTTCAAAAGATTTCATGTAATATTTTATCGTTAAGTAAGTACATTGAAGTCACATAGTTGGTGAAATATCTAATAGTACATTTTACTACTGTATAACAAAAGTCAAAAGATACTGTTAATTTTCGTATTCTGTGAAGTTAGTCTGCCAGTAAAAAAAAATAAAATAAAATAAAAAGGAAGTTTTGAAAAACATTTACTGTAACTACGTGAAACTTCCCACTGCAAAAATTAATATGATTTTCTTCAGGTAACTGGAAAAATATATCTAACACTTACACTATTACCTACAAATCATTAAATCATAAAATACACAGATGCTGTATTAACACCCAAACCACCTCAAAACACCACAGATGAAAACTTAGTCCCATGAAAGCTGATGTCAAATTTTCTGCTAACTTCAACAGCAAGAGAATTTCATCCATTGTGCCAACTCAGAGGGTAGAAGAGGGTAAAGAAAAGGCTTTGAAATAGAAAACTAAAACAATAAATAAGATTGCTTTAATCACCACTTCTGATGTCTTTGATCATGCAATTTCTGCTCTTCCCTCTACTATGCCAACAAGTCGAAGGTTCAGTGCTTGGGTAGTTGATTTATCACTCCCAGAGATCTGGACCATGCCCTTCCCACTGTTTCACGCCCAGCGAAACACAACACAGCAGCTCTTACACCGGCTGCATTTTAATAGTGCGGGAAAAGATCAGCAACATTAAAACTCAGTTTTGCAGAGACTCTATCCAGAGCACTGCACTTCTTAAAACTGGGGTTGGTTTTTGGGGTTTGGCTTTTTCTGATTGGTTGAGGGGTTTTTTTAAGGTTTGAGGGAAGCTCCTCAGTGACCCGTGTGCAAGGAATCTGGCAGGAGTGAGTAGCAGCACTTGGCTCCAGTACCAAATGAAAGGGTGTTTTGCACCTATATTGTCACCTCTTCAGGTATACTGCAGAGAGTTCAAAGGAAGAACATTTCTGGAAATCAAATGGCTCGATGAGTCCAACGGAAGAAACACACCTGAAGGCGGAATGCCTTTCATGCGATACTGGACTCCAACGACAGCTGCTGCTTGCACGTGAACTCCCCACTCCAGGCAACCTAAACAGCTACTCTTATCAATGTACGAAGGGCAAAGCTTTCACCAGAGACCTTAATGAATGAGTTGAAGCAACATTTACTGCCTCAGCCATGTGAAAAACAAATTATGCAGCACTGTATGAACTTCTACCAGATTAGTGTTGCTACAGGGAAGTGCAATGGACACCAGTACTACCTAATTATACATTACGGTTGTTTTTTGTTGTTTGGTTTTTTTTTAAAGTATTTTTAGATATGTTTATAAAACTCTTATTTAGCACACCTGTTTTGTTCTATCAATAATTATTTTTTTCCCTGCCAAAAACAGGCAGACAGAATAGTAATTAAAATTTCAGTTCACACAAATGCATGCAACATTTGCACTGGACACAAGTTTGTTTGCAACAGCAAATCCAAAGAGGCAACATTTTCTTAAATGTTGTCTTTTAGAGCGATGAAATGTCCCTCAAATTTCTCCACATTGCTTTTATAAGGCAAAGCTGGGCAAGGCATGAGCACTTGAAGAAGAAACTGACTCTGTTTTGAAATGAGGATTCTCACTCTCTACTACCTGTCATTTTCTTTTCTGATCTCCAATTTCCAAGACCATTTTGTTATCCTATTTAATATTATCCTGTATTACACAGTCAATGATTTTAAAATATGATATTCTCCCATATGAAGGTATAATAAGTTTTTTTAAGAGCCTAATTCTGTATGCAAATTTAGAGAAGACTGTAAAGAATATTTGATGTACATAATTTTAAGAAGAAAAAAAAAGAAACAAAACCCAAAAGACTTCTCTGATATATCAAGGTAAAAGACAATATACCAGGAGATCACGGTGTAAGATTTCACAGGACACTGCAGTGGTGGAGCACAAATGAGAGTTCATGCTCAGGAGGGGAGTACATCTCTGAAAAGACAAGGGATTGTCAGCAGCCATCAGAACCCCCAGCAAGGATGGACATAGTCTGTTAATGACTCTGGTAAGGCTCAGGTGGGAGAACAATCATCTATCCAGACTCACAGTGACATCAATAAAACGCCTCTCAGAAACAAAACCACAAATCCTCCTTCTGCTCCCATGTTCACACACAGAGCACCACTGTTTCTGCTCAAGGCCTGGCCTTTACAGACCAGGAAAACCCCTTCATACGGTACCATGGACCACGATCCAAACAGCTCCATGGGGGGAAGGTGTCACTTCGCTCCTTTCATTCCAGCATGCTATCAGCAGTGCCAGCTTATGGCAGTGTCAAACTGGACACACGTAACAGGGACAGCTGCCCTGTGGATGGAGGGTAGCATCATTAAACTTGGTCAAGCATGCCTAACTTTTTGCTGTCATCTCTAGTAAGGCTGGTGATCCATGATAATGGTGTAGAGCAGCTGTCAGGCTGCAGTGGACAAGGCTGTGACAGAGAACGCCAAGGAAACAGGGAAAGCAATGTACAGCCAGAAAATAAGAGCAGGCAGTACCTGCAGCTAGCCAGTTTTGGAGAGAGGAGTATTATCTCACCTTGAAGCCTTTAGGGCCTTGTATATTTCTTACGGGATTACACTGCAAAAAAATGTGTACACCAGACTGATTTTCATAGGAAATCAGGAACTCAGTTTTACTGAGTTTATCTACTGTTGCCTGTCAATAAGAAATTGTTTCCTGGATACAGAGCTTAAGCAGCAGGCCACAAGGCTTGCATCAGTACACTGAGGTTTTCTTCTGCTTCCTTGGTCTTTTTTGCACATTTCTCCTTGCCCACTATGCCTGAACATAAGCCACAAGGGTTCACCCAAATAGTCACAAAGCTTCTTTCTTCAATGTCCCTACTTCATTTTGTATTAAGGTTGAATGTGTGATGCTGGTGCCAACAATTATATATTACCAAAAGATTTTTTAAGATTACTGTATTCCATAGTTTTCATTAAGATACTGTTGGGTATTCTTCTCATATTTGATTAGCTTCCTGATCATTCCATCACAAACTTGGTCGTTTTCTACCCTTCCTTGGTCTACAAACTTTTGTTTAGCATTTTCTCATCCAATCAACCACAGGGATAAGACTTCCACTTGCAAAGGAAATAAATAACCAGGCCTTGCTTTTAGGGAACAATTTGTTGCAAGAGTCTACAGACAGAGTGCTGGCCTTTCCAGGCATTTTCTAAGCTGGTAAATCAGTGCAGGACCTTACAGAGTATTACTGCCTTCCTCGTGAGATTAGGTTTTGAACCAGCTCTATCTCCTGAACATACTTTGCTGGAACACTTAATAAAGTCCAAGGAGTTACTAACACAGAGCCTGCATGGCTCTGCCTGTATGAGTGGCTGCTGTAACAAAATTCAGCTACCGCATAAGTGAGGGAACAATCAAGCTTGCTACTGTGATTCCCGGAACAATTTCAGGTTGCAAAGCTGAACAGATGGCACTTGTGAGCTTTATTCAATATCTTGGACTTTTTAATTAGATTCCTGTTCATGTCAGTCTGCTGGTTTACAGCAGGAGACTCCAGGTTTCAAAGTAACCTTAGGAATACCATTGCTCTGATAGAAACCACTTTGTCACGAAACTGCTGCAGGCATAGCTCCTGCTGCTTCCACCCCAGGAACTGGTCAGCAGGTAATTAAAAGAACCAAATTAAAGGGATAGTCCAAAAACGCAGCTATGACTTAGCCAAAATGCAAATTAGAGGTTTAATGCACCACACTGTTTTATAATTTTAGGATGCTCTTGGTATGTTTATCATTAGGTATCCGTATGCCGTAATTTTCTCCTCTATGTCTTCACGTGGTTCTCAAATTCACCTTCTGCCACTGACAAGCTCCCTCAGGGTTTTCACTGTTTTTTCGAAAGCTGCAGGTGGGCACAGTGAAACAAAATGAAACAAAACATACAGACTGCTAAAAAGATGAAGAAATTGCAAGAGAATAAATAGTGCGTTCCTCCCATGGCTCTGGAACGTGGCAAAAAGCACCAGCAGACTCTGATGGTTGCAGGTCTGAATGCCCCAACAGACACTAGCATTGTTAGATTTTAGAACCAGATTCAATACTTTCTTTTACCAGTACAGATCAAACAAAACCAACCAACCAAACAAGCAAAACCCACCAAAAAAAACCCACAAGCCCCCAAGAGACTGACTAACATAACAAATTAGGACTTTTATGAGCGCTGCAGAGTATAAAATCTCAGTGACACTTTTAACCTGTGACAACAGAGCATGGCACAACACACTGAAACAGTAAGTCTAACTGTGTGACTCACAATGGCATAGCTTCACAGCTGTCCTTTGGTCAAAATCAATTAAAAGTTTACTATTTTTGAATTGTTTGTTTGTGTTACTTTACCTTTCTGAAGAGGGAAAATTCAGAAAGCAAAATTCAGAAATGCTTCTAGACTGTCGTAACCATGCTTAGCAGAACACTTACCACATCAGCAAATCCATTTTCTTTTTATAACATATCCTGAATGTATAAGCTAGTATTAAAAATAGCCTGTTTTAGAAAAGAATGGGCCAAATATTCTGTAGCCAAACAACAGAAAATACAGTGTTTGTGCATATTTACTTCTGCGGCATCAGTACCCTAAGTCCCTTTCAAGTGGCAGAACTCTGAAGTCATTACAAAAGGTAGCAATGCTCCATTATGTACTGATTTTAAGAGAGATGAGTGGGTTACAAAATACTTCTTAACTGTTTGAATATTATATAACAATCAGCTCTAATAGTTACCTGCCTGGTATGTGTCAGACAGGGCAAAAAACCTGCAACTCTGTGAATTGGAGAGTTCCCTTGTTTATTCAGCACAATTTTGCCCCAAAATATTTTATCAGGGAAAAAAAAAAGCAATTGTTTCCTAGCATGGAATGAGACTGAATCCCTCTGAAACTGCATTCCTTGGCAGTGGATGTGATTGTGTCAGATAAACTCCCAGGGAATGAGGATGAACAGGATGTGTTGAGGTCCAACCATGTTCCCTGTGATGTGCAAACTGCCCATAGGCCTAAACTTCCTAAAAGGTGGTTTTGTCAGGGTTGTACTGTGAATTCCAGCTACAAAGGTCAAACATGCCTGGATTTTGTGTTAACTAGCAGCATACATGTTGTAGTAGATAGCACAGTATTGACAAAAATGTGGGGCTTCTTCTATTAGCAGAAGTAAACAATACTAAAGCAATTAAAAATACTGGAAAGTTGAATAAATGCTCTCAGCCAGGCTTTTAAAAAACACATGATTAAGTCTTGTAAAACGCCCTTTATTTCAGATGACAAACCGGAATGGGGTGGAGGACACTTGCCCTACCATAAAATCACCGGGTCTTTCAAACCCTCAACCAAAGCACCTCTCTCTCTCATATGCCATTCACAATGTTTGTAAGTACAGCAGACAGACATCTGATGATCACCAGAGTCAAACTGTAACACTGCTCTGTCCTTTGGGTGAGACATCAGGAGCAGGGCATCACTTTCCTGGTGATTTTCTGCATAATTCTGGAATGATGCTCTTTACACCAGAAACTGCTCATCTATTCCCTCTCCTTTGATAGATCTACCACATCATAAAACTGAGCTGGGCAGGAAAAAGCCTAAAACCCTCTCTTTCCCTGCTAAGTACAGAAAACTCCATCTATGCTATTTACAGGTTCAGAGGTTTGTCTGGACTGTAGTTTTGTAAATACAACCTGTTTTGAAGTCAGAGGCATTAAGATTTGAATTAATGCTTTGAGAGGAACAATTCACATAGCCTATGTTTCCACCTGTGCTGATGATAACTATTGGTTAGCTCTAAAGCCCCAAAATATGAAACATTAAGACTGAGGCACTAAAACAAATTTAATCTGGTTGTATCTGGATCTTGGCCTATAGCATTTCATTACAATTTACCCATTCAGAAATAAACAAACAGACAAAATAAAAACAAACAAACCTTGCATGATCTATTTGCTCTCTAAACTTCTTCTTTCCCTCTGCATCATGAGTGAAAGTGCAGAAAGAAGGTGTGTTGTCCTTGCAGCTTCACAAGCTGAAGAATTTCTTGCTGGAAGTCTCTATTTTTGTAGCACTGGCAATCTGAAAAATAAGAATTGTTTTGTTAACACCTGTATCCCTAGACATATTAGAAAAAAGGTTTGTTCTGAAGCACTGCCAACCAAATCATTAACCTCTCCTATGCAAAAGCCAATAATTTTCATGCAAAAAAGGAGCTAGAAACATCTCCACTCAATTCATACCTCACTTACACGTTATACATGGACTGCTCATGCAACAACTAAAAACCCTCTTTCTATGTACAAATGGAAATCAGAAATCTGTAAAGCAACACATTACAACCATGTGCTTCAAGAGGAGCTTTTGTTAGGCTGCCCAGGTTTCCATCTAGGAAACATAAAACTAGGAAAAGTGGCTTGAAATGGACCAGCACCATCAGTCGCTTTTCTACAGTGATGGCACAGACCATAAATGGTACCTGTACCATAACAGAATTGATTACCCATTCTTAATTAAAGTGTCTATCAAATCCCAGCCAGGACCTCTGAAAAACAGCTGCACATCAGTTACAAAGATCTCCTGTGGAAGTTCTCTTGCACCAGCCAAGCCAGGCTCCAAAGAGTCAGCTACTGCTTCTCGGTAGACCAATATGGAGCAACCAGCAGAAAACGGTAATACAGGAGACAGACACCATTCTCAGTGTATTTGCATTGAACAAGTAGAGTGGCTAACTGAGCTCCCAAAAGCTGGCACGGAGAACTTCATGCTCTACAAAGTCTGTCGTTTTCATTCTGCAAAGTGTCAGACTGTATTATAATATTTTCTCTGATGTTTAAATTGGCAAAGCTGATTTTAAATTGCTTCTTCACAGCACACAGCACCTTGTCATAAAAATATCCTTATATCTACAACAGTTAAACTGACATGCCACAGAATTAAAACTAACACAAGAATTTCATCATACTCATACTTCAAAAGGCAGATCTTACTGAAAAACCTGGTGATGGAGTCAGCGTACAACTGAACAGATTCTCAACTAAAATGTACAAGTAAATACATAAAGTAGAAACTAGGTGTTACTCCTCCATCTGAAGCCTTCAAACGTTCTTTTTGTAAGATTACTATCGGGAGTTAGAACAAAGTCCTAAACTGACTTCACTGAAAAAAAGGCTGTTTCATTAAAATAAAATGCAAACAAAACAGCAAAGAACTCAAACTGCAAAATCCCCCTACCAAATGGACAAATTAACAATGGGTGAGCAATATAAACAGCAGTATCCAGCTGCAAGTTACACCCAAGAGGAAATGTGAGTAATAAGATGTAAGTAGTATTTTTCTCAGTTGCTACCATAAAACCACTTGTAAACTCCCAAATACAAAACAGAGATTTGCTTTGCTGGTAGGGAAGGGCATGTATCTATCTACACAGAACATTTAGAGCACAGACCACCAAAGCCTTCCTAATCGTGGCTGTATGAGGCACAGAGCCAGTCACTGCAGGACAGGGTTGCAAGTGCCATGATTATGCATTCAGATAATACTGTCATGACCTATGTGTGATGGATACCTCCTTTTGCCAAGTTCACAGCGTTGCTACTGTGCCTGACCTCTATTTTTTGTCATACTTCCTTTTCCTACAGAATGGCACAGCACGGATCCACTCCTCAAAGGCACACAGCACTTCCTTCACTGTGGTATCCAGTTCCTGAGCATTAGCAGCTAAAACTCAAAGGATTTGGGCAATAGCTTCCTCTCACCTACATGATTGCAAAATCCCTGAACTGAAAAGCGCCTTTTTTTCCCCATGTTCCAGCTCACTGCAGAGGACTGATCAAGCATTTTCCTTTTTCATTTGGAACCACACTTCCAGCCCTTCAGAGATGTGGCTTCTTTACTAATGCTTTGATAGACATGGAGTGAGATGTAGTGCACGGCTAAATGCAAGACCTGTATACAGTATACACACATAATTTGAACAATGTAGTGTCAAACTCTGCCCTCACAAGGAAACCTGACTCCCCTGGATTTTTACTGGCCCATAACTATAGGGGGAATGCAGCTGGCTGTCAGCTAATTACAGCCCAGGTGACCTCACAGTCCCAACACTCATCCCAGATTTGTAAATGTACAGCTAAAACATTTCAATCTGGACAAGAACAGGCAGAGACGAGAACACATTTACAGCAGGCAGATGGTGTACTACTTTTGATACAAAAGAGCCATTTTATGGCAAAGTATTACAAGAGCTCCCTACCAAGCAGGTCTTACTTGGAGACTTATTAAGGATGATATTCTGCTCTGTTTGAAGAAAATTTCCTGGCCAGGAAAGAGAGCCAAATTTTCTGAAGTGCTTCCAGCTCTCCCAGCAAGCTACCTCTTAGGGAGGTCACAATGCTCCCCCGCAAGCAGTCCATCAAATGCTGAAGGAAGTTTGCCACAGTGAATACAAACTTCGCAGCAGTCCTCTGCCAGATCTGTGATACCCATCTCCCCGGATCTTCACAATCGTGAATAATAAGGATTAATATAAGAAAAACCTACAGGATAGAATGTTGCTCCATACATACAGAGCTTTACACATTCAAGTATCTTTTTCTAGCCGGCTAAAAGGAAACAGGCATCTTACATCAGTGACCTTACAACACTCCTCTTTCCCCTTTCCCAAAATATGTCTTTTAAGACCAATGATTCTCATAAAACCTCTACCGAGGGCAAAGCACTTCTGAAAGAATCAATATGAAAAGAAAAATCTTTCATCCGTTAAAAAAAAATATATAAGAAAAAAAAAATAAATAAAAGGGTAGAAAAGACAAAGAGCTGCTATACTAAAGTAACAGTCACATAAATCTCACACATCCCAGACCGAGATTCTCACTTCTTGCACATTAACAAGGATGAAAATCCCATGCACTAAGCATGGCAAATACAACACCCTGGGCTCTGCCATTTAAGGACAGACAGGTAGGCATAGTTGCAAATGTCTTAACAGAATAGATTAGGCAGTATGTTCTATGGTAACAAAACTGTTTGTCATTCAGCTTGTATTCACATTTTCATTTTCCTGCTGAATAGGAGGGCACAGAAAAATAAACACCAGCAAAGGGCTGAAGTTCTTAGTACAAAGTAACCGTGGGCCCTTCCAGCTCTACTGTAAACAAAGAGTGAATCATATTATACACTCAATAACAACACTCAAGTCACAGATGTAGTTCCTCAATTGTGACTTGGGAAGGGCCGTCCAAACTCAGGGCAGGGCTGTCTGCACAAGCAGGGAGCAAACACCAACTATTGGCTTTTGTTTGGTTGGAGTTTTTTGCTGGGTTGCCAGACATCTTCATTATCAAGTATAGCCCCTGGTTAAAGCCCGTGTACAATGACAAGGTGCTGAGCAATTCAAGAACAAACTCTACAGACACCTCCATTCCTTTGAGCTGTAGCACACCTCCTATGCCAAAAGGGAGGTATGAGATGCTACCAAACCTCAACAGGTCTGGCAAGAAGGAAGCAGAGAGTTGATGCTTATTCACGTGGTACCCCTGGAGCGTTACCTATTTGTAGCTAAACTACACAGAGCCCGCCTAAGAAGTGCGCTGCAAACAGCTTTCCAGGATAGTTACAGTATATACATCCACTCCTTGCCCTGTCAATCATCATCAGATGAGAGAGAAATTAGCTTGTTCTGTGACATCTACGTTCAACCAACAACCAGTGAACAGCCTGTAGCAGCTGTTGTAGCTTTCTTCAACAGTCCATCAGTGTGCTGCACATGATTTTCATGGGTTTCCACCCTTTCCCCGGGAGAAATTCGGGGATTGTCCGCATATCAGATGTAATACCATGGTAAGCTGCTTCTGCTTACAGAAAACAAACCAAAAAGAGAATCCCACAACTTTTTCAGCCCCATGGAACGACCCTAATTGCACCGTGTGTCATACTGGACACATCAGTATATATTGACACATTCAGCATAAAATCATAAAATCAGCTCCTGGGAGCCCAGGCTGCCCAGTGACATCAGCTCTGCTGCTGGGCAGCAAACCCTTCAGCCCTAGGGAAGGGACCACGGACTGAGCACATCCATTCAGCCTGTCCACAAAGGCAGGGCTGTGCCACAGCACGCAGCTTTGCCCAGAAGGCAGAAACCATCTGCACAAGAAGAGCTGGACTTCACTTCCCTGTGCCTGGGTGTTTGTTTCAGGAAATTTCCCATTCCCCAACAGAGTTTCAGGACCTACCCTAACTGCTCTGTCAGATGCAGAACAAAGCCAATCAGGTATGTATGTCTGGGATGATCCAAGTAATTTCCTTCTCCACCTTTCCTGCTATTTTGAAAATATGATTCTGAAAGCACTTGAAAACACTTTTTTTTATATTTGTTGATGATTTACATTTCAGAGGTGCTGACCTTTTTCCTAACCTTTGACTGATCCTATGAAAAAAAGGAACTAGTTGTTAACACTACTTTCCTTTAATTCACTGATTCTATGCAAAGCTAATAATTGTCCTCTAAATCCTCTCTCTATTCAGCAGTTTAATTAGAAAGGTGATCATTGATTAATCCACTAGACTTACCCTGGAGAAGGTGTGACTGAACACAAATCACTCCACCCCAGAGAAATGTGTATTAATTAGTTCTGCATTAAACAACTTGCCTCTTTATTCAACTTCAAAAGAAGGAGCAAAACGCAACATAACCCCAACTTTCAGTCTTAAACTTCCGAGGTATTTTTTGTTTTACTTTATTCTTTAGGACATCTCATATTTTCTTGCCTTGAATTTCATAATCATCTATTTAATTTTTTTTAATTATTGTGATTTTACAAAATAAACAAACAAAGGCTTGAGGTTCGATACACACTTGCTAAGCTCTGCCAAAGGCCTGCAGCCATGAATTAGTTGGCTCAGGCAAGCAATGAGGGTTGACACTGATACTCAGTGGGAATGTACACAGCATTAAGCACATACCACAACTGAAACCAGGTATACTTCCATCCATCCAGTGGTTTCAGTGTCCCACCTAGGAAGACAGTCAAAAAGAAAACTTTATTTAAAGGTTTCCTCACTCTTTTTTAAGATCTTATTAAAATTTCTTGAGCCACAAGCTGGCCTTCAGCCTGATCATGAGTCTTTTACCCGTGAAAAGCAGGTAAGCCTTCCTCAACTGTATCTCTGCACCACAACTCATGCTGCCCTTGGTCTGATAAAACATGTTCTTCACCAGACCTTAGGGCCACAATTCTGTTTGCTGATGCCCTGGACACCCTCAAGTCCTGGCTAACTTTTTCTGTGAAAAGCCCCTCCTGGTCTCTACACATGTATCGCAAGCATTCCCATATCATGACTTTCTCCTTGTCCACTGCCCTGTGACCAAGGCTCCTTCCCACAGGCTGAGTGACTGAAGTCCCACATGATTTCAAGCAAATAACCCTCCTGCTCTGTTTCCTTTTGCCCAGGAAGGTCTCCTGAAAAGTGGCAAGTGGAGGTAACTCAGCTTTATGTACAGGACCAACCTAATCCTTCTCCTGGTTATAAGAAAGTGATACTAGAAAGGCAGACATGGGGCAGACTGGACAACCAGGCTAGGCAGGGAAGGGAGGGAGGAGCAGAGCTTTCTCTTCCACATCCTAAATTGCATGCTTCATATAATCTCTTCTCCTGTGCATGCTTCTGCCTTCCCTTCCTGTGCATTATTTATTCCCTTTCAAAGCGCAAGCCACCACACAGGATACAATATAGCTCCACAGGCTCCTGGTACACAGTTAGAAAGGATTTTTCCATTGGCCTCTGTCAACTTAATACATAATCAATACATGGCTACAGAAGAAGTCAAGCAAGAAAGCTGATGCTACACTTTAACGTTCCCATTTAAGATTTACATTTTCAGGAAAGCTGATGAATGCCATTTTAAGAGCATCCAGAAGCAATCCATTGAAAATCCCTTTTTTGTCGCCATTATCCCTGGTGGCGGAAAGGTTTTCTCTAAAATTGTTTATTTCAAGGTTAATTCATTACCAGCATGTCATGGAGATAAGAAAATAAGCCTACGTTTTCGCAAAGGTCTGGGAGCAGTAACTAAATCTTACTGAGGCTTCTGATGGTTTTGCCAACATCCATAGATCAGTTCAATGATGCAGGTTAGAAAAAGGATGACTGATAGAGAAGGGACACAGAAACAACAGAACTGAGACTGATCTACATGAGGTCCATCACAAAACCACAGCTTTCTAGTGCTGAAGGGATTAGATCTTCATAGAGCACAAGCAATAGATGCATAGACCCCATCACCAGCCTAGGACTCTCAATTTCAAAACATTTTTGCAGTGAAGCAACTTAAGAAAATAAACATTCCGAGTCAGGCAAAGATCAGTCATAAACTTTTTCTGAAAGGGAGATGAACTCTCTTACTGTGTATTTAAAGCAACACTATAAACCAGGCCAGATCTATATAAAGCAACACTGTGAGCTTAAAGCAACAGCATCATTATTCTGTCAGAGAAATGAAAACTTCTGGCAGAAAAAAAGTTGGAGATTTCTGTGAAACTCTCCATAAAGTTAACAAAAGCAGCAAAAAAGTTGTACATAGAAAGGCAAGCCTCAGAATTTCTGTAAAGCTAGTAACATTACCAAGAGGTCACTGCTCACATTTGGTGACAGATACCAAATTTAACATTTAGATATCTACATTTTGCAGACACTCTACAGTAAAATATGCTTCAGAAAATACTGTTTTACCTTACATTTTCCCAAGTATTTTATTTTCCCTCTTCCAGAACATTCATCTGGTATAATTTTTAGGACCTTACATCATGCACAAGAAAATAGCACTGTATTTTAATTCTGCACTTACATCAAGACATTCATAATTGATTAAAAGCAACAGAAATTATGGGAAAAAGTGACTTCAAATATTAACCTGAAATATAAACTCTAATTCAGTCTCTTTTGCTGAAATATGTATTGAAAGTTTTAGCACATCAAGACGAACATTTAAAGGGAACATAGGAGTTTCACCTTCTTACCTCAGCACCCAAACTCCCGAGGAAGTCACCCGCTATTAACTTCAGCTGGCAGAAAGACAAACCTATAATTTGTCACACTGATTAACTCTTATCTAAGATTTTATTACATAGGGTCCTGAACTGCTTCTTTTAGTTCACTCTAACTGCACTTGCGTTTTTTACAAAAAGAGCATAAAGTTGACACTGATGATGACATTTCCACTCACGCAAGTTTTAATTAGTTGCATTTTTGTTGGTGGAAGCGTGATTTGAGATGGATAGTGCTAATGAACAATCCTTACAGACTCTCCTAATAGACTGAATACGCTGAAAATGCTAAACAGTGTATCACGAATGCTGCGGATTGCCAGTAAATCCGTTGTAACATTCACCTTTGGGTGTGAAATGTAAATGTATGTTTTAAGGGTGACAAAATACCATTCTTCATCATGGTTAGCACAACAAATTAGCAGAAATATTGTAAAAACAATCTAGTCATTTATACTCCGCAAGCACTTATTTATTTGTTGCAATCCTCAGCCCATTCACTTGGCCAAGAACTAGAGGCTGGCAAGTGCTTCCCTCTCCCTTTTCATTGCAACTGCACAAATATAAATTTTTCCTTACAGAAAAACTCCTGGTGCCTCCTGGGGACCATGACTGAGAAGGCAAAGATCTAAAGCACTTCTCAATAGGAGGAACATGTTGTGTTTTCTGAGCAAGATGAATATTTTAAAAGGGCTTGAGATAGGGAGAAGTAAGAATTATCGGTGTCATTGTAAAAGTGAAAGAACGAGAACATGGGAACGCAAGAAGAAAACCCAAACCACATGAAACCTTTAGACCCCAACTGGGTTAATTCTGACACACCAAGAGCAACTTCATTCCCACCCTGCAGAATGACTAAGATATGACCTTAGCCTTGCCATCACCCACAAGTCATGAACTTCTGTTAGCCTGGTTTTTTCAATACTTTAAAGATACCATGCATTAGATTCTTGTTGTCATTGTTTTATTTCAAGCTTCATAAAACAGCCAGGCAGTATTTTCATGCTTAGCTATTTTTTAAACAAAATAGACAGATCCAACTCCTCTATGGAAAGACATTACTCTGACAGTTACTACTTTAAAGTAACAGAGAATTATCAGTAAAATCCTATAACCTGGCTCCTTGCCACCTGGGAGAAAAAAAGGTAGAGGACAAAGTTATTTTTTTGAACCTTGTTCCCAAACTTTGGGCATCACTTCTGAGAGTAGTATATGGACTAGAGGATAAACTCTACTCTCGGCTTTATCAGAATTAACCTCATGAATGATGACTAGTAAAACAGTAGTGATTTTTCAATTTTTTCTCAAGTATGCCTTGGCATAAAGTTTTACTGGATTTGGAAGACTACTAAATGCCCAGATACCTTTTCCTCCAACAAAGCAGAGGCAGTGGGAATCATGGAGCTACCCAGACGGGTGTTCAGTATCACCCATCATAATCATCACCCCAGGCACAGAAAGAGGCCCGTGAGGTTGAAGCACATTTTATCAAGTGGGAGTATTCTATGATTGTATCAGCAAACCTCTAACCTGCTCTTGTGAGCACGTGCAGATAATTTTCACTAGCTCTGGTAGGCTGGTAAATCTGTGTTAATTTCCATGGGTCTGCAAAAAGCATCCCAACTCCCCTCTCCACTCCCCAAAGGTATAATAATACTTTGAAGGAATGACTGGCTAAATAAAGTTGACAAATCTCTCTATAGCTGTAATGCATTCTTTTAAAAACAGTTGGAGTTGTTCTCCTGAAAGTCTTTCCAAGAGGTTTCAGCCTGAAGCAGAAAAAACACTGGAAATTTTTGTAAGAATGACTGAAGGCTGGCCAGAACTAAACACAGGTGAAAATATTATGTTAGAATATGGGAGGTAGGCTTAAGGGTGCTCCTACTACCTCTATTGACCATATTTTATAATAATGTTGTATAATGCAGTTGGAAATGTAAAGGCATATTAAAACAGATTTAAAACCCTAATGGCCCATCCTTTCTGTTGCTGTACCTTCAGTATTTTAGACAGCATAAGGCAGGATTACTGCAGTTTTAGCAGTATAAAACATCCAGATTCTGTGTTGAAAATCCCTCTCTTGGGATCTGAGGCCAAGAAGGGACCACCTGGTTCAGCCAGTCCTGCTACAAGAAGCCAGGCACTGCAGACTTCTTTGTCTGAAGGGTCTGTGGGCCACATAATCCATCAGTCCACATCATGACTCACAAAACATCTCATGAGGTCTGACATGAAACCTGCAGCCTTCAGGAGGTAACCAGAGACATGAACTGTGTAAGAGAGCAGGAGACTGAAGACCTCACAAGGGTCCCATCACAACGTGAGATTTTCTTTACTAAAGGACACAGCTCTGTCACCAATCCCTGTCATCCATGAAGAAAATACAGACAAAATCATTAACCTTCCAACTCCTAAAAAGTAATTTTGAAATAAATTACATAGAGCTTTTATCACAAATCACAAAGGCCCTCTGCCGACCCACCACGTTCCTCTGTATTCCTAAATCAATGTACCCTACACCACCCCTGGGGCTAACAGAGCCACATCCAAAAGATGAGACTGAGCAAAATCCCTTCTGGATATAACCCTCTCCACTGTGCACACTGAGAGGCTGAAAGACCAAGCTCCTAATTTAGGCACCTCAGTAGATCGCTTGCCTGAGGTAAAACAAATCTGAGCTACAGAGTATCTCCCCTACTTCTTTTTCAGCAACAAGAAAACAAAACAAAACAAAAAATTAAAAAAAAAAAAGGATAAAAAAACAAAGAGGAAGAAACTGTTTTTAGCAATGAAAATGTAGCTTAAGAGGCTGAGACCTTGTTAAAAAATTAAAGTTATAATGAATTCCAGGATTCATTCGAGTACTCCATTCTTAAAAAAAACAATAATGAAAGGCTTACATATGAAATTTAGTAGTAATAACTTTGGGGTCAAATCCATAGTGATTTCTTTGGCAAAGCTTTCCCTGACGACACTTAAATGTGATTTCAATGGGTGTTCTACTTGAGAAAGGACTTCAGTATTGGCCTGCAGTCTGTATATTTAAGTCACCCCAGCCCCAGCATTACACAGCGCCAACCAGACACAAAACCTAGCATTATTTAAACCAGTTGCATGCCAGAATCTCCAATTGCAGGGTGCAAAAGCCAGCAGGAAGCATTGATCATTCCCTTAGCAGCAAACAAAAATGCAATCTTTTTTACTTGGCGTTCTTATGATATCATTTACTTTCTATAATAGCAACTGCTTTTTTTAAAATGTGGATTTGCACAGTATTCAATTTGCCAGTTTCCACATATAGATACAAATTTACTGAAATAGCTGTTCACAGAATCCAAAGCCCAAGGGTGGAGTCCTAAAAATAAATATATGTAGTTTAAGTTCTTTTACATCCATACATGATAAGAAATCTGGTTCTTTTCTGGTGAGCCATAAAAGGGGAAGAATGGTACAACCACAAACAGGCAAACAGAAAATGTAAATCCGTATCTTTTACCCTACCCCCTCAAAATTGCACGGATATTTCAATGCAACCACTTCGCTAAATGTTTCAAATGTTGGTTTTTCAAAGTATTTAGCCATATAAACTACCCTTTTGTTTCTGTTGGCTTCAAATGTTCCTAGGCTCACAATTTTTTCCTTACGTCTTATTATTTAAAAAAAATAAATACAGCCAATGCTGCCTTTATGGAGCAAGAAAAGCTGAGTATCATTTTCCAGTTAACTCTTTTGGATCTCCATGAAGCGAAATCAGCAACAGCAATTTTAAGTCAGGTTTTCTAGTCATTGCACCTAGTCCCTACCTTTTTGAAGTATTTTATTTTCCAAGCAGTACCATAGAAAAATCTTTACAATCACAACACAAACTCAAGTCACAGGAGTGGTAGAGCACATGCTCTAAAAACTTGCAATACTCTATGTACCCAAAAAACAAGAAGCAGCAGTAGGCAAGACTTACTGCCCTACTAAATGCCACAATCCCAGAAATATTTCAAACAGAAAGCCGTTCTTTAATTTGAAAGACTTGAACTAACACAGACCTGATGCTGAGCTCCTATCTTCCAAACGCAAGTATTTCAGTGAATGCTACCTTCATTAGCGCTTCTATGCTGTCCTTTTACACTACTACGAAAGAAAAATTTATAATTGTCACCTTCTTACTCTTTCAAGTATTCAGTCTTTTGTCCAGCTTCTGTAATGTGGGATATCAGTGACTACACAAGCAATTTATCTCCACTTCCACATTTTCCACTTATTTAGCCTCACATTCAGAACTTCAGCAGGTCTATGACTTCATAGCCAATGGCAGTCAGTCACTGTCCTTTAAAGAAGTCCATGAAAAAGCTGATTCAAACACCAGCCACTCGAGCAGGGAAAAAAAAAAAACAAACCAAAACAGCGAGGTCTACCCCCTTAAATATCACGAGTACACGATTTGCAGGTCTTTCCCTTCATTTCCTGGGACCTTCCCTCGTGTTTCATTCTTCAGGATCAGAGAATTCAGTCAGGAAGAACTCCAAATGACTCCAAACAGAAACATGTTTTCCCTTGCAAATATCTAAGTTTCTCCACCCGAGCTGAGGAGTGAACTTCACAACACAGCAGTGAAAATTTGCATGCTGCTATTTTTCTCAAGAAGCTCTGCCCATCCCAACAATTCCTGGATGAAAAACCAGTATTCAGACAGCAAAACCATAAGCTTACGAGTTGACTCTTTAGTCAGAGAAACAAGAGTTCTTCCAACTTTCAGGAATGTGACAATAACAGCAAATCTAACCCTGCTTGATAAGTGGCAGGCAATTCTCCATATAAGGTGAAAAATGTGCTAGTGCTGCTCATGCAACACTGCTAATTCCTTCCCTGTTCTCGATATTCAAGAACATAAATGAACATATAAATCAATTTTGTAAGTAAACCTTTTGCTTGCTTACTAACTATCTAGACCACACTCATCACACAAGGAATTTTGAACTTAACTATTTAATTCCTTTTAAACACTTGGTATGCATATCATAGCAACTGCATAAATTAATGTAAATCTGAGAGGTCCCATCCCCATTCCGTTCCCAAATTCCCTTTATACTTTACCATTCCCCAGTCAACCTGTGCATGCCAGCCCGTTACTAACAATATTGCTGGTGGCAAAGCACTGGCAGGTCAGGAGAGAGCCCGGGGAGGGCAAGGAGGGGGCAGAGGGCTGCGTGAAGCCCTGGAGCATAACTCAACCAGCAGTCACACTCCTCCAAGTCCCCGGGCTGATGCATGGTGCAAACACCAGGTTACTGGCACGGGACTGCTGCTGCTACTGCACACTTTTATCTCAGCTCTGATTGCCACATAATCCCTACGTAATAGCTACAGGGAAAAAAAAAAAAGGCAGCGTTTACCTACTTGTACATTACAAGAAAATTGCAGGCAATACTCATTAAGAGACTGGTGAAAACACTTTCATTGATTTTACTGAGCTCTGCATCAGGGTGTAACCCCAGAGGAAAGCCAGTTTGTGTGACCCCTTCCCCTCAAAGCAAGTCAGATGCAAAAGATGTATCAGTCCTGGAAATGAAATCCACTTTGTTTTGAAGTTAGGTCCACACTCCAGCCCCTCCCACACCCTCTCCCACTGTTTTTTACACATTGTTAGTTATCTTACTGGACCTTCTTTTTTTTTTTTTTCCCCTGAGGAATTATGTACCAATGACCAACAGGGTATAAAAGAGGAGAGATTCTGAACAAATGGCCAGAGGTCTTTTGGAAACCACTCAAAACTGATAAGGATTATCAGGAGACAGAAGACTTCCGAAAACCTTGTTGGAAATCTTGGGGGTGGGTGGAGAAGCATTAACATTTTTAAATTATTTTTTAAAAACCACCCTAAGTTCATGACCTACTCTGCAGAAGTTGTACTCTAGAAGTCAGTGACTTGTATGAGAGGCACAGAAGGGAAGTTTCCACACAGACTGTACATATACATATCAAATGTGGGTGGGAACAGTAGGAAAAAAGTTTACTATTTTCTTGAACTTTAATGAGAAGACATGGGAAAGTTTGATTTGATTATTTTAGCCACAGAAATTTCAGAAAGATCTGATGATAGCTTCAGATTGCCAGCCTTCCTAGTCTATCCACATTCAGACATCTTGTAATGCTCCTAAGGAAAGAAAATGTAACATGATGCACAACATAAGGCAACAGACAAATTAATTGCTACCATAAATGTAGGCTTCTATTAATTGGAGATTCTGTTTTGTTGCCTTTTTTTTGGCATATCACCCATTGCATTACCATTTAAAATAGCACAGCCCATGAAACACTATGAGACAGCAAAGCACCATAATGATCTGCATCTGAATTTTAGGACTCTAATTACACTGTTTGCTGTGTTCTACAACAGAAAAAAATTAACTTTAAACAATATTTAATTTCTACAGAATGGCTCTTTTAAGCATGCTTACAGTCGTTCACATCTATGGCTCTTCCTCATTTCCTGGAGACTTATCTAATCTAAATTCCATATGGAAGACTTCAGTGGTCTAAGAAGTTGCATACAAATTAACCACACTCCAAATCATTCAGATGAAATAAAACTAAATTTAATAGTAATGAAACTAGAGCTGCCAAATTATATCTGTACTGCCAACAAAAAATTCAGACCTTTTAGTACAAATATACTTTTAATGGACCTTAATATAGCCTTAATTCAGAGGGTAACTCTGATGTGGCTTAGTACAAACATGCTTCCAGTTGACTTGCTTTTTATTCGGGGAATGTCTGTTAGACACGTGATAGCAAAGAGCTCACGTGGCTAAACCTTAAACTTGCAGCTTTTCAGTGTTTAGCACTTAAAGCTTCAGAGATTATGGCTCCTTATCCAAAACCAGTCCATAAAGCATGGCAGGAACCAGGATAAGATAGAGTAGAGAACTTGGGTGTGCCTTTACAGGCATGGTTTCTCCATAAACTTCCCATGAACTTTGGAGGACACCATTTAATAATTTCTATCTTTTCTCTGCAAAATTTCATCTATAGATATACATATAGTAAATGTACGTATATCAATAATACATGCAATAATACAGACAATAATTATATATATTTATCATAAAATGCCAATAACAAATGGAGAAAAAAACCCAATGAAAACAATGTATTACAGATTCAGCTTCTACAAGCAACCTCAACTACAACAATTCTACAAAGAAATCCATGGAGATTAAAGGAAAAGCCAACAGCAAAACATAAAAGTTCCCCATAAAAAGGTCTTTGGCTGAGGAGGATAACTGCACGGTAAGAACTTCCTGCCTCAAGAGGACAAAGAGAACACAAATCAACAAAAAGTTCATGTCACACTCTCATCGTGAGATCCAAAACCAGTTAGCTCCACGTAAGTGCTTGAAGTGTTTACCAAACAAGTTTTGTTTGGAAGACTGTCTTCCCTACAACACAGAAGTCCCATGAAATACAAAATACTGCAAGAAATAAAAACAATGTCAGCATGTGGACCAGAGGAAAAAGAACTGTTCCAAACTGAAGCAAATTGTTTAAAAAGAAACAGAATGTTTAAATGGGCTTATTGGTTGAGCACAGCTCAGAAACTGGAAAAAGTCTTTTATTATGATCTTGCGATGGGGAACAAGGAGCAGTAAAGACAAGATTTTTAAAAAAACCTGGACACTTTTTATGATGCTTTAGCCCCCTTTGTTACTCTCCATACCTGCCAAGCTGAAGGTCTTAATTTCTACACCAGTTTTATACAAGAAGCAGCCACTCATTAAGAACTGTCTCAATCTGAATGCAGTGAATGGCAATTAATATCTCCTTTCCTTTACGACTGAGATTTAACATTCACAAAGTGTAAGAGAACAAATGTAATTGACTAAAGACAATAAAAGAAGCAATAAAAGCCACCCTCTTTACCTGTTCTTAGCCCTCAATATACACTGTCATTTACAACACAAGGTTTAGTGAATGATCTATCAGTATTGGCCTTGGGTGACACCCTCTCCCACATAGAAAACTGTGCACGTGGAGATCTTGCAGGACATGGTCTCTAATAAAAATGATGGCTCAGAGATTTGACAGTGACAATTCATCACAGATATTTTCACCCTTAGCATTATACCAACAAAAACTGAACTGTTCTATGGTACTAAACTCCTGTGTATCATTCCAGGAAATATTTCATCATAACAACATTGCTGACGGCCAAATACTGCAACCAATCCTGATCTTGCCAGTGAAGAGCTGCCTCCCAGCAAAGCATATTCCGATGTCCTGCCTAGTCTTAATTTAAACAACTCCAGGGACAGGACTGCTATCCCTTCCCCAAAGAAATGTTCTACTACTTAATAGATCTGACTGGGAAGATGACCTTTTTATTCAGATTTAACTTCCGACTAAGCTTACTACTTCCAATTTTTACCATTCATAATCCCTCCCAGTGTCTTAGGTAATAGCCCCTTCTACACAAGAGTTATAGCTTTCTGGGATGCTGACTAGCATGTTAGTCCTCTCCTATGACCATAAGCCAAGCTATCCCATGTTCACATCTTAGTTTACTCTACCTGAACCACGCTTCAGTACGTAATCATTACAAATACACACAGTGTCCTAAACACCACAAATTTTTAGACAGCTGTGAACTGCCTGATAGTTTATATACATTATATTCCTTCTTACTGTTGCAATGCCCAGACCTGAAGGCAATGATCCAGATGTCGCTCTACAACAACTGCAGCACACAGCAGTGCTACCCTCTCCCTGATTTCTATAATTGAGTTTCTGGCGGTCAGTCCTTGATTCCATAAAACACTAGTTTGCTGTGCAAGGATATCCCATGTCTCTATAACATACATCCCTGTAATCATTACTGCCAGATGTGTGCATGGTCCCATCTTCTCCTTCCTTCAGTTGAGAAATTTCCACTTCAGCTGCATGCCTCAAATTCAGCTTCATCCCCTCAATGCTTAGATCATCCTGAAGGATTTGCAAAGCATCTTGATCCGTGTACAAATATCAATCTTTTTCCTCATCTCTCTCCAGAACAATCTTGTGCTACTTTTGAAGAACACACTGGAGACAAGGGCACATCCCTCCATTGCCAGCAGGGAGGGCAACCAGCACCAGGCGTTGGAGACAGACACAGAGAGGCTCTACTGAAGCCTCATCTAAAACGTTTACTGACATCACAAAGTTAATAAAATCTTTTCCATTCCCAGTGGTAACAGGCAAAATCCAAGGCAGCAAAAAGGATCTGCGGCTTTATAATACGCCCTCAAAATATCTGCTGATGGTCATAAGACAGAAAGAATATGCCAAAAGAACTGTATGATGTAGTCAGTTGGCAAATGGGGAAAATCACACACAAAATGAAATGCGTTCAACACTGTAAAAGCAGGGCTGTGGGAAATTGTTGGGTCTCCATATAAGGATCCAATATTTTTTCAATTTGCCAGCATAGCATAAAGCACGTAAAAATCTTAAAATAAAATTTTAAATGTTAACCATGAAGAACTGTTTTTACAATATTTTTTAAGAATGTTAATTCCGTACACCCATGAGTCCTGATTTTACAATTTGCAGCCAGTCTAAATGAAAAATAAGTTTTTCAAATTCTCCACATAAAATGTCAACCACCTATTTAATTGAGAGCTAGAAAAGTGTAATTGAAAATTACTAACCTCAAGCACTCATTAGTGACAAATCCAAACCCTAGTTAAACACAGCCCTAATAGGATTAAAGAGACATGCACGATGATGTATGCAGACCTGGTATGTAAGAAAAGCCGAAGAAAAATCTGGACCCATCCACAGAGAAGGGATCAGACAGAAAGCTCTGGGAGCAGCAGTACTTTCGTGCCAGAAGAGCACACACTCTTCCTGGTACCTCCCTCTATTGTTGGATCTACAGACGCTACTCACACGCACCCTCAGGACTGCAGGAGCTTAGACCATGCCTCACTGAAGCCTGGAGACACCAATACAGAAGCTGCACGGTCTCCCAAGCTCCCACGGGAAGGAAGGAAGCAGGGAATAGCATGCCATGCATCTCATTGCAAGGCATTTCATAGAGCACAGCCACCCTTTGTATGTTTTTAATGGTCCTTTGCCCCTTCCCCGCCACACAAAGTTCTTCAATAAGTGGGCAGTTCAGTCCACCACAGCTACAAAAATCACACACACAGGTAAGCAGGGACCCAGGCAGAGTTTCATGGTCTCAAAGTCCTTCTGCGAGCAGCGAAATCATTGAGCATGAGATTTCCTATTGATCACATGCCACTGGCTGCACATCTAAGGAGGCTCAGGAGGGTAAATAATTTTTTCCCAAGTCAATTTTAAATTGGCTTCCTAAATTGTCTCCAGATCCTTTCCAGACAGCAGAATGGAAATAATTAGAGGTGGTTGGAAAATGGAATTTTTGTCCTGTGGGGAAAGTCTGATAGTCCTGTACTTATTTTTATCCTGACATAGGCCAAAGTGTAAAAGCCTTAAAATATTTAGTAGAGCAAAATACTGTAAGACGTTCTGAAGCAGCATCCTGAATACACTTTGACTTATTTTGCTGCTAGAGCAGAAGTCGAATAGAAATCACCTTGAGCTCAATTACCCCCAGTGCCAGCTGGGTCTGAGGGGTACAAGACACTACCATCCATGAGTACACCTGGGCTGGGAGGCAGGTAAGCTGCAGGAGGATGGAAACAGCCAGGGAAGCTCTCAATACTGGAGCAGCAGGGCCAGGAGCAGCACTAGGAAAGGGCAACAGTCCAGCCACCCACGTGTTAGACAGGGCTTGGGCTGGTGGCCACCCCAACAGCACTAATGGGGACAAGGCGCTGCACAAAGGGCACTTGACAGATTTGGCAACACACAACACAATGCTGGACTGTCCTGTGGCCCCACCACGCAAAATCACATCCAAAGCCTGGGAAGGAAACAGGCCACCACTGCAGCTCCTGATGGACAAAGTTACTCTCTTCCACCAAGGGACGCTGCCCAAGTCACACATCTGGTTGGGGAAGACAGCATTGCCAGGGTGGCATTCCTAGCCAGCAAGGCGCAGGAGTAGCCATCTCCACTCCTACAACATCTCCCCATCACAACGCAATCGGCACAAGGATGACTCAATCCTCACATGGACACACCACCAGCCCACACAAATGGCTACGTTTTCTCCCCGAGACTTTTTTTTTACTCCCCAAGACCATATGACAGTTGCTAGCACTGTTCACACAAGCTTGCCACACATCTCATCCTATTTCTCTATGTGTATGAGATAGGAGGACAACAGGAACCACACTCAATTACCACTCCCTTGCTCACCTTCTGTAAACAGATTTAAATTTTTGGAGGTTTGGGTGAGGAGGTCCCCTGCATTTTAAAACAAACGTTTATGTCAGTCAGCAGTGGTTCATCCTGACTTTTCCTGCTGCTTACTGTGCAGCAAGCACTTGCCCACCTCCCACATGCACTCAGAGTAGTCGTAGAGATGGGAGCTGAGACACCATGGGGAAATGCAGAGAGAAGTGAGCTGTAAAAGTTGTTACACAAACTGTGAACAAGAGTAGAAGGGAGATTCACCCTAATCACCTCTTTAGGGAGAGGAATAACACATCATCCCTCCTGCTCTCCATGTGCAGCACTGTGCCTTCTACTGTCTAACCAGAGATACACTGCCGAGGACCTAGGTGACTAAGAAGAGTAAAACTCTTTTTTGCTGGCACTATGGAGAGGACTATTTTATGCAAGTCACCCAAGGGAAAAGCTCCAGTGCCACCACTCTGTTAGAGATCTTTTCTGCAGCTCTTTATCTGACATAGCCAGGGAAATCCTCAGTACATGTGATTTCTACATCATTTGATTCTTGGCTTCGAGTGCCCTTGATTAGTACTCCTGATGAGGATGACACCTCTGTCTGTAACTTGCTCTAAGCCACTCTTCCCTCACTGCAACTTTCCACTGTACAGATAAGGAGATCTTGGCATCTATTCCTCTCCCAGGTCATCTGGCAACCATTCCCACAAGAACCTGCAGCACACTGTCCAAGCACAGCTGAAGCAGAGCCTAAAGCACAAAATGCCTAGCAAGAACACCAGCAAAAAAGCTTATATCATTGTATCTTTCTTGAAAAACTCTTTCCAAGCTAGACCAAGGTAGTAGGGAAAATAAAGGAGCCCACACAGGGCTTACACACAGGGAAGTGAGTGATTGCATCAGTTCAAAATTTTCACCTCTGCTAACCTTCCCACATGGAAACGCTGCTTCCAATAAGCTCTACATCGAAGAATCTAAAGGTACAGGGCTCAAAAGAGAAGGCTTGATGAAGAAAACAAAACACAGCCTAGAAAAGATCTTTGGCACTTTTGACTTAGCTGGCCACCAGATCAGAAATTGACTGGAAAGCAGCCCAGCAGAAGAGGACCTGGGGTGCTGGTTGACAACTGGCTAAAACATGAGCCAGCAGTGTGCCCAGGTGGCCAAGAGGGCCAGTGGCATCCTGGCCTGTATCAAAAGCACTGTGGCTAGCAGGACCAGGGAAGTGATTGTTCCTCTGTACTCAGCACTGGTGAGACCACATGAGTCCTGCATCCAGTTCTGGGCCACTCACTTTGATAAAGCCATTGAGGTGCTGGAGCGTGTTCAGAGAAGGGCAACAGAGCTGTGAAGGGTCTAGAGCACAAGTCTTACGAGGAATGGATGAGAGATTTGAGAGTGTTTAGCCTGGAGAAAAGGAGTCCCAGGGGAGACTTTATGTGTCTCTATAACCTCCCGAAAGGAGGTTGTAGCAAGGTTGAGGGTCAGCCTCCTCTCCCAGGGAACTAGCAACAGGACAAGAGACCATGGCCTCAGGCTTCATCAGGGAAGGTACAGGTTGGACAGGAGGAAGAATTTCTTCACTCACAAGGCGGTTAAGCATTGGAACAGGCTGCCCAGGGAAATGGTGGAGTCACCATCCCGGGAGGTGTTCAAGAAATGACTGGACGTGGCATTTAGTGCTATGGTCTTGACAAGGTGGTGTTCAGTCAAAGGTTGGATTCAATGATCTTGGAGATCTTTTCCAACCTTAATGAGTCTCTGATTCTGTAATTGCTTCTTCCTATTTTTATTTTTTTACACAGTGAAGCAAGTTTTGCAAAATTAAAAAAAGAAAAATCATTAATGAACTCAAAGGCAGTCAAAGAGAGGCAAGATACTAAACCATGCCAGTTTCCTGTCATCAAAGACAGATTCACAGGATATATCTATAGGTTATGATGCCGGCAGGTTCAAACCTGTCTGAAAGACACAAGGAATCCCTGCCCACACTTGGAGATAACCGAAAGTCTTTTGAACACTTACCATGGCTCTGGGCCAAACTAATAAACTCTGCAGAGCCGCAGGGATATCTCTGTGCCATTACCTAAGGGCTCAGCACAGCTGGCAACGTTCACAGCGCTTTGTGCTAGCTCAAACCATGGGCAGAGATCATTCCTGTTTGCCTTCACTGCAGCATGGAGAGGGAAATGCCACCACGCTCACAGCTTTGTGTTCAAGCCTGGACTTCAGTCTTGGGGCCATTTATACCCATTACCTGCATTTTCAATGTAACAAAAATATTTCAAGCCAGTTTTTGACTCAAGTGTCAATACTTTGACATGGACACAAAGTTTTTTTGCCTGACGGTGATGAGAAGTGTTGCAATGAGATTCTAACTAAACCAATACACTTGGGTTCAGCTTTGAATTACACTGTTTGCAACAGCTTTTCTATTGAAAATTAGGAATTTACACATTTGCACAAGACTTCTTAAGCAAAACAGCATTTTTATTCACGTGTTTTTTTGGAATGCTTCCTCAACCCTCTGAAGAGCACGTCTTAGTGGGTTGGGTGGGGGAGCAGAGAAGGGGATGATGAGACTTATGCAGTGTTTACGGTGGGTAGAGCTGCCAGGCTTCTATCCAGTTTTAAGATGTACAGCCTTTGAAAGCCCTTGTGTCTGGTCTTTGACTCAAAAATGACATCTCTACAGACAGACAGAGGAGTATGGGGCTGTAAAACCAAAGCATATTTTCTTAACACTGCTCCAGAAATATCCTCTGCTAAATGTGTAACAGATGCGTGTTCCTCATTAAAAAAGTGTTGCTATACATTATGTCTTGGCTGTAGACAGATTCTGGCAGAGATTGATACACTGTGGACATATAATTCATGTGTATAGTATGTGAACTCTGGACCCTGCTTCTCAACCTGCTGAGGTCCTGTTGCAGCTCTCAGGCCATGGAAATGGGAGCAAAGGGAGAAAGCAGACAGACGTGAAGGACCAGCATGTAACTGAGAAAACAGCAAAGCTATTGGACATACCTTTGCCAACACCATCCCCAGACACCCAGCTTTTATTCCCGCTTGTATCGTGAACTGGAAAAGCACCACCAATTCCAGCTACCTTTCTTCGAGAGGAAAAAGAAATCAACACTTCATGGTGACCATTTTCTTCCTTGAGTAATCTCTTGCCTTTTGTTGAAATTTAACTTTTGGTTTTTGGAAAGGTAGGCCTTAATGATGAATTACAATATTTTTTTTTTTTTTGCTGATTAGTGCTTAAAACCAGCCCATGCTAATCATAACTTCATAATCCACAGGGAGACCCTCAGTTTTATTCCTTGCCTGGTATTCAGACTTCCATTTAATTACTGGTTACTTAGATTTATAGGCAGATTTGCTAAAAAACAGTGACTCTCTGTGTGCAGACAATAACCTTTTGATGGGTATGGTAGTAAAACTGAAATTCCTATGTAAACAGGACCAAATTTTAAAAGTAGCTGGTGTAACTCTCTAATGAAATTGGCAGCACTGTGTGGGTACTTTGTCTTGGAGAATGCTAAATGGTGCATAGCCAGCATTTGCTCCATAAACTGTCAAACAAGAGAACCGCAACTGTTCGGTGATTTGTTTTTCTAATGTAGTTCTCTACTATGGGAAATGTCTTTTCCATGACCAAATGTAGAAGCTGTCAGGATCCAAAAGAAATAGAGGGGGATGATGTCTAGAAGTTATCTCCCAACAGAAAAAAAAGGAGAAGGAAAACATTTCTCAAAGACCCACATTTGATAGCATTATGAAAAAAACAAAATGCTTAGGAAAGAATTACCTCAAGGATGTTACCATTAACTGTTGAGCTTCAATTATGCTACTGTTAAACTGTTAAATATTTCCCTTCATTAGGCAGTACTGATGATAATATTGTTGCATATCTCAATAGGAAGATTAAACAACAATATATGTGTCTTGTAAGTTTCTTCCCAGGGCCTTCTACTACTTTACAAAAGGAAACAAACTTCATCATTGTAGAAAGGCCCCCCTTTCCTTATTGAAGAAACAAATACTCTGCAAATAAGTGCTACCTGAGCTATGCCTCAGCAAATGAAGCAGTACATGAGCACTGGTCTCAAATTTCCTATTTTATTCTATGTTCCTCTCAGCATTTCACTGCGGTTTAAGGCTCATGTCAGTAATAGAGACAACAAAAGAAAGGTCGTTTGTTCATAATAACAGAGGGTAGGTAAATAGGTAAAGTATTTACTACTGATGAAAGGATGTCCCCAAATCAGAATTCTGAAAGCAATCTGTATGGACTGACTTTATTTCAGACAGGTGCTGGGGTGAAGTCTCTCAATAATGGAAAAAGCAGCAGAGCTCTACTTTTTTCAACTTATGTTTGGACTACAGAAAAAGAAAGAAAAAAATAAAACAGATTTCATCATCTGAATTCAAATCTCACCTGATAATCTGGTCCTCAGGAAGACACATAGCATTGAGTAAAGAATTGCAATGGCTATTGAGGGACTGATTCTGGAGAAGTAATCAAATTGACAATATTTTTACCGGGGTTCAAGTCTCCACAATACCCAGTAAAATAATCAAGGCGACCCTGAGCAGACTGCAAGACTCCTCTGTACATGTAAATACTTCCCTGTGGTGCAATTGTAGCTGTTAATTAGGCCTTGCCGCTATCTATGGCACACTTTCAAGTGCCTGATGTAACAGTTTGCTGCCCACTACCCTACAATTTCCCTGCTTGCTGTCAGCCTAGGAATCAGTTTTCATAACAAGAACAAAAGGAAGGACAGAACTACTGCAAGGAATTTGAGAACTATTAGCAATAATATGCCAACTACAGCATGCCTGCTCTAGAAGAAGGGAGTGTCAACACACATCAGTAGCCTACATTGCAATTGCTCAGAATCAAAGCTCACATCATTTTATGGCCCTGAAATGTCAACTCAATTGCAAATTTAAAAACAATAGTTTTATCAGTTTGCCAGTCATAGGACAGACCTTAATAATCTTAGTGATGTTTTGTTGACCTTGACCAGGCTGGAGACAAGTAAGTCACCGATGCAGAGAAAACCAGAAGCCCACAGAGCAATTACAAAACATGAAAATCACAACCATGGTATGACAAACTAAAGCCCTGTTCAATCCCTACTGCCCACTACAATCTATATGATCCTTAGGGAATATTTCAAGATTAGGCTGCCTACTAGCAGCACTTTTTTATCAAATGTCCAATGCACTGCTGGCATTACATAAACAGATAAACCTTACAGGTGGGAGTATTGTGAGTGCTGTGCAGATATTTCATTTGCCTGTTGTTTAGTATTACACCATGATACAACTTACAAATTGTCCCCTTATTTGAAACTCCATGAGCCCAAAGCATTTAGCTGAGGCAAAGCTTTTTTACTTTCAGCAACAAAAACAATACTCCCACTAAATAAAAAATACCAAGGGAGGGGGGAAGATTCATAACAAGACCATGAACATGAGGTCACGAAAAGATCAGCATAAGTAATTACACTATTAAAAAACCAAAAAAAAGTCCTTTTAATTATTTATAATGACTTAGCTTTCCAGGTGTTATTTGTGCTTTGTGATAATGAAAGAGTATAATAACACTTAGCATCATTTAACTTTTTCCATATCAGAAGTATTTTATAGCTACAGTATGCCAAATGGGGACCAGAGTTACACAGATAAATACTACACCACAATCACTATTGTTAGGTGACACTGATGTATTTTGTCAGTGAAAATGAACCTCAAACATGCAGCCCCATAACTGTTCCACTGTCAATTTCTGGTTTTAGCCAGTTACTTGAACATCTTTAAGCAAATATTTTCCTCTGCAGATTGACAAAGTGGTGTATATATACAAAGTATTTTAGTTCAAATAAAACATTCATGTAGGTTTAAAATCACAATTAGGAGAGGAAAAAAAAGTAAATTATAGTAACAGTTTCTTTTTTCAAACAAAATGCCTTGCAGTCAGTTGGTAAAGCTTGAAAGTTGATAATTGCTTAACAAGCTTTGTATTCCAAACAAATATATCTTATTGGTTCAAGTTTCTGTTCTTTCTGCTGTTGTAAGTACAATGATCATACAAGTTAATTACAGAGAGTTAACCCTGCCAAATGTTTCACACTAACATGGTGACACAGTTCTATCAGAAATCACAAAAAATACACACTAATTATTGGCACCACTACCATGTTTAAGCATGATCTCTCTGTATCTATGGGCAGACAAGATTTGCACCATCTGGTCTAAAAGAACACTGCAGTGGGAGCACAGCTACACCAACATCAGCTCCAGATCCTGGACTCAGTCTTTCCACAGTAGGCTAGTTTCTTACACTAGAATGAGATAGTGAATGTCCCATTTTTATAGGCTGCATTAAATGTTTCCTTCTAAAAGATATTTTACTAACATTGTGGTGCTTCACAAAGGAAACTAATTCAGCATATGATTAACACACATAAACACACCTTCTACCTCTGAAGACAGTCTTTAGGAGCATTTTCAAGTGACAAATTGAAACTTTACAGCATAAATTGAAGATGGCATTCTGGCGTGTAAGTATCCAAGCTCCTCATGATATCCTTGCAGAACACATCTATAACTCTCATTTTTACACTCGGAGAAGATGCACAGAGCCTTTCAAATGATAGTGATGCAATTTAAATCATTTAATTAGACTAATATGCTCTAGTCCTTGGCCACTCTCTCACTATAAAGTATGAATTTCCTCTGAGCAGGCACAGCACACAAGCCAAGCTACAACTGCTCTTCCCACCAAAAAATGTAGTCTTACTTCCCATTCCTGTGAGACACCAGAAGGGTCTGCTAACTTCTTTTGACAAGTTTCCTTTCTTCGCTAAGTCTAAATCCATCCTAAGACTACAAGGAAAACAGAAGCAGTTGTTACCATGACACAGATGTTAAAACACTAATAAGAGCTACTGAAATGCATGTACGTTTCTACTAACTTCTAGTTTAGACTCAAAAAGTAAATCAGAAGTCCATTTCTTCTGTCAATGTAGTTTTTCTGTTTTAATTAAAATATTTTAAAATCTGAATCACTCTTTCTGGGGAAGGCATGGACAAAAAAGATAGGACAGAGCACTACCAACACACATTTTTCTCAAGCCATAAACTTGGCAATGATTGGTTTCTCTAAAACTGGACACCAATTTAAAAGTATATATTTTCTAAGTACAGCAGAAAACTGTTTTTACAGCCTTTCCTCTATAGCGCTTAAATATTGAGAGTAACAAAGTTGAATTTAACTTCCTACCCTTCCAAAAAGCAGTAAAGAACTAAAACCAAACAATAAGACCAGTTTTCCTGCTTTTGATTTTTATTAATGATTCAGAGAAATTCATTTTCTCTACATACATGAGAAAGTTGCTGACTTAAGTGAGCAACAAACTTCCGCAACTGACTTCAGTGGAGCCCCAATTAATATAAAGAGACATTTGTCTTCTCTTTCCTAACTGGAGATAAGAAGTTCCCTTCTAAATTGCATCCTAGAGACATTTGACTAAAACTATTTCCCTCCAGGCAAAAAAGTAAACATCTATAAACATTTTATACTAACACTGCAAAGCAAAAAAACAGACTAAGCACTATTAATGTCCACCTCTTTTTTTTTTTTTTTCTTCATCGCATTTATAAGAAACAGGCAGTGATGCACGCCACAAGGCTGGGATCTAATCAGACACAGTAAGGCCCTGTCTAGACAGGCAAAAGTTATTACAATCAGTTAGCGTGGTTGAAGAACTCCATTAAGATGCAGGCCAGCAAGAAAGAAACCACATTAGCAAATGGCACAGTACAACCAGGCGACAAGGCAGCCAAGGAGTTTTCTGGCACCTTTAAAATTGAGACTCTCTTCGACTCATTGGCAAGCTGGCATGTCACAGCAGAGCTCCCACATCAGCATCGAGTTTGACAGACCATGGACATGTGACCAGTGGGTGACTGCATAACCCCACGGTGCTCTGACCCAGCCACAGCATCACTCAGGGAAAAGGAGTTCATGGGTGAGCAAAGTGGACGGAGCCAGAGTGCTATTCCATGATGCTGTGCCCAGGCACAGTCAGATTCAGTCCCAAGAGCAAGGCACGAAGTGCCTACAGCAGAAAAAACACTGTTTACTCACCAGGTAAGGGTGTTATTCTCACCCCTCATCCCTTGGAATGATATCACTGCTGTTTGCAGAGAAACATACTTCCCTGATATTTGTGATATAAGCATACAGATCCTAGAAATAAGAAACCTTATACTGAAGAAGAAAAAGAAAACTAAACAAACTATGAAAGAAATGAAAATTTAAAAATTAGTCATAAGAATTACATATGAATCAAAGCAAACTTGCTTCTTTTGCTGCCATCTTCCCCCTTGATCAAAACTTTCAAGGCTTCTCAATAACACATATTTGATTCAGTGACAAATGCGATAAAACAAAGCATGCAACTTATTTATCACTCTTTATTACTCTTCTTGAAATAATTTAGTTTAAAATAAAGAAAAATACACAATTCTAAACACACAAAGGAGACACTGAGAATTACCTAGGAAACTTTTATCTCAACACTTACACACAGTAGGAACACTTCTAAGTTTAGACACCACAGCATTTAATTATGATCCCGAACAAATAGAAAAAAAAGCCCAGAAAAGTGCTTATATTTTAATTACTACCAACAATAAACCCTATTTTCAGCTATGCTATCCCAAGCAATGAACTACAAGCCTTGAAACTGCCATTAAAGCCCTCACAAACTATTTGCTGAAGAGAAGCAACCATATACTTCTGCAGTTACACAATACGACACATACGCTTTTGGGATGGGAGAGGAAGTTATAAACTATCCACAACCCATTGGGGAAAATCTTTCTTCTTTGAATCAAGAACAGGCTTCGTAATAAATTCCTTTGCTATTGTATTATGTCATCTCATTGGTAGCATTTGTCCAAACTTTTCCAGTGCATTACTTTGTGTCACTGCAATTCACTTTACAGAAGGGGAAAAATTCTCATAGAGAATTTGAGAGTATAAACAGAAACTGTTGCAACTTTTCCCATCCATTATCATTATATTACTATTAAATTTTCAGAAGCAATGCACTTCACTTTGACAGCATCAGAACTCACCTTTGGCTCTCAATGGTAAGGCAACCCTACAAATCTACAAGGATGTTCCACAGCACCATGAAGGATCCTAATTAGTGAGCCTATGCACTATAAAACACCAGGTCGGAGTTAAATTTGTCACTGCAAATGCAAGTAGACAGCAAAGGGGGCTCACCTGTGCAGTTAGGGGGCGGGGCACCCACATGACTTCTGTAGGCATCTCACTGAAGGCAATTCAGTGAGGTCTTCAGCAGTGCTTGATGGTAACATCACTAGCTGAGCACAGAAGAGCTCAGGTGTGGCTAACAAATGTAGGTTATGGAAGCACCTCTGCTACTTAAAACAAACACCAGTCTTTCAACCAACTCTTGGTCAGTTCCCTGATGAGCTGTACCATGACCCAAGAGGAAGACCATCCAAATCCTATAAAATAATACCATCAAGCCCTAGATACAAATATACAATGGTTTGGCTTGGAAGAGGTCTTAAAGATCACCTAGTTCCATTCCCAGTGCCATGGGCATACGGCCTCTCTTCTGTAGGTAAAAAGTAACACCTAATTATCACTTGCAGCAACAGTTATTTCTTCCAGATGGTCGGAATACATTCAGTAGGGATCTAAGGTGAGACAGTGAGTGATCCCCAGGACCTGAGCACCACATGAATATCTTCTGCTAGCTTCTCAAGGGACTGAAATAAGGGGAGTGGAAGAAGCAACTGCACTATCAACTCAACATCATCTACACTGCTACTAAAAGGAGAAGGTCTCACAGCACCTTTCATCTCTGGCCATCAATTGTCACCTGCTCCTGTCTTCAGATGAAGCTGTTACAAGCGCTGAAACAGAAGCAGTTCAGTCAGCATACTGATGGTTTTTTTCCAATTGTGAGCACTTATTTTCAGCCTGATAAGTGATCTGATCCACCTCATACGCAGTAGAGCCAGTGCAAGCAACATGCAGGACTGGTGTAACGAGGAACAGAAACGACAGATTTCCCATCTTTTGCTGCAGCAAAGACTTTGCTGTCTTACACTGGTATACAGTTTCTACTTTTCCATCAGCCCCAGGACCAAGCAACACACACAGAGCTTATTTCATTTGGCTCATCAGCACCCATTCCCGTCACAAGCCCGTGTGATAATTACTACTGCAAGTGTCCTGACTGATTGCAAAACTTCTGGCTCACCCTGTGCATTAAGTGTTACACAGACACTGCAAAGAGCAACAAAATCTAGCAAGAACTTACAAACTCTCGCACTTTTTATAAAACCCTGCTTGTTGTGCTGTGCTGCCTACAGAGTTTATTGTTGTCCAAAGCAACAATTATGCAAACACTTGGGCTCTTGCTTAATTTTTCTGTTACAAACTACTCCATTACACTTAATGGATTATTTAGCAAAAGCTCATTTTTACCCAGGGAGTGAGGGCCCCGAAGGCTACATCCAGAATCACCTGACAGGCTCCTGGGGGGAGGCAGGCAGGAGGAAAAGCACCTGGGAGCATGTACAGTCACACTGCAGCTCCAAAAGCAGTTTTGGCAGCAATATCAAGTTTTGCCAGCTTAAAAAAGCTGCTCTGCCTTCTCCACACACTTTTTCCTCCTCTCTTACCCACCAGTGAACCAAATCATGGAATCATTCCAGATTAAAATCAGATCTGTTTTTCGTTCAGTACCTAGATCCAGTTCTCTTTGGGGCACCTCTCTTGTGGCAGCCGGTGGCAAGTTCACCGCCTCCCTAAGATCACGGTCTACGGTGAACTCGCCACCGGCTGCCACAAGAGAGGTGCTCCAAAGAGGAGATACAAGGACTCCCAGAAGCAACACCTCAGCCTTGGCCATATTGACTATCATCAATGGTCCACTCTGGCCTCCAATCAGGAGGCATGGAGACACACCATCCATAACGCTGCTGATTCCTTTGAGAATGCACGCAGAATCAGTCTGGAGGAGAAAAGACAATGCAGAAAGAACCATGCCTCACCAACACTGCCTATGGAGACTTTCTCCTGCGCGTTTTGCAACCAGACTTGCCTATCTCACATTGGCCTTTTTAGCCATCAGCGCGCTTGCAGCAAGCGTGGGTAGAGCCCTTCCCAAATCTTCGTTTGTGAAGCCTAGCCATAATGAGATCCAGAACACCACAGGGCAGCATAAGCATTTGTGCTGTTATGAATGGGGATAGGAGGCAGAAGGAGGCAGGGGCTGCCAGGGCAACCCGAGGTTATTGCAGTTTAAATCCCAGAAAGTACAATCATAGTCCGACTCTGTAGTTTCAGCCCTGCTACATTCATCTGACACTGACATTAGAGCGACAAGGGTGGTCCCTCCCCTTCCTCCTTGCATCTCCCTGCCCTCTCTCCACAGCACTGAGGCTCAGCATCTCTCCCAGACACTCCTCTGGGAAAGCAAAGCTGCAAAAAAATCTTGCAAAAAAACGCTGGGGTTGGATTAGGTTTCTGCTACGTTGGCTTCTGGAACTGGCTTTCCACAGGGTTGGATGAACTGGCATAGGGGAGAGGATGCAATGGGTCCACAGCAGAGCATTCGGAGTAAAATGCCTATATTTCTCCCACCGAGAGAGAGCAAACCTCTCCAGGACCAACTGATGCCTCCCACAGGGACCAGCCCTAAAAGTAAACCCATCTGCAGGAGTTCAAGTCTCGCTCATGCCAAAAACATAGAAGCACAGTATTGTAAGTTTAGTTAGATAAAAAAGGTCATACAAAGTACTGGTTTCCTTTCACATTCTTTGCATATACAAAGATCCCAACGGTTTCAGCGAGATTTTCTTGTATAGCCTTACTGAAAGCTGATTAGAGAAAAGGACCATTAATCCCGTTGGTAACTTAAAACAAAACGTGTTAATTTCAGTGGGAGTTCTGGACGCGTACGAAACCCCAGCATGGTACCCTCGTATTCCTACACACGGCTCTCTTGGGAAATGACAACAGCTCCGCAGACACATAAAAAGGAAGAAAATTACTCCACGTTATTAAAACTCGGTACAAAAATCACCAAACCGTTCCCACTGGGCTTAAAACTATTCCCACAAACGCGACCTTTTGAAATTGTCATTGTTCACTCCGCTGTTTCCCTTTTCATCTCTTTCACTTTGAAACCTCGCCCGCCGCAATCATCTTTAAACCACGATTAGCGCCAGCAAACCTTCTTCATTTTGCCAAAATTCCGACCCGTGTTTTCTCGGGCTGCCGAGCCCAGCGTCGCACGGCCACCCCCGAGGGAGTGAGCGCGCACAGCTGCCCCGCAAGCGGCCGCAGAAGTGCCGCGCATAGGCACAAGCTTGGGGCAGGCACCGGGCTCCCCGCCGGGGCTCCGGCGGACCGCGGGGGTCCCGTGTGCCGCCGACGGACGGGGCCCGCGGCCTCGGACCGGGGAGCGCTCCCGCTCCCTGTCCCGCCGGACCGCCCCAGCCCGGCGCGGGGCGCGGACCCTGCGCGGCCGCGGCTCTTTGTTCGGCGGCGCNCCGCAGGGATGCGCAGTGGAGGACAGCTCTCGCCACAGACAGACAGACCGACAAACAGACGCTCAGACACGCGGTAGCTCCTGCCGGGGGCTGTCAGCCCGCCGCCCACCCCCTGCCCCTTACCTGCCCGCGGGTGCGCAGCACTCCCGAGGACTGTGTCTCCGCGGCGCGCCCAGCTCCCAGCGGAGAAGTTTCTACCCCTACTTCGCTCCTCGCAGCAACAGCGGCGCTTTCTCCTCCCTCCCACTCCGTCCGCCCCTCCCTCCGTCTCCTCCCTCTCTCCCTCCCTCCCTCCCGTCCGGGGTGGGCGGCCGGTGCGCGGCCCGATCCCACCCCGGTGGGAATGGGCACTGGAGGGGACCCTGCGCGTCGTGGCCGAGCGGCGGGGGCTGCGGGGCGGATCGGCCCTGCCAGCGGCCAGGCTGCCGGGCTGGGGGTCGTGCCTGCCCCTGCGGAGCCCCAGGAGGGGCTGGGCGAGCTCACCTGTACTCGCCGGCCCCACCGAGGGCAAGCGAAGGGTGCGAAATCCAGGCGTTGCCACCCCATCCTCCTCAGTTTGCCCGAGCAAGCCCTCCTGTCTTTTAGTCTTCGTTTATTTACAAACTTAGTGCGAGTTACCTAGCCGGTTAGTGCAACAGCAGGAGATATTTCACCCGGGGGAACCTCACACCTCTTGGGTTTTTCCATACACAGGTTTTTAATGGAAGAGAAACTACCTGGGAGAGTTCTTCTAAGAGGGTCTACACAGAGGAACAAACTCCAAAGGGAATGGCTCTGGCAGCACAGCTGCAATTCTTGCAGATATTTAGGGAAGCTGGGATGGGCCCCTGCCTCTGTACAGCAGAGGTGTGAGAGCTGCAATAAGCAGGCACACTATCCACAATTGTCTGCTGTGTTCGATTCGCCTGATGTGTTTATTACCATTATTGCACTGTGCAAGCACAGCTCTGATGCGTGTTACATAATTAACCTTTGTTATGTTGGTAACCCTGTCATTCTCTCTGCAGGACAGCTATGAACATGGGGAAAAGGGCTCGATGTCAGGATATCCAGTTGTTGTTTCTTCCCCTGACAATTTTTGCTTGGTTTCTCTCCAAGAAAACTAGATCAAAAAAGTTGTTTGCTGCACAGAGCAGTGTGGTGAATGTTGTGGTAGTCCTTTGTTCCTCAGCTAGTCTGTGCCACAGAAAGCCCTTAAAGTTTTGTCTTCTCCCCAGGCAGGTTACACCCTATCTTCAGAGAGGCCCAGTGCATCAGAGTAGCAAAACTGGGCGGAAGTGAATCTCTACAGAAGGCTGAAGTGAGAAGCAGAGGACATATGTTCATTGTAGACTCAGCTTCTTAGACAACACACTATGTTGGAGTTTTCTGATGGCTTCCTGCCTGCAATTTTTTTTCTGTAATCTAGTGAGAGATGGAGTCATCAGAGTGGAATCAGAACAGAAGGGACTCTTCTGGACAAAAGTGCTACCTGGCCATCCCAGGATGCCTAGTGTGTGTCAGTGAGGCATACTGACAGCACTCCTGCCCCACAGACTAACTTAGCCAATTGTGATTATGACATCTCAATGAAGAAATCTGTACTGTGACTATGAACTCTTTAAATAAGAAACACTAAATTGTTTTAAGACTAAAATGAGTGGCATCTTCCACTTGTATGGTTTCTCCTACTGATCCCACAGACAGCATTTAAGGTAGGTGTACTGTCTAGAGAATTAGAAATATACCTGGTTATCATTACTGATTGAAGGAAGCGGAGAAACATTGCAAAACTATCATATTATAAGCAATTTTTTATTATGTGAGGGGGAAAAAAGTTAAGTATCAGGCAAGTATCAGTGAAAAATCAGGCTCTTTCATTGCGTTTAAAGTAATCAGTCAGAAATAAGTAGACTTTCCACACAGGGTGGAAAGAGTCTGCTGAAGGTTATGCAGAGTGGCCGTCAGTACCATGTTCTTGTTTAACCAGTGCCTCCATGGACAGGGGTCTCTGCTGCAAAATTAGTACATTTAATGTGGGGTTGGGGTGTTTATCCTGTTCCAAATCACCTTCTCCCCAGTGTGGATAGCTTTTCTTCTTTATACACCTGCAATCAGAATATCGCTTTGCCTTTGTGCAAGAGTCCTCAGTAAAGACTCTAGGGACAGACTTTCAGCTGGTGACCGTTGTGTTGGATCTATGCACTGAGCAGGAGATGGAGTGGAACAAGTCCATGGAACGCTGTTGGAAACAATCAGTGGCAGTACTGCTAATAAGGCATATGAAAAAGTCGTATGAAAAGTCATATGGAAGCTCTTAAAAACTATTTGCTCTTCAACAGCTAGCTCTTGGACTTTCAGGATCATGCCAGGATTGTATTCCCAATTTATTTTTCCCAGGTCTGAGAGATAACTACTTATTTTAAAAAGAATAGAAGCTTGAATGGTCTTATAATCAAATAACCTCTGGAACCAGAATTGAAAAAACAAACTGAATATAATTAAAAATACTGATATCTGTGGCATTGGTAGCACTGCAGAAGTGGTGATGGAGGCATTATTGTCCCTCTGAGTCGTACACCTTACGCAGACATACACATTTCTTTTGCTTAATAGATTATTTTTATAGAAAATTCATGTTAGTGGTAATCCAGTTTGTCATGTACTTAAGAGATGAAAATCTTATGTTTACAAAATGCTGCACCAGGTGCCTATCAAAAAAGACACACGAAAACATTGTACCAGAAAATATCATCTGCTGTCATGAATATTTAAGGCTAGTGTCACTGTCAAATGCTACATACTGTAAATTTAAGTACACCATTAAAATTCCTGAAAACATCACTAAATAATATGTCCCTTGCAGACTTGCATATTACAATGTTTTGTGGTCTCAGGTCCAGCCTTTACCTCAAGCAAAATATCTATTGAAGTAAATGGGAATTTGGCAGGAAAAAAAGATGGAGATGGGCCAAAATCAAAATTGGGATGGAAACACTCTGGTCTTTTAAGGCATTTGGCTTCCCTATGTGGACCCAAAGTTTGTTGCTCACAGCTTAATTCTCAAGCGAGATTACTGAAGGACTTCCGATGGGCCTTCAGCCATCATGTCCTGGCTAAGCAGGCTTTAGTGAACACCATCTGTGGTTGTTCCTCATGCACAACAGCTTCCCAAGGTACACAATAGAGGGTTATTTTTGTAAGAGTATTCAGTTCCCCCTTTTCATCCTGTATTCCTTGGGTTTCCCCTCTCAAGGATTTATTGCTTTAGAAGTTTCTTCAGTCTTCACCACTGTTATCTTCTTCCCTCTGGTTTGCTGTGGAGCAGCATGTCTGACTGAGTCAGTGCTTGCATGGATTTCCTCTCAGTGGTTGGTGTTCCTGCTTGTCCTCCGAGTGTCTCTCTCTCCCTTTTAAGTAGTGAAATCCTTTATCTGTCCCCTCCTGACCTCCCTGTATGTCTGGCTTCTGGACATCTGCTCTACTGTTGTTCTCTGCTCTCCAGCAGCCATTCGTGTTCCACCCAGCTGCAGCAGCTGGTCATCACTGGGTCTGCCTCTGCCTGGTACCCTGGCTGCTTCTGAGACCCCCACATCCCCAGTATAAGTGGTACAGACTCTGAAGCTGCCTATTCCCTCATAAAATCATGGTGTTCTGCCAGTCAGGACCTGGGATCCTTCTGTCCTTTCTGCTCTTCTTGTCAATATACTATGGAAGTGCACAGACAATTTCCAGCTCTGTTATTAGAAAATTATACACATGATGCAAACCGTCAGTTGGCAAATGCTCTACATCCTCTGCAAATGCATTTTCTTTCAACATATTTAATGAAACACAGTCTCTAAGATTGTAATTAAGACAGAACACATTTTCACTGAGGGTAAATTAGTAAAGGTAAATTCAGGAACATGAAAATGTTTCTCTTCTACTCTCTGCATGCTCACACATACACAACACACACAAATACACTCAGGGAAAAGTGCCCATGTCCAACACATCACCAAAGCACTGTTTTGGCTTCTGTGCCCCCTCTACTGGCTGGCCTTTATGTCTCTGTATTAACAAAGTTACTTAAAAAAGTTATATTGAAATTATCGATCATGCTGGGACCTTAACAAAATTGGTCACACTATTAAGACTTCTACAAAGAATAAGTATCTCTACCAATCCTGCAGAAGAGTAATGCCTAATTATTTGCTCCAAATGTATATTCAGGCTCAAAATATTTTTAAAATGTTAAGAGATGTCAAAAGCTAACACAGCAGTGTAAAAATGCCTAAGAAAAGACGCGTCTTCAAAACACAAATGTGTGTGGATGGGATCTTGTATTAATTTTGTTTCAATTTCCAATTTTTTTATGTAAAGACTTCCTCCTTTTGTATTTTTCCCTGCTAAAAACAAATTATGAAAATTGATTCATGATGCTACATACTGTATAGATCCAAATACACACATTTGTCGATATTTTGAGCTTATGCACTGAAACGTTAAAGGGAAAAAATTATTTCAAATTATATATTATTAAAATAAAATCCAGAAAGATAAAATTAAATAGTTGATAGAAACAAAAGTATATACAGAGGGAAACAGACAAAGGCATAGAACTTAGATAACAGTTCCCTTAGAGCCATGCTCAGCATCTGGAAGACCTGTACTGAACCCTGCAGTGGTCTTATTGACATCTGTGCGACTGGCTTTTTCCTGCCAGAAGCTTTCAGCAGGAAGGCAAAGCCATTCAAAGCATGTCCAAACCCCTGGGGACCCACCAGTTCCAGTGCAGGTGTGGAAAAGGACCAGTGCTGACCTAGCTGCGGAGCTGAGAGCCTGGAGAGTAACATCTGCAGATCTTCTAAGAGTTTGAGCTGGGACATTCCAGAGAAAAAAGTAGATTGTCCCACGCACCAAGCAGTTTTTATTAATTACTAAAAGAGAAAGTATTTATTTTTCAAATAGCTGAAGTACAGTTTAATTCAAGATGTTACATGCCAGGAATAAAAGTAGCTTTCTTAAAATATATATATATATAAAAGTAGATAGCTGTTCTGCAGCTTTATCATTTTAAAAACAGCAGAAAAAATTGCCTCTAAGGGAAAATTAGCAAGCTCCCTAAACCCCACTTGCTCATGCTCCCCCTGTGAGACTTACCTCAGACAAAGCTCATGGCCATGGCACTATTCTCAGGGAATATTTTCCACGTGACTAGGTGCCTGGGACTATATCACTGCAGGACAAAGCCACACTTCTTTGCATTGACAGTGCAAATGAAAGCAATGATGTTGCGCTCTTTAAAATAAGTAATACATGGGCTAATTTCTGCTGAAATTCAAATCTCTTGCAGTCCCTGCAAGCGCAACCTCTCCTCCTCTGCACTCACCCTGCCACATACATGCCTCAGCTCACCACCAGTCTGGCATTATTTTAGAGCCCATTGCTGTTAATTCATGCAAACAATACAAGAACAAAAATATTTTCTCTGTCCTTTAGCCATTGCACCAGCCAGGACAGTCAGGGAGCAGTGTGCAGCAAAGTATGTGTGGAGTCTCTCAGGGATCCCCTTGCATGACCATGTCCAAGTTGATGTGCCCTCCCCCAGGTGGGAGAGGCTTGCCAAGCCTGTCAGAACCTCCTCTCCTCAAAACCCCATTGCCTGCACAGAAAATGTCCTGCCCAAAGTCTTCAACAAGACAGCGCTCCAAGGCCAATCTGGAATGCTAGCATTTTTCTGGCACAGCAAATAACCCTCAGAAGCCCGTGTCTGAAGCCCGTAAAGCTAATGCAGTTATGTGTTGAATTGTCATATTCATCTTAAGCCCCAAAAGGAACATCTTTTAAAAAATGACTGTTGCATGACTACATCCTCTGGTGAAGACTCTTTGCCCTGTTAGGCACTATCAGAGGGGGTAGATAAGGAAATGGCAGCCTCTGGAAAACACAAAGTCATCTCTAATTTCACAGTTTCCAAAAGCTCTACTTAAAGGCTCCCTTTGTGCAAGGCAAAGCTGGGTCCCTCAGCTCATTCAAGATGCTAATTTCCCTTTGAGATACCTGTTCCACTCTATGATACCAAAACTTTAAGTTTTAGCACATTCTCAAAACATTGATGGAGAGATGACTGGTGAGAGTTCATATCAAAGTCTTTCTCAAGCTGTTATCATGTTTGGACATTAACATTTTTCAAATCAGAAGTGGCAAAACTGCCAAGACTGCTGACACAACCCCTCTGTCCTAACCAGCTGACACTGATACCATCAGTGGTACAAAAGATACCACAGTCACATCACATCTTATCTTCCAGGGAAGGGTGTTTACAGACTCTTCATTTGGCTTATTGTATTAGCACATGCCAACCTGCAAGACAGCTCCAAAAAGGGACTGTGCTCTCCATCACTTCATTTAGGTGTCAGCATTTAGTTTCTGTGCTCATTCTGGTCTTTTCTTCTTCTCCTTTCACTGATTCATGTTGTTACCTTGGCAGTATATAAATCCAGTACCCCTGCGGATATATTAGCCCCTTACTGCTAGGAAAAAGAAAAAGGGTAATCTCCCCTTTCTCCCTTGGTACTAGCAAACATGACTCTAAATAGAAGAGGCCAATTTATTATACAGAAATATGATGGTTTTTTCACATTAACTTTATAAAACAAACACATGTTTAAAGAAACTTTGTAAAGGTGCTTTCTTCCTTGCAATTTCAAAGCTGTATTTATTATTTGTAAAGAAGGCATATAAGCAATGTTATAAGACTAATGTTGCTGATAATTTTTCCTTTCAGTCCTCAGTATGTGCCAAAACATGTTTAACATATTAGTTTAAAATCCATAATCCATGCTTTCTTGAACATATTTTTCTTCATATAGACATGGCTTTGTAAACTGACTAGAACAAGGTCTCACTTCTTCATACAATTAAACACTATCTGGCCAAGATTTTTTGCATGAACTTTCAGGCACAGTAAAAAAGTGTAACATTATCACTCAATTCCATGGCTTTCATCCCCAGTTCCTATCTGTTTCAACATTCACAGTCGTGACAGAGCCAGGAAGCTGTGACTGGTTTTTACATTAATTCACTGCTGGCTCAAAAAAAGGGTGTGTTCTAATAAGGTCCTAATAAGGTTCCATATTTTAATAGACCAAAGCATATGTCTATGTGTTGTCCAAGATGTCATCTGGAGTCCAGCCCTAAACTGCCAACACACACAATTTCTTCAGAGGCCTCTTATCCAAGCACTGTCTTTGAACCTTATTAGCATGTAAAATGCAAAAAGTAGGAAAAGTGTTAGAAAACCTGACCACTTGTACATGCAACACATCTCAAAAGCCAATGGTTGCTTAGAAAAATTTAAAAAAAACCCAAATCAAACCATCCAAAACATCCTGGCCAGATGCAGGCATGAGTTGAGAGATACAAGACTGCATATATGAGAGGACTTCTAGATATACCACGTGTCCTGGCCTAACCTACTACACATGACTGAACTTCTTCCTGGAACAGGAAAATTAGGTTATTGCTCTTTCCTATGTACTGTAGCATTTGGACTCCCAGAGCTGCCCAGCAGTGACTTATTTCTTCTGTTTGGCAACAGTTGCTCCAGAAGAGTGCTTGAGCAGAGAAAAAAGCCAGCATTATGTGCCTGTGATGCAGGCTGGTAACCTTTTACATAATAAGCCATACCACTGAATCCCAGACTACAAGTTTCTGCCTCAGGAGGATTTCTCATAGTTAAATTCTGATGAGGAGCACAGCCTTTAGAAGCATTGTGACAGTCTGTGCTGTTGCTTTGCCAACAATCATGGAGCACAACAAGAAGAGTCTAGTTGTGTGTGACCCACAGCTCTGACTTTTACTAATTTACACCAGGTGATTTAGAATTCAGGCAGACACCCGACTTTCCTGGTCCTCCATTTTGGATTCATGCTGCAGATGTCATTTTGGTTCTTTTGAGGGCTGACAAAAGACAGACTGGCTGGTTTAGTTGTTTGCCATCCTTCTTAGGGGTTTTCATGACCATGAAATCTGAGTACCTATTTACTTTTTCATTTTCAGAGGAAGAGAGGGACGTGTGGAAAATTCTGGTGGAAAGTTTGATGGAGTCCTTGTCAACGCAAGGAATACCTAGAGGAAGGAGCTGGTGGGAGACAAGGACTGACATTAGGTTTAAAGAGAAGTGTTTGGTAGGAAGCAAGGGGCAAACTGGAAGCCATAGCCATGATGTAATTAAAGCACATCCTGAGCAGCAGAAGTGGATTGCCCTTATGACCACCAGTGAAGGCCCTGTGAACATGGTAGATATGACTCTTCGTGGCACTGACCACTTGCATTAGGTGAGTTGTAAGCCTTTCTGCACACTAGTCTCTGTGAGAAGGGGGTAGTTTTACTCACAGAATGACTCACAACCCACACTTGCCAGCTAATTGTACCTTCAGCGTCTGAGCCATGGTGAGGAGATGGTGTGAAAGCAGACTTCAAGAATTTAGGAGGGAAGGTGCTTCTTGATCATCAGACACAGGTCTTTATTAGCCAACTACCTTTTATCTTCCCTTACATCCACTGAGCTTAGTCTACGAGGTTTTTGTCTTCTCTGCTGTTCTAATCACTCATGACTTCATTCCTCTGTCAGCTGGGAACATTTGAATAATTAGGTTACAGGTATTCTTTATCAGTTAGTATTTATTTCTTCTTGACTAAGTGTTGTATTTTAGATTAATTTTTTTTTTCTGGTCTTTTCCTTCTCACATGTTCACAGACAGCAAACATACTGCTCCTCAGAGAGAAGGACTTTAAAGCATTTTCTTTGGGAGAAGTGAATTTTTTGCCACTTCCTGAAAAGGTCAGCATGGCCATGAAGGTGCAGATTGCTTGTCCTCCTGATGTGGCAGGAATGAGCATTGCTACTAGGCCTTTGACATTCCAGCAGAACTAACCCAAGGCTGAGCGAGCTTTTCAGGCTACTTTGAGGGCTTGTCGGTGAGAAGTCAGGTCACTGCTGCTGGACTCCACCCAGGGCTCTTTGAACATCAAGCACACCCAGAGTGATGTTAGACAAGTACAATGTCTTGCCAGAGAGAGGACTCTGGACAGTGTGAATGAGATGAGAACTTGGCCTCCTTTCTGTTTCTTTTTGGGAGCAGGGAGGAAGAATGGACTGTGGTAAGATGAAAACCAGTAAAAAAATTTCTGGACTTAGCTGGACTGGATTGTGCTGGTGTTTCTCATGGGTTTGGGCTGACCAGCACACGTTCCTTATCTTTTTCCTAACCACAAGTCAGCTGAGCATGTTAATTTGAGATTGAGGCATTTGAAGTCAGTGTTAGTTAGAACACAGCATTATATCCCTTGGACTGCATGGAAGTTGATGTGACAACAGACTGATGTCTTATCTCTTGGCACTAATGCTCTTTGGTGCTATTATATTATGGTACACAATAACAATGAACCCATAGCAACAACAGCATAAACTCCAGATCTGTTAACCACAAAGCACAACCAAGGAGTACTTTCTTAACATTTCTAACTTGCTTTCAGTCTGGTTCCTAAGGAAACAAGACTTATGTGAACTGATACCTATCTACCCATCCCTCAACTTTCCTTATCATCCATACTGCTACTTGCAACACCTTTTGAACTTTTTAATCAATTTCAAACAAATGTAGTGAAAAGTATCTCAAAACCACTCACATTTAGTGTAAATCTGTCAAGGAGATGGAGAAGCGGCCACATGAATGCTGCTAATGATGGAAAGGTAGTCATCACCTTTTTCTTTTGTTTGCTCTGATGGGCTTTAGGAGAAGCAGCTGGCCAATTAGCACTAATGAAGGTGGCTGCCCAAACAGCAATTTCTGCATGGCTTCTGAAAAAGCCACAAAACACAGTGTTTTTTTCTCAGTTGCTGGGATAAGTAAAGGTAGAAGACCCGTGAAGGGGCTGAAGTAGTGGAGAACTGGCCTGAGAGAGCTGACAGTGCTACAAGGACATGGATGTGATGGGGATGCAGAATGAGCTGCTCATACTGTTTTAGGAAGTAGACATGAATGTAGGAAAATATGATGCAAGTTTATAGGGAGGATACAGCTGAGATCCAGAAAATAATCCACTAAACCAGACAATTTCTCTCCTCCAGCTGCTTCAGATTCATTCCCTTGTGGAATTCCACTGAAATCCTCCTTGCTATGTACCACAGCTTCATCACTGCAGCTGGTAACTGCAGTTGTTAAAAAAAAAAACCTGTCCAAGATTTCACTGCATGTTTAATTTTCCATCTTGTATGTGCTTTGGAAGCTCTTGAAAAGCACCAACCTTAAATATTATATGTTGGCTTGAGTTCAAAACCCAGGAGCAGTTTAGGTCCTTCTGTTTTTTTGCCATTCCCCTCCACCTTTCTCAGGCTCATGTAGTGAAAATAAACTGTCTGTCAAATGAGTGTATGCTTCTTACTTTGTAATAAAAGTTAGGCTTTTCTTCTGGTCAGTTCTCAAGATGATTGTTAATAATTACATACACATATAAATATTAATATATATACATAAAAATATTTAGATAGGTTGGGTATTGATTGGGTTTTTTTTCAAGAATGCCCTCTCTGAGCTGAGAACAGAAAGGATGGGTGAGTTTTGTCTCCAGAAGACCCCAGCCACAGCCTCGGAGTATTTACAGAGACAAAAAAAAAGTTGGGAAAAGTAGGAAGCAAACACACAACACCCTGTTACTGCATAATGGGAGTCTTTGCTTCTTCTTGCTGTGAGAGGGGACCTTGAGGTATTCGAGGCAGTTTAAAAACCATGGAGTCTAATTGTGCTTCCTGTGCATTCATTTTACAGGTGTGTGTATACCTAGGGGGAACAGTCCTCAGAGGTAGGCAGTCTTTTAAGGCTGTATTAGGAAAATCTAATGCTTTATGCACAAGACACAAGCAGCCTGAAGCGTATTTCATTATCAGATCCTTTTGCAAACATTGAATGAACTGTTGTCACAACAAGCTACTAGGGGAATACAAACAACTTAAGCGATTGGGATTTTTCCAAGCCTCAAGGAGATGGTGTGGCAAAGCATTATCTAAGCTCCAGACTACCTACAAATAAAGACCTCCGAGATTTGTGTGTGATTTGTGATCACACAGTAGATTTCTAAGAAAATACATGTAAATAACAGGGAATGTCCTCAGATGCATCATTTACTCCCATAACAGATACCCAAAAAATCATGCCTATACATGATTGGACAGAGATGGAGCTAACCCAGAAATGGTGTGAAGAGAAACTGATATCTGGAATTATTGACCTGTGGGCTTAAAAACAGTTCCTTTCTTTGTCCAAGCAATATACTGTAAAGCCCATCAGAAGGATGTAAAAAACCTGACTTTAATGAAAAACTAATAAAAAATTTCTTTGCTTAGCTAGACTTTTTTTTCCTGTTGTTCTGGTATGCACATTTTAGTTCAGTAGCGTGATTATTTTTGTTCAATTCTTATTATTCGTAGATCCCACGAGGGTAGAACAAATAAAAAATAATAATTTGTGGATTTCCAATAAATTTCTTGGTGGTGACAGAGCAAGGTGTAGGCCTGATTTTGTGTGTACCAGATATGTTTCTAATTCTCTCACCAGGTAAAATTGCATAAAGTGTGCAAAGTCTTTTTACTTTTCATAATTCTTACTTGAAATAGGTTGAAAGGAAGTTCCAAGTCTCCCTTGCCTACTGAAGTTCCCCTGAACTGACTTGAAATATTGCTGCCCTTCCCTTGGCTCAGTGCATCCTTAATATATACTCTTTCTTCAGTAGAAGGAAATCACATGCACAAATGCCTTTAATGCAAAAGGATGGCGTGTAAGCATGTGAAACACATACATGTGAGGATGCAGTGCTGCCTAGATTTGCTGAAGATACTGATTTAGCGCACTCTTTATGGTTATTCTGCAATAGCAGAACACCTGGTAGGAAGCTTTCTTCTTAACTGTCCTGCTAGCCAATATCCAATATCTGAAATGAACTGGAAAATAAACATCATTGCACCTGAATAAGGACTCTTTGACTAGCCAACTTCCTCTGCAATCAAAATATTTCCCTGCATTTGTTTCCTTACAGTCTGTCCCTTCTTTCTTTTTCCCATGTTTTGTTGTCTCTCCTGAAATGTCACGACACCAAAAAGCCCACAAAAAATTACTGCCTTCTCTTCAAACACTCAGAAAACTTCTTTTGCCACAGTAATTAGTTTGAATTGGATGACTAATCATAGGAAGTTCTGCCTAGAGCAGTACCACTGTCAAAGGGCTATACAGAAATGCAAGTGTAAGTGAAATGTGACTCAGAGTCACACTTAGACTTTTCCTGCAAATGTGTTAACACAATGTCCTTTTTAAACATTTAGTGATGGTGAATTTAGCTGCTTAAGTACAAGAATAATCTAGCCTAAAGCTAAAGCCACATACATGCATCTTGGTAGGTTATATGGAACTATAGTTTGGCTTATTTACCTAAGGTCTGCTTCCATCACTCTGAGTAGACACCAAGAACTGCAGCATACAGCAATGATGTCCTAAAATCTACAATGGACCTGAAATCCCGGGCCATGGAAAGAAGAACTGGGGTTCAGAAGCTGTGTTCTGTCACGGCACAAATTCTCTGGCTGTATCTATATGGTTAAGTTAATCAGCAGCAGGAAACACTCAACTGCAGTTGGTTGCTGGGACTTGAGCTTGACTTTTTTAGATCAGTTGAGCCATGATCAGCCCAGTTTTGCTTCTCAGACTATCTCTGGGCACGTGTAGGGTAGACCAAGTACCACTCCCCATAGGCAGTATGGCGCAGCCACAGTGATTAGAGCACAGGAGAATTTAAGTCGAGGGACATGGTTAGCTTCAGTCCAGAGAGGGGTGCTGGGAATGAATTTACCAGCACAGCTGTAGCCCATGCCTCCCTGAGTCAGTGAGCATACAGCAGATGAAGAGTAAAAAGGGGGTGAGATTCATTTTGCTTACCTACCTTACAGTGATTTTGGGAGTAGAAGCTATTTAAGTGCTCTGAAATTTTCAATCAGGAACTAATGAGCAACTATTTGTCCTCAAATCTATTTCACATACATATATTATAGAATATTATGTATGTTCCTTAGTAAAAGCCTTGAAGGGACTGACACATGCTGCTGCTTAACTAAGGTTTCCTTGAATGCTTATTTCCTGATAAAAATCAAGCCATTTCCAAACAGGCATGCTCAGTTACTCGCTTATCTTACATTTGGATGAATTCTTCCTTTTATTTTAATTTTTCTTCCTACCATGCAAGGGCTGTGCATAACAAAGCCTACAGATAATTTAAAACATTGACGGGAATCATACTAACTTACACATATCAGCCGTTTCCACCTCCCAGCAAAGCAAAAAGCAGGGGTTTTGGAAGCACTGCATACTAACAGAAGTGAATTCTGCAGCGTGCTCTTATCTAGGGAGATGGGAAGTTGAGAGGAAGAATGTTCTTGAATCACATGTTATGCTGCACCCAGACAAATGCAGATAATAGTAGTTCTCCTGATATTTGTAAGGGATCTGCAGCCCTAAGATAGGGCTAGGACAAAGCAGAGAGAACAAAACTATTGAATGGAGCAATCAGATGTTACAGGGGCGGGTACTAAAGAAATTCTTATTAAAAATGCCAAAAAGCTGTTTCGTCTCTTTTCAGCATATTTTTAAACAGCAGAGATCACTGCAGTAATTTATATTTTGTCTTTGCTTAACATGGCATCTGCCATTCTCCCCTTCTGCATGTGTTGCTCAGTTACTTCTCTTGTCAAACTGTCACAGAAGACTTGAGGGGTGAGCTGGGGCTCATTGTAGGTGTTGAAAGGCTTAGAGCTCACATACATTTGTACTTGAAAATAATTCAGTTAAAAGCTGGAATCTGAGCACAGCTTTATTCACAGAGAGAGGCAAAGGGAACATACTTAATTTGTCTGATTTGTTTGGATTAATGTATGGCTTCACTCCCTTGCCCGCATTTCAAGTTGGTTTTATATCCAAACCAGCCTGGATAGGAAGGCAGGACACTGGAAGATGAGCAAAGAAACTACATAAACCAGGCAGGTGGGAAATGATCTGACCATTTCCGCTTCTTTGTTCTAGCTCACTGGCTGCATGGGGCCAGTCTGGACAAACTTAGGAAATCAGGATGAACTCTGGACCAGCTTTGCCAATCCAGACATTCTTCCTCCTCAGGTACTTTGGGGGACCCTAATGAAAAAATAACTGGTAGTAGTTTGCAAGAGTCTCAGCTCTTACAAAGTACCACATGGCATCTGCTTTGCATTTTCTTGTGTCTTCTCTCCCTCTTGCTCTGAGCGGCTGTTTCTTTACAAGGAAACCACAGAATGGACACTGCAGAAGTACCTTCTTTCAAACACTTTGTGAAATGCTTTTATCTGGGGCTGAAAGGCAAATGGACCCAGAGCTGAGGGAAGACATTGCTCTAAATTGCCATCAGCCTAGTAACTGCCACCAGCCTGTGACGACAAGCCATCAGCTCCTCTTGTAACCTTTGCCTCCTATAGAAACCTGACAAACTACAGCACAATACCATGACCACGTCTTTCTGTTCCTTGCCATAGAAATAACCCACTTCAAAGTGCAGTATCTGGCTCTACTTTTCATCAAGGCTGTACTTGGGAGCACTGTTATTAATGCAGCAAGGCCTTGGAGCTTTATCTTCCATCCTCTGGAAGATGAAGACGCTGCATCTTCATGCTGTCACACTGGTTTTAGTCTGGTGGAGCTCATCAGTGCTCAGTAAAATTGCACCAACGTAAAACTGGCATAATGGGGCAGAGAATCAGGCCTGCAGGCTGCAATTTGTTCTGAAATAATAGGATAAAACTATTTGTCTTATATGTACTCTCAAGTGATAGTGCTGATGAAATGTGTCAGCATAAAGCCCTGGAAAGTGAAGTACTTTTTCTGTCCATTAATCAGGCACAGAATGGATGGGAAAGCAAAAGCTTCATCATCTAGACTATGTGCTCTCCCAATATGACTGCACCAAGACCTGGGAGTGCCCTCTCCCATGTGACAGGGTACTTTGTTTCCTTGTCCATTTATTTCATGGTATCTCCGTGGAGATCGCCAGGGGGGACACCAGTTAATGTCAAAGTCAGTTGTGATGCTGTTTAACTGTGCTCTGAAAATGTACCCTAGAAGTGGATTGGCAGCCCTCGCCCCATCTAACAATTGGATAACCTACTTCCACTCCTTACTGACCTACTTCTCTGCACACTGGTGACCTAGATATGGCAGGCCCCGTAACCTGCTAAGGACTCTGCGTCCTTCCACCATGAATGAGCTCGGATATTACGTGTATGCACTTTTCACCAGCATGAACTTGATTCTACAAAACCACCCACTGGAAGAGAAAAATCGTATTAAGAAAAGGAGCAACCAGATGAAGGAAAATATTCTCTGCCCCTTCTTATTTCAGACAGGGATCATTTGCAGCAACAGAAAGGACTAGGATATAGAGAGTAGTGATGGATAAGCAAATAGAGAGGAGAGTAAGGGAATGTGAGGAAGACAAATTGTTATGATTTTGCAGTTTAGTAGCCCTTCACTGATACAAAGTCTTTACCAAGTGCTATTGTGTAAAGTCTAAAGACCTTTTGTTGTTGTTAACAACTCAAATTTTCAATACATGTAAATTATGAGGAAAAGTCTATACAGTGCAGCTACAGACAAGACATACAACTATTTTAGCCAAGAGTTATCTATTATCTGGGACAATTATCTTTTTCTGTTATATATTGAATTCCTAAAAATTTTGCAGCTACTGACATTCCTGTTGTTTGGTGGGATGCATCCTCAGGAAGCAGAAATTAATGCTTCTCCATCAGTTTGGATCACTGGGACAGTCTTATTGCTATAGGATATGCAAGAAATTAGGCCCATTCACAGACACTGACCTTGCAGTATTTGATATGAGAATAAAATGATCAGTATTGTACTCATTGTATTTATATCAGGAGCAGATCCACACTGGCATTCACAGTGTCAGAAGTACACATGCAAACTGGGGTCTTCGAACCTCTTGAAGTCTCATGGCAGGAAAAAAAATAGAGTTTCTAAGCTTTACACAGACTCATTTTACATGCTGTGAGAAACAGATGTCCACCCTCACCTATCTGCTTTCTAGGCCCTCATTGTTAGGGAGTTTTTGTAGCTCATGATATGTAAGAAAGTGGTACTACTAAAGCATCATATCTGGTTACCCTTGGTAGCACAGATACCTGTATCAGGGCCCTCTGGAGAAACACTTCACGCTCAACTAGCAAGGGGCTAGCTTTGGGTTTGTGGTGAGACAATTTCACTCTGGAGTTATTGGAGTTCTCATCTTGCATTTGTTACATGCAATTTTTTTACTGCTCATCTCTCTTGGTTTTGGAACACACTTTAAATCCATAAAATCATTTAATACAGGAGCTGGAAGCCAGTAAACAACAAGCTGACCAGAATGACCTCGGGTCCTTCTGACATGGCCTGTTCTCATAGATGTCACTGGTGTGATGTTCATGCCCTGTCCTCTGCCTTGGCTGTTTATATCTGCTGAACAGGAGCTAATGAGAACCCCTTGGGTTGGCTGCGCTGAGACACACACAGTTACCCATTGGTCCTCATCATCCTTTTGGACTGAAGGTAGAAGAAAGCAAAAATGAACACTGCCTTTTGTCACCTCATAAGGCTCTAGAGCCAAACCCAAAGTCAAATCCTATCTTTTTCCCCAAACAATAACATTTGCTTTTGACTAATTCTCCTCAACTGACTGGCTTTTCCTGACAAGTACAGCTGTATTCTCTTGAAGAAATTTTAGAAATTACCAGATTGTTACAGCTTCTCACCATGCTGCAGCACTGTAACAGTGAATGGGAGAGGAAGAGATTGGTGAGAGACGCTTGTCTACCTGCTTCACTATAAACCATCACCCTGAACACTATGAAGCACTTTTCCCAATTTTACAGTACTCCACCCTATTTTCTTTATCTTTTTATATCTACAGTGACCCATTCACAGAAATGTGTAGCCAGGGAAAAATGAGCTTTGTAAAAGCCATTTTTCCAAAGGCACTCGAGTGTGCCTGTAATTTGATGTATGACTTTGTGAAAGCTGTCACAGAGGTATCCCACATGCTCCTGCACTGATGGATCAGCATACTGACATGATGACAGAAATACAGTCTTTCACCATTGTCAGCACCTTTTGACTCTGCATTTTAAAGCTGGACAATTACAAGCTCTGATTTTCCATTAGCCTCTCACATACCCTTGGCCCGTGCTAAAATAGACTTAGAGGTATAAGTCATACACCAAAAGCCCAAAATTCTTCCAGGCTCACAAAATTACTAATGGGGTGGCTCGGCATCACATAGTGACATGCTTTAGGATTGCATGCAAGGGAAGGACTCCTGCTTCTCTATCCCTCTGCAGTATGGACATAAGATTTTCTTAAATACTTCTGCCCTAGAAACAGACAGCTGTTGTGACAAGCCTCTGGTGAAAGGAAAGCCCAGTGATGTTTTTCTGCAAGATGGAAAGCTCACTACTATGATTTCCTGTCTGGGCTTCCAGTGTGGCCACCATGTATCACTCTGCTGTAGTTACTCAGAGGTCTGATGTAAACTGCAGTTATATCCTTTGGCAGAAAGTTGACCTTCATTTTAACCAAGGTGAAGCACAGCCCAGATAAATGCCTCCTGCAAATGCACTGTTGCAATGACATTTCGTCTGACAAGGCAGGCCTGGTCACTGCAAAGAAATTAATGTTCATAGAAACAGAAGTCTCCCCTAGGACGTAAAGTGACTATCCAGTCCAATAGCAAGATGTGCTGTGGGCATAGTCAGCTCCTGCCCCTGGTCCACTCAGTGGCAAGTGGTATGTTTTTAAGTCAGAAACAGGACAAAGCACTGTCACAACAGCCGGTTGCAGATATCAAACACCAGACTGCTCTCAGGAAAGCAACAGGACTGTTGCCAGTGAGTCTGTAATCTGATAACTCAAAGTTGCACACAAGGCTTCTCGATATCAAATGCTATTGCAACTTTCTAGCAGCATTGGTGCAGCAGGTAAGAGATTCCCTTTGTCTCAGGCAGGCTTTGCCACCTTATCACAAGAGTCACAATTTCTCCCCTCTTTTCCCAACACACGCTTCTCCCTTTATTTTGTCCATTTACTTCAAACAGTGCAGCAGGAGAGGGCAGCTTAAGAAAAATGAAAACCATCAGTCAAGTTGCCGAATAAAGCCAAAGCACGGACACATGAATACATTCACCTTCCCAAAATACATTTGCAACAAAATAAACAAGAAACAAAAATCTGCTGGAACTTTTTACCAGGGTGGAACAGATATTAGCATGCAGTAAACCTATCCCTGTTCAATGTCAGCTGTATGCCAGGGCCTGCATCCAGACCACAGCTCTGCAGCTGGTTCCCAGAGGAATAAGCACTTAGGAGCTCCTCAAAAATGCAACACTGCCTGCACTGTTTCTAAATCAACATGTCTTCCCCTTCAATTAGGTTCAGCAGTTTGAAATTGCTGTTGCAGAGCCAGATCCCAGCAGGATCTGCAGCCATTGTCCACCCTCCCAGGCCTGCTGCAGAAGCCGGGAGCATTGCAAGGCATGGCACCAGGCAGATGCCGGCAAAAGCCAAGGTAATGTTGCAACCCTGTGAAGAGCACGAATGTCACCTCTCATGGAGAAACAGAATAATCCCAAGTCAGTGTTTGATAATTGCACTGCCTTGAAGGTGAAAAATACTACAACATAACTAGCATTCAGAACACTGCTGAGCAGACATTTTATGACTGGTGGACTTGCAACATCAGTGTACAGATCTGTATGGTTACTGGGAAAGGAGGGGTAAGTTCCAGTGCTATTCTGTGGAGCAACAATTATAATAGCGTGACAAATAAAATATGAAAGGAGCAGGTGTTCTGCAATGTTACCAAGGAGAGTTTAGTGCTAAGACAGTGCTGACACAGAGGTCATTGTTCATAGCCTGTTTTTTTTCAAAAGAGGATGGGCTCAGTCTCCTTTGCTGCATACATTTGGCCTTTGTTCTTTTTAAAGGCAGACAAATCATAGAATCATAATTGCAAGGGACACTAAAGACCATCTAGTTCCAGGCACCCTGCCATGGGCTGAGGCACCTTTCACTAGACCTAATTGCTCAAAACCTTATCCAATCTGGCCTGGCCTTGAATACTTTCAGGGAGGGAATGAAAAGTTTTTAACAGGCTCAAGTGATAGTGGCTGTCAAATCCTGCTAATGGCTTAATGCTGACCACCTAAAGGGGTTATCATTGACTGAGAAGAGACTTGGAACATAGTACTGCAAACTTGACAGAGAGCCCTTATTCCTTTCTTTTGTGTCTAAAGCTACTGATGGGATCATTCAAAATGCTTTCTGGTCCTACTGGCCTGGGGTAGACTGGTTGAAAGTTTCTTTTTCTTCTTCTGTTATGTCATCTCTCTGTAAGGTTCAGAATTAGGTTCTGAACTCATTGTCTGGCATCACTACTGAAACTGCTTAAATTCAGCACAGGACTGGGGTGACACTATATTTGACCTGAGAGACACTCAGAAGGTATTTTTGGTTGTCCTGGCTCCTTCATGCTATGACAACTCTGCTCAGTACTAACAGCTGAAAGATGAGACAAAGATAATGTTACCTATGTCAACTGAGATGGGCTTGAACCTAGAGCTCAAAACTAATTTCTGGTTCATTCTGCCCACATACCTCATTATAGTGTGGTGCTAAAGTAATGTGATGGGTGTTCAAATATCACAGTAGTGCCTGTGCAGAACACAGCCAAAAGCAGGTAAGGAAAGGAAATGAGTCAAGAGGATACACATGAGAGAGCTGAAAAATGTGTGTACAGTAAGTCTTAAATAGTCATGGTGAAGAGAAGGCCTCAGAGTGACCTAATTGCAGCCTTCCAGTACCTGAAGAGAGTCTACAAGAAAGGTGGAGAGAGACTGTTTATGAAGGCATGTAGTGACAGGACGGGGGAATGGCTTCAAACTGAAAGAGGGCAGGTTTAGATTAGATATTAGGAAGAAATTCTTTACTGTGAGAGTGGTGAGGCACTGGAACAGGTTGCCCAGAGAAGCTGTAGATGCCTCATCCCTGGAAGTGTTCAAGGCCAGGCTGGATGGGACTTTGAGCAACCTGGTCTAGTGAAAGGTGATCCTGTTGATGGCAGGGGGGTTGGAATTAGATGTTCTTTAAGGTCCCTTCCAGCCCAAATCATTCTATGGCTCAATTATAAACATGGATTCAAAGAACGTGATAATTCAATAGCAATGTGTTTCAGACTGCTGCCAGTTATAAATGAAACTATTCACAAAGTTTCACAAAGTTTGATATGAGCAGTTCTTAGTACGAATTTTCACCAGAGAAATCCACTATTAGGATGGAGTGGATAGAAATTATTTAACACTAATTTTCATTATGGTATTAATTAACAACGCAGAGAATTATTTTGTTTGAATTATTATATGCCAACTGTTTGTTAAAATGAATGACAAATACATGGACTTTTCTCTACATTTTTCTTGCTATTGCAGCCTCAGCTTGTCATTAGAAAATCCCTGTTAAATAAAAAGTTTCAAGAAGTTTGGTTCAGGACCATCATTTTCAGATGGAAGGTAAGCCAATGCCAGCGGGTTTTGTGCCTCAGTCGCAAAACACCAGCACTGAATAGGCAGAGAGCACACCTCTTAATAAGAGATGCAACACCTCCAGCATTCCTACAGGTTACTTAGTAACTACTGGTGAATAATGAAGGCATCCAGAGAGAATAAAGGTCACTTTGCACATGCAATTAACAAGAGAGGCTGAAATTTCTGGTGAACATATTTGGGAGTGCCAGGTTGGCGAAGGGAAGCTTGCAGCAAGCAACAAAATTTGTGTTAATTAGATAGAGAGCAGGCTTTGCAAATGGGCTTAAATGAAACACAATGAGATGGATAATAGTAGATGAGTGGGATGTTTAAACAAAGACTTGATGTAGGGGACTTCAGAAGTGCAGTCCTAAAACACACAAAGCATTAAGGAATTTTTTTAGATCTATAAAACAGCAGCTGATTATGTATAGATGAAAGTTAATGAACTGATATGTTCTGAAGTATCTTCTTTTCTAGATACAGCTCTGTAACTTCCATTAGCATCCACAGACTCTTAAATACACAAACACATTAGTCATGCATCAAATCACACCGTACATTTTGTTAAGTATCCAAAGGCTGAAGTGACTCATATGATCAAAATTTCTTTTCCTATGTGAATCAGACGCAATGCTTGACAAATCTCCACTGAAAAAGAAGGAAGGCGTCTTTTGAGTAGTATTTTTAGAGCACCTAACTTCTTTAGGACCCTGCCTGCAGAGTAGTCACAGCAATTACAAAACTGAGTTTTCAAAACTGTATGGAAAAACACATCAAAACATCAGAAAGCACTTGTCAGTGACAGAAATGAAGTCCCACTCAGCATTGTCCATCCCACATGTAGCCAATTTGCTACACTAAATACAAATGCCTGATATTACCAAACAGGGATGGCCTTGTTTTGCAATCACATCGTGGAGTATTAATGAAATTCTATCAAAACCTGGAATTAAACTTGTACTCATCCTTTTGCAAAGAGCCTCCTTTATTCAACATTTTTCCTTCAGAAATTCTCTTTGGTGTCCGGGTTGGGAATGAGTCATGTCACGACTCCCGAGGAATTAAACAAATCGACGCATTCTACAGTGATTCACTGACAAATGGTTTTGCCATCTTCTGCATGTGTTGTAACTCCAAGCAGCGACAATTGTCAGAGGATTTGTGTTTGACTTTTGTAATTCCTAAGTCTCATTTCTCTTTCTTTTTTTTTTTTCCCCTAAGCTTCTCAATCTGTTTTTAATTAAAATCAGATCCAAATGTTGAATAATATGAAAAAATTCACCACCCACACACCATGTAAGAGCTGTAGAACCTGGCAGCCTTCAAGTGTGTCACTGTGTTTTAAAAAAGGCAACTGGCCTCACTGTGTGCATACGTCACATTCTTTGAGGAGTTTTCTTTTTTTTTTTTCTGAGTAAACATGGCCTGTGAATGACACTTGTAACCCTCTTCTTCTGCTGGGAAGGTGGCTGCAGGCACCTTCTGGCAACACTTTGAAAAAGTTCTTATGGGGTTCTATAAAGCACAGCCATGCTGGGGCCACCAGATGCAGGCCAGCAGTGGGACTGCAAAAGGAGATGTGGACTGGGTTAAGGAGATCCCTGCTCCTAAGGTGCTCCTGCATTGCTAAGGCTGAGCTCTGGGGAGCTCAGGGGGCTTTAGCCTTGTGAAGGGAGCTTGCTCTGTGGCTGCACTCAATCTTTCTGGGTCTGGGGGAGACAGTTGATATATTTTCACAGCTGAAAATCCATTCAACCTGTCTTCCTGCCTATCTGCTTGCAGCCATCTCTCTTCTATGACGGGCAATAAAAGTCACAGAGCTGGCCTGGCAGGCAGAGGAGCTATATTTTCAGTGCTAAAAGAGGTGGTTCTTTACACTAAGCACAACACGTGTGTATAGTGAAAGCTATCTGGATGCACAAGGGCTACATAAAGCAACCAGAGTTCATACTCATGAGTTCTCCTTGGAGCTGACCCACAGGCCCACAAGTGAAGGGACTGAGAAAAGCTGTTTCTGGAGTGAGAGGAAGGCCAACTTAAATTCAGAATGCTTTAAATGTGGGATTTTGTATAAAGATGGAGGGGCAGGAGCATGTCAAAGAACAAGAGGCTGGAAAGAGAAGCATAAGTGTGTTGAAGAGGGCAGAGAGGAACACAAGACAGGGAAAGGCCTTGGTTTTGCTAAGGCATGAAGCAGACCACTGTCTTTCTTGCTCCTTACCCTGTCCCTGGCTGCCCAGTGTGGAAAGTGAGAGCTACAGCTGCTGAGGAACATACAGCAAAGCAGACAGAAGCACTGATTAAATGGAAGAAAAGTACAAATTTGTCCCAGCGAATGAGTATTACTACCCTGGCTGCCACCTCTGCTCCAACTAGGCATTTCTGCTCACAATTTAACCTAGGTTTAGCTGCTTTGGCTGAAGCAGCTTGATGTTTCTGGGTCTTTAAGGTTTAATGTCAAAGATAGAGGCTTTCTATCTGAAACACCCCCCAACGGAGGAGGTCTCAGTATTTCCTTCTGGTCTGGCTGTTATAATAGATCTCCTTCTCTGCTTTTCTGTGTCTTTCTCATCTCAAATTGGATGTTCTGTTACTTCAATTTATCTTTGGTTTGAACCTTGCCTGAAAGCAGTTTCTAACCAGTGTGCCAGGAACCTACATTCCTCAGTCTCTGCCTGACTGCAGCACTCTCTTTCACTGCTCAGGTTACAGATTGCCCGGTTTGAATATTCGCAGTGACTCCTACTTCTCCAAGAATGAAGGTCCTGAGGCTGTGTGAAGATGCAATGAAGTTCCTCTTTTGAGCAAGTGTTTTTTTCCTTCTTCCTGTGCGAACAAGGGAGCACAGTAACTCCCTGCGCAGTTTCCCACCTCGCACTCTTCACACAGACAGCAAGAAGACAATAAAGGTTTCTTTCTCGACACACCTCCATACCCCCTGCTTCAGGAAACATCTTTGAGTGTTCTCAAATGCCGCTTAAAGGTTTGTGTCTTCTGCAACCATTTTGTGGCATCTCAGAGAGCCGATGGGTGAAAGAGTTGGCTTCACATCCCCTCTTGGTCTTTCTTTACAAGGCGCCTCAATGGTTATTTCAACTCTTTACTGGCCAGCTACAGTTCAGTTTCTTGACATGATGATTTGGTCAAAATAGGCACTTCTGTCAAGCCACATCCACACAGCATGACACTAAGTTGACTCTCACTGTGCTGCTTGAAGGCAACAGAGACAGCAGGCAGCCGTGTCCAAGCACAGCAGTGTTTGGGCTAAGCCGTCGTGCTAGAAAGCATTTTTGTAGCTCTGCTTACACCAGGAAGCTTCCATGCCAGGGTAGAGACAGAGCTTGAAGTCACCTGACAGGGCTCCCAGGTGCTGCCGTGGAAAGCTGGGTGCTAGTTTACCTGCTTTTGTCTTGGCCTCTGCTCTGAGCCACTGCTCCATGGCCAGCCACAGGGGCCAGTTCAAGTAGCAAGTGCTGTGAACGCCCCAGCGCCCCAACATAAAAGCGGCTCTCTCAGCTGCTCATCCCCAGGCCCCGCTTTGATGCACACAGACATGTGCGGGGGTTTGCTTTCCACTGGGCAGCCTGCGGACTGGGCTCAGCCGCAGTGGAATCCTGAGGAATGCAGAAAATTCCTGCAATAAAATTGCTAATGGTCGTTGCAGGAGAATATGTCACTTCCCGTGGAAGCAGTGACAGAATCGGCCGTGGAAATTAGGACAGACTCAAAATGACATTTTTTTCTGTTTATTTCTTCAGCATTTATTTTTTGGAGGTTTGTTTGGGTTTTTTTCCCCTCCATGCTGCTGCGTTAAAGGCTTCATCAAATAACAGCGGAAAGGGGAGATGAGACCGGAGCACGGAAGCCGCGAGCCTGCCTCGGGAAGGGCAAAAGCAGTTGGAAAATCCTCTTTACCGGCGCCCTCCCCACTCCCACCCCGCAGCTGTGCGAGGAAGGGCAGAGCTGGCGGGGAACAGCCCCTTCAGCCCCCAGAGCATCCCCCGCTCGCCGGCCAGGGGCGCCCTCCCGTGGCGGCGGCGGGGAAGCACTGCAGCCTGCCGCCGGCATCGCTCCAGTGCCGGCCCGGGGATACGGGCACAGCGCGTCCGTGACACGGCCGGCAGTGGGGCTGGGCACCGGCGGCCACTCCGCCGACAAAACAAGGCAAAAAACCAAACAACAAAAAAAAAGAGGAAAAAAAAAAAAGACCCAGAAAAAAAGCAAAGGGAAAGCAAGAAAATCTCCAGTTGCTTTGATTCAGAAAGGATGAAAAGATCTAATGGTGCACACCAAAGAAAAAAAAATAAAGTGTTGGATTTATATGGGCCAAAAGGAAAACGTACTTGGACGAACAGCCTTTGCTTTGGAGTGAGAGCTCTTTTGAGAGGTGTTCCTATTCAAGTCTCCCAATGAATGCGGTCAGTTACTCTGCCTTGCCTAATCTTCCGCAGAATATAGAATTTCGAGCAGCTAGTAATTGGCTCCCTTCCCCTTTATGCAAAGACCCAGGAATGCTGACAAAGACCCCTCCCTTCTGAAGTCTGCAGCGGCAACAAGCCAGCTCTGGGACACTGCTTCAGCCCTTCAACTCTTGGCAAGCCCATCAGGACATGCCACCTGCTCCTGGGCCTGGCGGGGAGGATCTGCCATCCTGGTTCATGAGTTGCATGGAAGTTCTGGATCTGCGAAAGGAAGAGAATCTCCATCACCATGCCTGACTGGGGGTGGCATGAGGTGCCCTGAAATGACCTTGTGGATACAAAGGTCATGCCAGACATGGCAGACAACTGCTCTTAAACCCACCTAAGTGCCAATCCTCATCTATAAGAATATCAAGCTGATATGGAAAAGCACATTTGAAGCATGTGTGACACTTTAAAAGATATTCTGAAATAAATATGAAATGGTTCCTAACAACCTGGACCTTTAAGAAAGACATGAAAATAGTTAGGCTGACTGGAATGTATGGTAGCAAAGGGAACAGCAAAGAATCTGTATTTTTTATATATATAGTTTAATAATCTGAAAAGCCTAAGACTGAAGTTAAGCTTTATTACAAGACCCTATTCACCAGTGTTTGAAAGTTATATAACCCACACTTCCTGGCTCCAGCAGGTCAGTAGTTGTCTACATGAGGTTGCTTTGCTGTGCTGCTGGAGCTCTGAGCTCAGGTGTTCCTCCTTGGTTTACCTGAAATGTGGCAGCTGCTTTGCTAAGAGTGCATATCAAAAGAACAAAAGACATATTCATACTGGCTCTGCTGTGGCCAGCTGCCCTGAAAGGACGTACACAGCTTTGCCACAAAGCAGTGCCCAGCATTTCCAGGACCAGCAACACTCATTATAGTTTTAATGAAGCAAAACTGGTCATTAACTTCAACTTCATTGCATGGTCATGACTCAGAGCATGGGTTTAGTTTCCTGCGCACAAACAGAAACACAGCAAGGATGGGAGGAAGGACCTAAAGGACACCAAGCCAGGTAAACATGTCACTGACTTCTGAGTTACTTTTCCAAACCTGAATGGCAGCATTCATCATTCAAAGTGGTACTGCTGCAGAAGAGGCTTACTCTTTCAACTGGCCTCCATGTATTTCTATTATTTTTCATTGTTCTGGACTAAAGATCAGGAATCCTGGGGACAAGAGAGTTCTTATTTGGTCTTGAAGCCTAATGTGTCCCTGCAACCTCTGGAAACTCATGTAAGGTGGCAACTGAATTTTCCTTTTGGGTTATCGCAAGATTAGAAATACAATTATAACAAAAAATTGCCAATCTGTATCTCTGTGTTTTCTGCTTGTGTCTTTTGGGTTCAATTGTTGATAACCTTGAATATTTACGACTACTTGATTCCAATTAACTGGGGAAAGAACCTGCTAGGTTACTGTATACACTCACAGGACATGAATATCTTCATCATCCAGTACACTTTTCTCCCTTGACCTTCTATGTCTACAGTGGCTCACAGCAAGTTCAGTTCCACAGGGGTGTCATCATAATGCAGGTGAGAGTTTCCACATTTGGCAAAGAACTGTGACTTTTTCCATAGCACTTTGTGTCGCTATTGTGAACCAATCTGTAATTATCATCCTGAACCAAGCCTTTGTCCCACATAAGTTTGTACAAGCTTTGCAATGAACTTCAAGAGGCAATTGAACTACAGGAATTCAGTCTGTAATTCTTAGCACAAATATATCCTACAAATCAGTGTAGGCACATATTCTGTACTATTATGGGAAGAGATAACAAAATTATTACATACAAGAAGGGCCCAGGCCCTGCAATGCAATTCATTACAGAACTAATTTGCTATGTATAGGTTCTCCTATTGATTGTCTCTGCCATAGCACAAGATGGTTTCCAAGACTGCTTTGATGTATCACCTAATACATGTTTTTAGTGCTTCTGTAGCTCCTGAATTTATGCCTATGAATAAAGAAGCAAATATATTCATGATCTCTGGGCTGGAAATTCTTATACACATAAAAAAAAGTACTAACAGCACAAAAAATGGAGCCTCATCACTGACCGTATTTTATAAACTGTGACATTTGGGAAATCTAATGTTCTGGCCTGGAGATGAGATGAGATGGACTGCCCTTAATGATGAATCACCGCCCTGGTATTCTCTGAAGAAGCTGACTGTAAAGCTGCCTGAGAAGTGGAGCTGGAATTGGAATGAATACCCTTCTCTTCAGAGATTACTTTAACAGCTGAGTAAATTCCATGCTTTTCTTATTGTAACTACTTGAAATCAGTTATGTGAAGTTAAGCTGCATTAAGGAGTGAAGAAATGATAACAATTTCAAAGCTATGTTAACAAGTCTTTCTTTTACTCTGTCACTGGGGTAAACACAGGGACACTGTGAGAATGCCCATGGAAAAACAACTGGCTGATGTACAGAATATGCGCTCTAAAAAAAGAAAAAAATAGATTACTCTGAGTGTCTTCCAGAGATGACAATAATTGTTCAAGCTCTGCAGGGATGGTTTTATTTACACTAGAAGCTGTTCCTGTTTCCCCTGCTGTGCAAAGGAGCAATTTTAGGAAACAAAAGCGACAGGTCCCATCTCTGCCAATCTGTGGCTTGACTTCTTCAGAAAGGCTATTCCTCCAGATCTGCAAGTGCTTCAGTTCTTATCCAGCTAAAGAAACCCAAAGTACTTTGCACCAAGCATGACTTTGAGCAGGGCAGGGCTTTCATCAGAGAAACTTCAGAACAGCACTTATCAGTTGCTTAATATACCCACTGCTGGGGAGTGGGGAGATATCTGTGACATCAGACAGGAAAAGCATGCAGGGCTCTACCTTAGCTTACCTGGCCTCACTTTTACATTCTGACTTTTATTTTGCAGCTCTTTTGCTGATGGACAGTAAGAACAAAAACAAAATACAGCAAACAGTAGATCCTAATCTGAGCCTTGTGAAGATTTTTGATAAGAAATCCACCTGACCAAATCTGCTATAAATAAGGCTGTGGGGAAAAGAATTCCTGAAACCGTCCAAATCTGTATCGCACAAGACACTTCAGTGTTCTGAAGCAAGAGCACACAGCAAGACTAACAAACATGGTGTATAGCACTTATGTGGTAGGGATGTGATCTGGATAGCACAAGTAATTTTGGCTGTTTTTCAAAACAAAACCTCTTGTACACAAGAAAGTAAATACTTGTGGTTTTGGCTAGCTTTCAGAATTTTACTGAAGGCAATAAGTAACACTGTTTCAAAAATCTAGTTGCTAATTTTCCAATTTCATATGGATTTAGTGGGATGCTTTTTGACTAAGTAAGAGTCAGGGGCTTTACTTTTTTTAGTCTGAACTTACACAGTTGGGATTTTAAAGAAAAGATCATTATGTGACTGACTATTACACGGTGCAACTGATACTGCTATTTTCTGACACCCACTGACTGTTAGAGCCTTGTGCTGACAGCCACCCAATGGATACAGAGCATGACCTCTCTAGTTCAGAAGCAAAGTGAATATTGGAGTAAAATGAGGGTGGTGGCTGTGAAACAAGCCCAGGATTAGATAAAAGAGAGCTCGAGGTAATCTTGATCAGGAGCTCTGGGGTCCTTCTGATCCCCCACAGATCACATCAACAACAGTCCCCACGTCAAGCACAATACTTCTGCCTGCTAGGGCATCACCCCTCTTTGAATGGTTACAAAGCTTGACTTAAGTATCCCCACTGACAGTGGATCCACCACATGCCTTGGGAATTCAGAACAATAATTAATTATTGCTTTAAAAATGCTCCATATTGCCAATATAGACAGCTTCAATTCAGTCCCCATTCAGTGTCTGCTATCTCTACGATGGCTGTGCTGCCCCCAGGGGCAACAATGAGCTAGAAAAGCTCTCTCTATCCTGCTGAAGCTCATCTGCCATGAAATGTGCCTGTGGGGCCATGGGTGAACAGTGCCTTCTGCCTCAGAGCAGCTTTGGCAGCAGGTCCCCGCAGGAAAGTTAGGCAGGGCACAGCTTGCCCTGTTGCCCTATGCAACCACTGCCTCCTGCTTCTACATTCAGAAACATTTCATTCAGCTGTTTGAGTTAATATTGAATCCAACTGTTTCCCTGTGAGCTGGGAGGTGGCAACTTTTTTCCACACCATTTTCTCTTCTAAAATTTATCAAACATTGTTCTCTTTATTCCTAGTGGTAGCAACACAAAAGCTGAAAATTTTGTAAAGCTCTGCACTGGCAATAGGAAGCCTTGGTGAAAAGAGGAACTTCAGTTCTGACATGGAGTTTAAGAAAACAGTGATAACGTCTGACCCTTATCAGCAATTCCTGGAAGGCAGTTAAAGTTATCCTATAGAGTAATACAATGCAAGGTGTAGAGAGAACAGGTATAGAACTTTCAGAGCAGCTGAGGTGACATGAAGCTGTTGACAGAAGAGCTCTCTTTGCATAGAAGGCAAACACAATAGGGAGTGAGAAAAATCATGCTGGTAACTTCTTAAGATGTTGGCTTCCTTACATGACCATTAGTTTTGTTTCTTGCTAATTGCAGTGCAGCAACTTCTTGTGAAATATCAGTGATGATGACTTGGCTTGTCTTATTAGAAGAAGTGGTATGCTGCCTGGAAACTTCCATGAGCCTTCCTTACTTACTATTTGACAAGATTTCATGGAATCATAGAATGGCCAGGGTTGGAAGGGACCTTAAAGATCATCTAGTTCCAAACCTCCTGCCATTGGCAGGAACACCTTTCCCTAGACCACTATGCTCAGACCTACATCTAACCTGGCCTTGAACACTTCCAGGGATGAGGCATCCACAGCTTCTCTGGGCAACTTGTTCCAATGCCTCACCATCCTTATGGTGAGGAACTTCCTCCTAATATCCAAGCTAAACCTAGATTTCTAGATGAAGGTTGTAACAAAGAATTTAAAAAGTAAGATAGTTAATTACTTATGAAATATGGTTATAGGTTCTAAAAAACTTGGGCTTTTTGTGTAATAACAAACAAATAAATGTCTGTTTGATAACTACCGTTTGGGTTTCCTATGTGTGTATAGGATGAATCAACAGCAACATGTACACACAAACATAGTTCAAGACCAAGAGAATGTAATTGTAAGCAATCTAAAGTAAGCTGATATTTGTAAAAGCCTGTGCTATCACAGCAATGAAGACTGGCAGTAGGAACAGAATGGTAGTCACAGGTAAGTGTGGTCAGCCGTAGTAGAGACATGCTCATACTTTGACACCCAAGTCCCAGCTGTGACCTGAAGAGTCAACTGTTTCTTAGATGTCTAATACCCACATAGCACTAGACAAAAGACCTGTCTCTAAACCTAACTATTTATTTCAGGTCTGGGCCCTGAACAGATGTTCTTATTCTTGAAACGCATTATTGCGTGCTAACAAAATTACTTACGATCATCTTATTTAAACGTGAAGTACATATTCACATATTACATTCAGTCAGCAAAACCAACACTCTAACTGCTAAGCCACACAGTCCACATTAAGTATTTGTTCTAATTGTGCAAATACTGAATTGCTCCAAGTCATCAAAGTCAGCTAATACTGTTTGTAAAGTCAGCACTGCTCCCCATTCAGATGCCTAAAGTTGCCAGAAATTAATGACTTTTGAAACTTTCCTTTGAAGGTGACTGAAGAGACGGGTGCACTGTAGGTCTCTCTATATTCATGGCCCTTCACAAAGAAGGGCTTGTCCAGATGCCCAGGGAAAACACGGAGAGGCTTCTCAAAGGGGGATTCATCCAAAGAACAAAAAGCTCCAACCTTTGCCCTTACTGGAGTGCCTGTTTTGTTGTATTTTGGTTTTTAATCACTCCTTCAACAGATGGGCAGCAGTCACACATCTCAGCAGAAAAGTTCACTCAACAGGATGGTCAAACTTCCAGCAGTCTCCAGTACAGCACAGACAAAAAGGGGTTTCTGCAAAATAAAGCCCTGCTCTTGGGGGAATTCATTTTGTCATTCAAATTCAAATGGTGCCATGGTCAAGCTCAAGCATGTACAGTTCTGGTAAGCCAGCTGGCCACATGCTGAACATAAACCTCATGAATAACTAAGGGTCTGCTAGCACAGGAAGCTTATGCTGCTCTGCTGTGGTACACAGCTTTCACTTCTGTGTTTCTGGAAAGGTTTTGATATTCAGACTAATTTGAACGTCAAGAACTTATTCCTTTCATGGCACTGTATTTTAATTGTACCTCAAATACTGTCACTGCACAGGCAATTTTAAAGACGCTATTAGTATTATTTTCTATGGATTTAGTTCATTTCCAGTGCTTGATTGTCTTTGCAGTGTTACTGAATTGAGGAACACCTCTTAGACATAAAGCAATGCACTGAAATAGAAAGTTTAGGTAATAAGATTAGTTAGCTGACAGAGGCATCTGAACACTCTATCAATGTAAGCTGACCCAAAACTACACTGCTGATAAAAAAAATGTTCATTCCCATCCTCTCCCTGGTGTCAGAGCTGGCACAAGACTTAAACACTTACATGGGGACGTTTTCAGTTGGACCAAGAAGCCTCTTAGGTGTGCAGCTCTTCGAGGGAGGTAGTGGGAAGGTGTGAAAGGACAAAGGGGAACACAGGGCTGCACCTCGTGAGCAGGAGCACAGTTTAAGTTTGGCTTAAATTGATCAGGAAACTGCACGGATCTGCTGTTGTCTGACCCCATTTGTGTTTAAATGCACTGGTATGGACTTCACAGCAGTGAGCGCTCTGCCATCCATATGCAGCTACATAAGATGCAGGGTAACAGTGACACCCAACTGAGATGTTTCAAAGGTCAGGGATGTTCTGTTGATATGAATTCAGATGAGCTAACTATACTGGGATAAACCTCTGCCTATGATGCAGCATGGCTAGGATAGCCTTGTCAAGACCCCATTAATTTTTTTAATGCCATGTGCAGTTTTTGCTCACACAAACTTAATTGCTACATGAAGAACATTTTTATAGTTGAAAATTTTGTCTTTGAAGAAGAAAATAAGGAGGAAGAAAAAAGTCCAATTAACTTTTGAACTCTGATGTATGGCACAGTTGTGTGTTCAGCACAATCACACATAGCAAGTCAAAGCCAGCTTAGACTCAAATTTTCTCCAGCTTTTTCCTCCAATACCTTTGCAGGATTACTAATTAATAGAGACCAGAAGTCAAATACTTGTGTATGGCCTTAAATCTGGGATGCAATGAGCCTGATCTCCTTATTGCCCTGGGACCTCATGTGGAAATTGAATTTAAGCACTACTATTGATTTGCTAACACTTTGTCTCCCTCTGCCTTTTAATCTGTTATAAATACTGATACAAAGGAGAACAAGGTTCAAAAATACAAATACCTTCCTCTCTAACACTTTTTGCCAAATCTTCTAGCCAGTGTTCAGCAATGAGCCGGATTCCAATTAAAACTTGCAGATACAACATAAAAATAGAGAAAATTATGAGAAAAAAATGTTTTGAATTTAGATCTTTATTATACAGGCCCAAAGCTGTGGTCACCATGCAGTTACACTGTAATGGGAATGATCTTGATGAAAAGATCTCACTAAACAAATGTAAAGAGACCACAGACTACAGCATTCCAAATAACTGACACTTTAATTTGTGAAAGAGCAAAAATAAATAAAGGAATGGCAAGCATGTCCTTTTCACATATGGTGGGGCATATACATATTCCTCCTTTTCTATAGCTATTCAAGAGACAAACTTAGCAAATACTGCCCGAAAATACAGACCTTTCGTGCGATGGCTCAGCTAACTTTTAGCGGTTTCTCTCCCCTTGGCTATTAGATCAAACACACATTTAGATAGGTGCATATGCCAAAAAAAGAAATGCAATGTGGGTTTTTTTTTGTATTTCATTTCTACTTTTTGCCCTTTCCTTCTCATTTTAGGACACTAACAGGAAGTAATTGGAGACATTTAGTCAAATAAAAGCCCTGGAATTTTTCTCTTCTAGTTTTCCATCATATTCTCATAATTTAATGATTCATCACAATTTCAAAAGGTTGAGGTGTCTTAAAAGGAATTCATCATCGCTGGGAAGAAGAGCTGCACATAGGCTACATACATAGTGTTATGTAAAAGTGGTTATCTTTAAAAAACCAAAACTTTTGTAAAAAATTGTAGATCAAAACAAAGCATGTCTTATTCCCTATAGGATTTTCTTGCAACCTATTCTTCAATTATTTCCACTAGGAGATGCTACAAATGGTATTAGTTACAATATACAGTCCACTGTCATCTTCTGGTCCAGCAGAAGAACCTGTCTCTCCAATGGATGCAAAACTGTTCATCTGAGCAGATCATCCTCAACAGCACAAATATGGTCTAGAAACTCATAGAGTTTATGGCTTTAATTTATAAAATTAAACCTGCCTCAGACAGGTAATACTGGTATGTAATATTGCCATCCCTGGGTTCTGTCAGAAACGGGGTACTGAGGTGCTCAGCGCCGTCTCAGTCTGCAGCGCTGGGATCCTTCAGGCACTCCAGACCCAAGACGCGATGTGGTGCATGCTAGAACATGGGTGCACTTCTCACTTAACTCTGCAGAGCCCGGGACATGGTAAGCTGTCAGAACTTCCTTCATCTTGCCTGTTGACAAAAGGAACAATAACTAGTCATCACTGGTTGCTGGAGCGTAATTCCAATTTTTAAAAGCCCTATAAATGAGACTTCTTTTTTTTTAAGTCATGCAATAGCAAATGTTTAATTCAGAAAAAATTTGGGATAAATTTTACAGTCTCTCTGTTAGCCACATGATGCTTGTGAGGGAGAAAAGTCTTATCCTGCATGGTTCCTAAAATGTTATCCACAATTAAACATACCATTTTTTTAAAAAATAAGTGTTCAGTAGCTTAATACTTAAAAATTTTCTTGAAATTAATATCCCTGTAAAGATTAATTTTTCATAGCAGATTTTGTGGCTTAAAGTGCTATATTGTGTCTTGCACACACTGTACACAAGATAGAGAGAAAACAATTCAGAGTATTACCAAACAATTAGAGTAAGAATTCAACAGATTCAACAGGTTTATGTAAGTTTGATGTAGAATTATCTCTAGCATGTATAATCATGTACATTATGTATTGATAGCTACTATAAATCCTTCAAAAATTACTCCTTGCATGGGTCTCACAGAACCAAGGCTCAGAACAGATCACACTACATTATGTATTCTCATTTCCTGCCAATATAATTTTTCCAGATAGTCCTCTGTGAAGTGCAGGCACATTGGTTCTCAGAATATCAAACTTTTGGTATCACAGACTGAGAATAGGAAAGACCAAGAATATACCTTCAATACATATTTGCTGCAGAATATGTAGAAGGAGAGGTTAAGGTACTTCTAGAGGATGATTCACCCATGTCCAAGGTAATTGCAAGATGGTGTCTGTCTTTTTTTTCCATGGAGTAAAAAGAGAATAACGACCAAAATTTCTTATGACTATGAAAGCTTTATATCCTACCACCAGGATGTTTATCATTTTGTTCCACAAAGACCACTCACAAAGCCATCAGACCCTAGTAATTTTCAATCAGTACTGACATGGGCAAAAGTAGAAAAATATTTAATTGCTTCAATCTCATGTAAATACAGAAGTCATGCAATAAATTCCAGAATTAATGCTAAGTTTTTGGTTACGTACTCTGGAATTTTGTGAAGCTATCCAAAGTACTTTTTGTATTTACAATTATTATCCTTATCATAATCATATAAACAGAAATCACTAAAGAAGTAGGCCTAGCATGTGATTTGAGAGATTGCCTCAAGCATCCCTGACCTATGCCAAACCTGCTGATTGTCTAAGCTACTTTTAAACATCTGCAAGGTTGAATATTCCGTTAATTCACCTTGCAAAACCTATTCCAGGGCTCCACTTTTCTTTGACATTTACATTTTTTTCCTGATGCTTATACTAAATCATCATCGTTGAAATCTAACCAATTACTGCTTTCCTCTACTAACAGCATATATGGCAACTAAATCCCTTCCTCTTTAGAGACACCCATTGCTACAAAAAGGTGGCTTCCATGTCTTCCTTTCCTTCCCTCTTGACTAAACAACCCTTCAATCTTTCCTTGAAGGCCCATGTACTTTAGATCTTTGAACCCAGATTGCTCTCTTCTCAGAGCCTATCTGAGCTGCAGTTCCTGATAGTGGATGAAGCTCCTCCATTGAAGCCTTATCAGTGCTGACTAAAATGAAGTAATTTCATTTGATGCTTTGTTACTCCCCTTCCTATAGACTGGCCTTGTTTGAAGTAGCAGTTCAGCTTGGAATTGTTATGACACCAGATCTTGTCTGCAGAATTGCAGCTTGGCCAGTTGTTTCCCATCTGTACTTATGTGCAGCTGACTATGTTGAGCTTTATGTACAGTTCAGCATTTACTCTAACTGCTGGAAACCTGCTATTTACTAAGCTGCTCTGCTACTTTATCAAGGTCATTTTCAATTACCTTTCTTCCAACATTCTTGTTCTGACCAATGAATTTCTTAAGTGTACATTCTAACCTTTCATCCAAGCTGTCAGTGAGAATACTGAATATTACCAGAACAAGGAAAAACACTTGAAGAACTGTACTTAATGGTGTATCATTGAGAACTACTCTCTGCACATGGCTTCCAAATAATTTATGCACTCACATAATAATTCATTCTAGCCCGGTTTCCCTAGTACACATAAGAATAATAACAACTGAAATATTTTGCCATATAGTCTTGTTCAAATAAAGCAGATAATACTAGCAAACATATTTTCAAATTAAGAATTGTATAGACTTTGAAAATTAAAGCATTATGGAGAAAAGATTTCAAGTGATAATACAGTCCTGTTGAACACTGATTTTACATTCATATGGCTATTTTTATGAATTATGTGCTCTACTGAAATATTGTTCAATTTAGACTTAATGGAAGTCTTTCATAACCTCTTAAAATTGAGTTTTGTTCAAAGAAAAGCTCTACTGAGAAAGCAACAAACACATACACTACAATACCTCCTTTATAAACAAATCAGTTGCATAGCTTCACAAAAGTCCAGGCTGCAAAATTACTATTTACTATTTATCTTGAATAAGTCCTTGATCAGAAACATACTGAACAGGGACGGCTAACACAAACAGGATTGGTCATGTTGAGCCTTGCAAAGAAAAGGTTACTGTTTACATTAATCTTGATGGAAATACAAGCCAAACCCATAAATACAAGTGGCACAGATCACTCTTCTTACTTAATTTGGGTTATTTGGCAGACCTTTTCTACTTTTTACTCTATGATGTATTTCGTTTGTGCTATCTGTGTTACTCATAAAAGTAAAATAACTTGCTTCCTTAGATGGAGCCAGAATCCCCAGCTCCCTCTAGACTGGAAGAATTGGAGGCCAGCAGAAGTTGAAATACAACACAAAGCTCACCTTCAATTAACATAAAATTTGATTTAATTTGGTATTTAGGGGTATATCCCATTGGATTTCCAGTGAAAAGAAGGGTGAGACTGACTTTCCTCTGAAAAATACATGGTTACAGAAAGACAGCCGCATAAAGAGTACACCCAAACACTTTTGACTTTCTCTGGTGGAAAAGAAATAGGATAAAGAAGGATGGGCGAGCCAAGTCTGACGGCCAAGACAGAGAAGGACTCCCACAAAAAACTTGCTTGTCGTGGGAAGTCAAAAGTCCTGAAGCTGAAACAAAGCAGATGTGTGTGCCGTTCTGAGAACAGCTCTAGGGATTTTAAATTATAAAGATTTAAGAGACTTTACCAAGAATTGTAGACATCCAGATACCAAAATTGTTTTTGTCTTTTTGTCATTCAGGGCTAGGATTTCCGACCTTTCCTGGGGTCAAGACTTTTGCTAACAATGAAAGGGAAAGACAGACAAACTGTTCAGTCAGAAACGTAACTGAGAGAAAATCCAGGCAGCAGCTTGCTCAGGACCAGAAGAGCTGATACCCCTTTGACACAGGAAGATGTGTCATGGTGACCTCCTCCCTTAAAAGACCATCATTGTTCTCCTTGCAATCCAGAAACGAAATCTGCTCAGTTTGTTGACTTTCCAGGAAGGAAAGGTGAACTGCTAAGGGGTGAACCCTGCATCTTGACAGTCATTTCCTGTCAGAGAAAGGAGTACAAGAGGGACTGCACCATCCTGCTTGGTGGTTGAACTGTCCCATCTCTGTGTGGATATGTGGATCTTGCTTATGATACAGGAAGGGGTTGCATGTGCTTTGAAGAACTCCAACACGTGGACAGGATACTGCTTTGTTCCTTAAAGACCACCGAATACTCTATGTGGGCACCTGAGTGAGCTTCCTAGCCAGGAAACATGCATCTGATTATATCCCTCTGAGGAAAACTGGCCTGTTGGCACGGACTGGGTCCTGCCACCACAGTGGGATGAGTCTCAAAGGCTCAGGGGCTGGCCAGGTAGAGCACAGCCAAAGCCTGAGACACATGAGGAAGAGCTCGGTATATGATGTCAGAGGTGTACTCCAACTGTGGAAAGAAGAAACTAGGTGGATAGATTGATATTACAGTGAACTAAAACCATCTAGGCTGAAAATAAAGATAATACCTCTGCAGCAATTGTGCAGTTGTCCAAAACTATTGTATAATACTGCTGCATGTTTTAGAAACATCCAGCGCATTTTTCTCTAAGTGACTGCTGCTTTTCCACGGTGGCCGAAGTTGTGCACAGTTGTACACCCAACTGACTGTGTGCCCAATCAGTTATCTGTGCTTAGGGTCTAGTGCCTTTTCAGATGCCCTAAAAGTTTCCTGGCTTATTAGCATGAGGACCCTCAGGACATCTTCAATGGCACTACACACTACTGTCCAGGCAAGCAAAACCGTGACAAATGTCAGTAATGTCAGTGCCCAAACAGAGTTATCTGGTGCCAGTCAGGGACGGCAGGAGAATTTGTCCCATGATCACGTTAGTGCCTACCACAAGTGTCAGGAGCAGCCATGAGAGGTGCGCTCGCTTTATGCTATAGAGACAACACAGTCAGCTTGGCAGTGTAAATGTATTCGAAGAGTAAAGTTAAGTAGGATGAGGCCCACGCCTTTTTTCCAAAAGGAGAATCAGGAATCTGTATTTAAACAGTGCAACACTACTGTGTTGGCTGACAGTGGGAAGATTAGCAACACAGTGTAATTAAGACTGAGGTTGTGAAATAGACATTAATAGAACGCAGCAAAACATGCTCATGTTAGCAAGCAGCATAAAACCTACATAATTTAACAGACTTTAAAATTCACTGAAAGATTATGAGTAGAGACTGGACTACTGATAATGAAATACCTCAATCTGTTTGTTCCTTGAAGTCAAATAAGAAAATGCTGATCATTGTACATACTTGAATGAAATTACAAAGCCCTTGTCCCTGATGTTAGAGAAGCCTCTATAAAGGTAATAATAACATTTGGAACATTGTGTGATGTTACACATCATATATAAAGAGGCAGTAAGAAATTAGAAAATTATGAGGCTGTTTTCTATGACTCAGTCTAAGGGATTTGGGGGCAAAAGTAGTAGTGATGTTCAATATCTGAATTGCTATATTATTTATGTACCTGTATACCAAAAGATTCTTATACTTTTTTAAACAAATTAACAGGCAAAGACTAAGTATTAGAATATATCTAAGAGTCTTGATTTCATAAAGATACCAGGGATATGAGACTAAAGGGAAGCTACAGTGTATGAAATTCAAATTACGCTTAATTACAACGGATAACAAAGTCTCTAAACTTTCAGAGAATTTATTTAAAAATATATTTTAAAATTAACAAGAATCAGTTTAACAATCACATGACATAGTTTTAAAAAGTAGTGCATACTATCATTTAAAACAATTTAAAATTATTAGAAAAAATCCTATGTAACATGATTTAAAAATCTGATTAACTTTCAAAGCTTTTCTGCATTAAATATGGTGGTGTACGTGACACCAGTTAGAAATGAAATGAACTGTCCAGTGGCACACTGCATTCTGTAGTTAAGACCTGATGAGGGTACCAAGTGATAATACAGTTGCCAGTCCTCCAAAATACAAACTGGGAGTTGAAGGGGGAATTTCACAGCCTTGCTCCAGTTTCCCTGGTCTGTGACTGAAAACACTTGTACTGCACTGCACAACACAACTGTGGCCTCTCTGACCTCTTTACTTTCTTCCCCTCCTTTCAGGTAACCTATACCTGGTTTTTTTCACTCCATATGTATCTTCTGTCAGCAAGAACTCTGTAATTCAAACAATATTCTTATTGCAGCTGTGCAAACTTTGGCCAAACTCAGTCCTTATCTTTATCAAATCCAGTGTTGTCAGCTCTGGAGAGTTTCTGGTGAACTCCATGATGTGATGGTTTTCTGTAAGGCTTCTCCTTCTGAAAAGAGCTGATCACGTGAGAATACGAGTTTTCGTATTTTAGTTAATTTTTCTATGCTCATAGATGCAAAGAAATGGTGTAAAATGTGATTTTAGGTGCTCATAGGCTCAGAAGAGTCTGAGGCAAACAGAAGGCAAAACAAAAGGGATTTCTAGAGCCTTAATCTTAAGATTTCAATATTTTAAAGCCAGTCTTAAAATTTTTGAAGGCACAATTCTTGAATGTTTGGCATTTGCAAAACAAGAAACATTCCAAATCTGCTGTCTTCCAGGTTTGCAGGCTGAAGCAGTTATCCTGCTCTGCCTTGCCATGAGGGAGAGAAAGATTTGTTTTGGGGGTATGTCTACACAGTTACGTGACTGAAACTTAACCATGAGCCAACTCTTGACATACTTGCTAGGACACTTCATCCACATTCAAGCCAAACAGTGCTCACTGGTGTGGCTATACTATGGCAGACATGTGAGATGGAAACTGCAAACAACACTTCAAGGTGTTAATGAAGAGCAGCCTTAATCTCTCCTCAGCTGAGCTTGACTGTGGGAATGCTTCTGGTTTGCTTCAAGGCAAAGCCATATCCATAAACACAGCAGGGGCAGTTCAAGAGAACTCTTTCGGTATGCGCTGAAGCAGTGAGGACAGTTTCAGAGCTGGGTGGTGCCGAGAGCTGGTATGCGAGGCAGAAACATCCTCACCACAGCCACACATCCTGTGGGAGAGCTGGGAGCTGACAATGGGACTGCTCGTGTGCTGCATCAGTCCTGTAGGATAGGCCTTAAACTAACCTGGACCTCTTTGCCTTGCAGGAGCTGGATCGGCCTACAAGTGCCTGTGATTGGCTTAGGAACCTGTTTGCTGCCAGGGTCCCAGTGGAGGTAATTTGTCCCAAACTGCTGCTTTCCCCTGAAGTGAGCCTGCAGGAGGGGGAGCACTCACACCAGCACCTCTCTCACCCAAGAGGCAGGTTGGCTGTCATTGCCTGCCAGTTGTGGGGCTGTTGCGTTCCTATAACTGGTCACACTGGGCCAAATAAATACTAAGTTATTGCACAAACACTGAATATCAGGTGGAAATGGCTAAGAAATTGCTTGCCAGCAGCACATAGCAGCTCCCTATACTGTCTCAAAGCAGTAAGTGATGGTTGAGCTTCCAGCAACAGGGAGGAAGCAAGCTGAAACCCAAATCAGCATCCCTGTCCTGAAATGGACTTGAAGCTCTTAGACCTCTCTGAGTGTTTGTCAGGGCTGTATTACACTGATGGCTTGTTGCAATCCTGAGACAACCAACGACCCTGGATTTTTCTTCTCTCTTACAGCTGAAATCTCTTCTTCAGTTTTTAGTGTTGTGTCTTGCCTCACTGAATACCTGTGAGCATCTGGTAACTGAAAGCAAATTCTGGAGCATAAAAAACAGTTCACAGCCCTTTAATATGTGCAATAGGAGGGGTACAAAGTAGGGGAACAGGAGACAGAAAGGTCTCATCATGCAGACTTCTCCTATTCCTTTCCATTAACTGGCCAAGCTCTATGCTAAAATTTCTTTTTGTTTTACTTTTTAACATCTTTTTGCTTACTGGTTCAGAAGTTCATTGCTCTGATGACTAGAATTTACATCTAACATTTATCCATTATCAGTTTATAACCCTGAGGACTTACAGGCCTGTTAGCCTGACCTTGGTGCCAGAGCAGGTCAGGGAGCAGATCATCTTCAACGCCATCACATGGCATGTACAGGACAACCAAGGGATCAGGCCCAGCCACTGTGGTTTTGTGAAAGGCAGGTCTTGCTTGACCAACCTTATCTCCTTCTATGACAAGGCAACCTGCTCAGTGGATGAGGGAAAGGCTGTGATCATTGTCTACTTGGACTTTAGTAAAGCCTTTGACATCACTTTCCACAGTATTCTCCTGGAGAAACTGGCTGCTCATGCCTTGGACAGCTGCACTCTTTGCTGGGTAAAAAAATGGCTGGATGGTTGAACCCAGAGAGTGGTGGTGAATGGAGTTACATCCAGCTGGTGGCTGGTCACAAGCGGTGTTCCCCAGGACTCACTGTTGGGATCAATACTACTTAATATCTTTTATCAATGACCTGGATGAGAAGATCGAGCACTCCCTCAGTCAGTTTGCAGATGACACTAGTATGGGTGGGAGTATTGATCTGCTGGAGGGTAGGAAGGCTCTGCAAAGGGATCTGAACAGGCTGGATTGGTGTGCTGAGGACATTTGTATGAGTTACAACAAGGCAAAGTGCCAGGTCCTGCACTTGGGCGCCAACAACTCCATGCAGTGCTACAGGCTTGGGAAAGAATGTCTGAGAAGCTGCCTGGCAGAAAAGGAACTGGGGGTGTTGGTCAACAGCTTGTTGAACATGAGTCAGCAGTGTGCCCAAGTGGCCAAGAAGGCCAATGGCGTCCTGTCTTGTATCAGAAATAGTGTGGCCACAGAATCAGGGCAGTGATTGTCCCCCTGTACTCTGCACTGGTGAGGCCACACCTCAAGTCCTGTGTCCACTGTTGGGCCCCTCACTATAAGAATGGTGTTGAGGTGCTGGAGTGTGTCCAGAGAAGGGCAACCGAGCTGATGAAAGGTCTGGAGCCCAAGTCTTGGGAGGAGCAGTTGAGGTAGCTGGGGTTGTTCAGCCTGTAGGAAAGGAGGCTCAGGGGGACTTCATTGTAGCATTGTAGCAAGGTGGAGGTCAGTCCTTTCTCCGAAGTAACAAGCAACAGGACAAGATGAAATGGCCTCAAGTTGCACCAGGGAAAGTTTAGGTTTGATCTTCGGAACATTTTTTTCACCGAAAGGGCCGTCAAGCACTGAAACAGGCTGCCCAGGGAAGTGGTAGAGTCATCATCCCTGGAAGTATTTAAAAGACGATTAGATGTGGTGCTTAGGGATATGGTTTAGTGGTGGACTTGGCAGTACTGGGTTAATGGTTGGACCTGCCAAACTTAAAGGTCTTTTTCCAACCTAGATAGTTCTATGACTCTATGATAAAGACACTGACAACTTTACCATCTCTACTGGAGTTACCTTGCTTGGTATGCCCTAAAATAGCATTACCTTTTTTTTTTTTTTTTTTTTAACACAGTTGTATTGCACCAGTGGCTCAAAGATACCTCACAATTAATAAACACACCTTTTTTCTCCCTCATTTTGATGTCTCCAAAAAGTAATTGCAGAAGATGTGTTTATTTCATTGAATGCCTGACTTTATATTTGTGCTACTAAATTTTATCCCAATGTTGTAGCATCGCCTTTGGATGAAAGGTATCCATCTGCAGTTGCCTGCTAGGGTTTCATCACTCTGCAGAATGAACATTTTGCTGTGTCCACATGCCCTCTGCTGTCTAATAATTTTGTCTTCCACCTGGGTGTACCCATGCAATAGAAACTATCAGACTCCTTCCCACATGACCCTCACAGTTCCCACTTTGCAGGGGAAATACTGTTTCCAACAGCTGCAGTGCAGGAATTATGTTCCTGGTGAATTAGGAGTGTATGAATGGCTATGAAAGGTGAACCTTACGACTTGGAGTTTCTCTTAAAGATCCTAAAAATTGCTTGCAAATATCAGTCTACATTTTAATGCAATTATTTATATTTAGCTTTAATTAATGCCTTAAATAATTTTATTTTAGGTGCAAGCTATGATCTATCATCACTTGTGGTTTGCCTATGACCTTAGCTACTATTGGTCAGAAAACCAGTAATTCCAGCGGTGATTCTGTCTTGTTTGTCCTGGCACTAAAAATACTCTGGTGCCTTTAACTAAAATTCATTAATTATGTAAACAGAATGCCTCTTACTTTCATACTCCTGTTATTCTATAATGTCTCTGTATTGATGGTAGATCAGTCCAGCATTAAATAAGCAGAAGATAATTTTCCTGCAGGTCATTTTATTTCAGATCATTAACTCCATTTTCTAGTCAGCTCTCTCTCTGCAAATTCTAAAAACATTGATCGAGTCTACATTGGTGTAACCACTCATTCATTTCAGTTATTCCAGTCAAATACCACAACATATAAAAAATGCCTCAGATAATCATTATGGGACAACAGAGCTTCAGAGAATAGTCAAGGCTCTTGCACCTGTTGAAGACTACTGGCTACTATTGTGCCAGTTATGGTCTCCCAGTGACCTACTATTAAATCCATCCTGGGGGTTTAACTGGATGAACTGTTAAACGGATTGTTTCTATATTCCCTCATATTACATTTTTGACATTTTGGCATGCTTAAATCTAGGTTCTGGGAACAAAAAAAAAAAAAAGAAAAAGAAAGACAAATTTATTCTTCTTTACAAAAAAACAACTGAAATAGCTCTGTGTAAATAATTATGATAATTAGCAAGAAAAGAATTTATTATTTTAGCAGGTACTGTTCCCACCTTTCTTTTCTGAAACACAAACCCAAGTGCTCTTGATGTCAAGAAACATCTCCCTGACTGCTATTTTTCTTCATTAATTCTGACAAAGACTGATCTGTTTTTCAACGCTGGTGATTACATTCTCTTGATACCATTGCCTTTAAAATGATCTCTTTTGCACATGTCTACTTCCAAAATATGGTGAAGTTTTATAGTTATCAGGCACTCCATATTAGGTCCTTCAAAATTTTTAGCTTTTTCAAGCATACTATTATCAGTAGACACTATTTCTTTCAAGAAATGGGAAAATTAAAGTAAAATTCAACTTCACTTGTGAATAGACAAAATTTTTTTTCTAAAAATGGACAATCACTAGAGCTAGAGTATTTGCTTCTCAGCTTCATCGCAGACCACCCAACCTACAGAAAGTTATCCATCACCTCCAGTCAGCTGAGGAATGCAGCCTACTCTGGATGCCAAGGATCTTCAGAGACGAACACAGCCAAATTCATATCATTCCTGTTCACCAAAGGATTCACATCAGAAATATTCTTGCTAATTACTATAATATCTTCTTACTCTAACTACCACCAGCATTTCTAAAGAGATACGGCATTACAGAAAGCATATTAACAAGTTGTTTGAGACAGAGGAAACTTTAGAGGATAGTTCGTTTCTAATCAGATTCAACTGTTAAGAATATTAAATTAAAAAATAAACTAGGACCCTTAATGTTACCTTGAAGACATACTCTGTCTCTTCTTTTGAACAAAAATTCAGCACAAAATTGTTTTACTGTAAGCAAAGTTTTTAGTAAATAAAAGAAGGCATTACAACAGAAGGTGTTTAAGATGTACTAGAAAGAACAATCTTTTGCAATGCCAAGACAGCATTAAAAAAAACCCCTTAAGTAAAATATGGTAAGTAACTTAGTACTTGTTAGGTTGTGCTCTTTGGCTTATAGCACTAACAGAAAAATCTAGCTATCAGTATTTCATTAGTAATTCTGCATATTATAAGATGACTAAGTTGTGGGTTTTTTCTCTAATTGCAGAACATATTTCTTCACCGATAAAAATACTTGGAAAAACGTATGTACTTTGGAGAACCAATGCATCTGACCACAAGTAAATAGGCACATATAAAATGGAGATAATGGAGTGAGAAGGCTTAATCAATCCAAAGAAAACTTCATGCCCAGAGCTACTTTAATTACTGAATTCCTACATATGTCAGTGTAAGATTGTTAAAATATAATATTCACCTAAATTATATACTTATTCTATTTTTTGTACAGTTACAACCTAGGAAAAATGAGTCTGTTGGCTTTAAATACAACTTCTTTGGAGATGCCTAAGGATGTAGGGGACTTTTCAAAAATGTAGTTTGTAAAGTTTTGGGGTTTTTTTTGCAAGTGCAGTGCTGCCAAATATTTTTGCCACTAAATAAATGGTATTTCAGCTGCCTTTGAGCAGAAACAGTGGTAGCTAATGGCCTATTCAGTTAATCATAGTTATTCACTCCCTGGAAATGCCTCAGAACACAATAAATGTTTTGTTTTTATTGCGGACTCTCAAATTACAGGCATTATATAATACCCATGATATATAACCTATCTGTATGAATACAAACTGAAGCCAAAACCACACCTCTGAAATAATTCTAATGTTTGGAGTTTCTCCAAAGAAAGAAAAATGCTGTTGTTACCCACAGAGCTACTGAAATAGCACTGATAGCAGGGTAAGAAAGAGCTATAACAAAAATTCTGGTTTAACTAAAATGTGGCTATTTGTCATCCACTTACAGAGGTTTGAAATAACTTACAGAATATTCTTTAAACAAAGAAAACAAGAAACATGCTCAAATAGCTGAACTGCATGCAATCTTTCCTAAAGGAAAAAAAAAGCTACAGATGTAGGGTTGCAATTTGCCCCATAAGAGACAGATCACCCATAAAGTTTTCACTCTGAGACCAATGCACTCACTGGGTGTCAAACCAATATAGGATTTATATTGTTCCCCTCATTTTTTTTACATTCATATAGGTTGTGGAAGTCCCTGTCAGTCTTAGCTATGCTTTGCTTGCTTCTCAGAAATTATATTTATTATGCTGCATGTTGACAACCTGTCATAAGGGGAAGGTGAGATACATATTTATATGATATAACAGCTGGTTATACCTCATCTCTTTGTGGTTGCCATTATCCTGATGAGGCACAGAACCCCTTGTAGTTTCTCCAGGAGTGTCTTCCAGAGGCATTTAAAAATGCTGCAGAATATGTTCTAAAATAATATTTGGCTTCTGAGGTTAGAGCAAGCTGTGTGTTTTAGTTGTTTGCAGAAAGGATTAGATTAGTAGGTCATAAAAATATTCCCTTGGCTACCTGAAGGAGTGAAGACAACCTTTGACACAGTCTTCTGTTGGCGTCCTGGATGAAAGAACTTCTCCATAAAAGCATACAAAAATTCAAAAGACTTTCAAAATTAGAATACGAACAAAGTTTGGTATTAAACACCTCTTTTATTTCTCCTGGAGAAAAAAGATACTCAAGTATTTGCTGAAGAAGTAATCTGGCAGGCCACAAAGTGATAAGAGATATATGAAAGCATTCTAGTTTTAACTTTAGTTTTGTAGAAGAACTGTTAAGAATTGACTGAGGAAAAGGAAATCAAACTGAAGTGATTATAAAATGGGAGACTTCTTGACTCCTAGGAAAAGAGGTGCAGACCAGTGCTAGAGAAGCATGGGGAATGCAGCCGTAGCCAGCTCCAGAGACTAATCAAAGACACCCCCAGGCAAAGGCAATCCAAGGGGGGAAAGAGTTCAAATAAGAGGACAAGTTTACCGAAGATCAGCACTAAAGCAGCAGCAAATTAACCCAGTGCAGAGTAGGTGAGCAGTATGTGATACAAGGCGATATTTAATTACCTTAGAGCCCCAAAGGAGGAATTTAAAATGTATTAGTAAGTACACCTGCTGGGAGAACTGCAAAGAATTCACCATGCAAACATACAGGGAAAAGAAAGGTTGCAAAATATAAGAAAAAACCTGCAAACATGTTAGAAAAAGAAATGCGGCATTGAATAACCTTGCTAATAAACTTTGCCTGAGACAATACTGCTGCTGCGACCTGTAGCTCTGCAGAGACTAATTTAGCACCTGAGCATTGCCTTTGGTGGCTGAAATGTCAGTACCCTCCAGTTGTCCTATGCTGGCACAGTGACAGGAAGAGAGAAGTTTGACTGCATCCCACAACACAACGTCTGCTTGTTATCAATCAGATGAAGACCTTTCATTAGGTTTCTCAAAAGAAACTAGCTGTAATTCTGAAGCTTTTTCTATTTGGCAATCTTGTGCTTTGGTGATAAAAGAGATTTGTAAAATCTGATGTGACATAAAACTGGGTGAGGTTGCAAGCAGTTTACAAGTTTGGATTAGAATTCACCATAATTGCAGCAATTTGCATACATCTTCTGAAATTAATGCATTAGATCCACAAAGAGAAGGATAAATTACCATAGAAAGATCTGTAGGGGAGTTATGGTAGTCTATAAGCAAATCATAAGTCAGGATGATATCCAGCTGCAGAAAAACGCAGCCTGATATATAGTCATACTGTAAGCAAATCAAGTAATTATTTACCCCTACTAGCAATGGCAAGGCCCTGACTGCAATACTGTGTCCAGTTCTGCCTCCTGGACTGTCAAATAAAGGAGACAACTGGAGAGAGTCCAGGCAAAAACCACAAAAAATTGGTAACAGATGTAGAAAAAGAGAAAGTTGAAAGAAATAGACTGTTTAGTCTAGAAAATGTGAAGACTAAGAAAAGACATGATAACGGATTTAAAACATGGAAAAGTTTGTTATGAGAAGAGGATGATGACTTACTGTTCTCCATGTTTATCATGCAGAGGACTAGACACAGTATGCAGTTGTGAAGAAAAGCTTTCTAACACAAGGACAATCAGCCAGGAAGCAGGTTGTCTACAGATATCACAGGCAATGCTGTCACAAGAAGTAATGGGAGTGGTTGAGACAAACACCTGTTGAAATGAAGAAAGGTATGCTTGATTCTCTCTGAAAGCAGGTGAACTGCCCAGGTGATCCCATGTGAGATCCTTTCCAGCCTCATGCTCAGCCACAGAAACACAGCACAGATCAGGCCTTTCCATCAAAGAGACTGAATACCATGATGCAAACAACTGTCATTTGTCTCAAGATGCTTGTCAGGAAGGACAGAACCTGCAGGCCAAGGGATGAATCTCCCAAATCCATTTAGCTGATTAATTCAATCAGCTGGAAGTAGCAGAGGGCACCCACTCAGCGACCGCTGCATGCTCTTTTACTTGTTTACCATGCCTCATGCTCAGTCATACCTGTCCTCCACTTTTGTTGCCAAGAGCCCTTTTCAGTGGTTGGTAGGGACTGATACAGAGTAATTAGGTCCCACTGCTGTGGGGCCCCTGGAGGAATGAGTCAGTGAATGAGTTAGAATGAGCTGAACAGGCTTTAAAAGCAATAGGCAGGGCCGAGCGATACCTGGCAGGGACCAGGCTGGTCATGAAGGCTGAACCTAGAGAAGGTAAATTGCATGGAGAGGGAAAGGGGTGACAGGCCAAGAGCTTGCACTGTGGAGATTCCCACAATGGGAACACAGCTGGCAACTACCAGCACCAAAACTCAGCTAGGTAGGGCAAGCCACCTGGCTGTGTAAGACCCATGTGTCAGAGGGGCCAGTCAACCCAGCGACTGGTGGGGCTGTTTTCCCACCTGTTGAGAAGACTGGATCAGAAACTCCAATATGACAGGGAAAGGGGAAGAGAGCCTTCATCGCAGGAACATTGGGAGTGAGGCCCTCAAGTTTTTCTGCCTTTAGAAGAGTCTGAGGAATAATACCTCGCAGAAGGGCAAGCCTGAGTGTACAGACCCTCAGAGCGGCTTTGCCCTATGCACTGGAGGGTTCACAACAGGTCTCTTACTACTACTAAATTTTTTTGTTAAGAAGCATAAAATGTAACTGACTTTAACTGGAATTAAAAAAAAAAGAAATCATGTAAACTGGCAAGCAGGGCTCGTTGATCCACAGAGGTAAAGGCTGCATGGCCAGCAGGTGCTGTTGGGGTACATGTGCACATGTCTTGCACAGTGCTGCCAGGTTGCTCCATGGGTTTTCCCCTGTACTACATTCACACACCCTGTGCTTGACTCCAGCAACTCTGGAATAAGCCTTCCAGTGGAGCAATCCATCTTCCAAACTACAGTGTGCACAGAATGTTGAGTAAAACATTTCCACCTCTCTTGTCAGAGTTTTAACCTTAAACAAAATTATCTATAAAATGGAGAGCAGGCAAACATAGCTAAAGGTCGGTTCTTATGTTTGATCACTTGTAAAAACTGGATAATGTACTGTGTATGGGGGAACTTTTTTCTTGCATGACAATGCAGACTGTAGCTTTTGCCATGGAAAAATCAAATTCATTGATAAATGGGAAGAAACAGATCCTGTCAATTACACAGTTGTTCTTTCTACCTTCCTGTCAATCCTAATAGCTTTCTGAAAGACTTTCTCAGGTTAGAAAAAAAAAAAAAAAAAAGAACATGCTTCAAACACTTTTAATGATGATTTACATGATTTACATGATTTTCCTGGTATGATGTCAAAACTACTGCATATTACATTAAGTTTTACTTATAATTGCAGACAACTAATGGTACTGTAGAATTTGATAATCAGATTTGGTTTTTTTTAATGGTCACTGCAGGGGAAAAAAAAAGTAAAAGAAATAGTACAATACTCATACAGAAGTGTTTGTAAAGCAAGATCCTGATTACTCTATATTTCTTTGACTGCCTAGTGTCCTTTGAAATTAATTTAAATTTAACAGTTGTTTTCACCCTTAACTGCTTCCGGGGGGTGCACCTGTAATCAAAGAAAGAAAACACTCAGAAGAATTATTTCCTCCTTTGATTTCAGTCACTACAGAGCCTCTGCAGACTGCATTTGCATGGGTAATGATGACTCCTGAAATAAAGTAAGTATGAAGGTGATCTCACTATAAATGATGCAACTAAGTAGGACATCATCAATTTCTCTGAAAATGCTTACTTTCCTTCATTTTGTAAGACTGCCCTACTGTGTCTCCACTGAATGCCAGTACCAGCTAAGTGTTATGAATGTAGCAAATAGTCCTCTTTCTGCTTTGTGTCATATCATCTTTAGATTGCTGCAAGTTGAACAATTACTACAGATGTTTATGGTGGCATAAACACTGAAGAAACTGCGCTAACTAGGGACTGAAAATACAGAAAATAATCATAAGCCTTCAAGGACAGAAGAGTTGTCTGTCACTTCCTAAATTACATGAAAGCATCCTCGTCTTTCCTAAACAGTTTAGTCAAAGTCCCCCTGAAAGCATACAGGTTGATAAATAGAAAGGTATCACAAAACTTCCCATTACCACTAGTGGCAGCAAGACTCAAGTCTGTTCCTACCTCTTCTGTTATGAAACCTAACACACATGTGCAGGAGAGTTTCTCAGCTAAAAGAACACACTCNAGACATAAAGCAATTTGTTCAGTGCCACACTGAAAGCTTACAGTAAGCCACATGAGATCTTAACTTCAGAGCACTCAATCCAACTTGCATTAAACTATAATTCATATATCATATTACTACGAATTAGTGATTTATAGAAGACAGGATGTCAACACACAGAAATTCCTGATTCCCTTGACTTTTCTGAGATCATATCATTGATGTGTTTAGATGAGAGCCCCAGATCCTCTCCAACAAGAAATTAAGTGGGATCATTTATTATCTGAAATGAGAAATGCATAGCATGGAAACAGAGGTATGTTAGTCAAAATGCTCAGGTGATTAGATACAATGAGAAGGAGAAAAATAAAGCTGTAATGAGGGATCAAGGTTTATGGAAGTTAATATTGTACTTTCCTCTGATGTCTGCAAAACAAGCAGAAGGAAAAAGGAATTTACAGAAAATCAGCAGGAACAATAACAGTCACCATAAAATTCTGTATTTTGTGATTTGTTTATTTTACTAATATCCTAGCATAAGAGATTGAAGGATAAAATAGAACATTTTCATAACTGCCCATGATTCAAAAAGAATACAGCCTTTTAAAATATTGTACTTCATCTATGTCAAGTTACAATCTTTGGACACAAAGTTAAGTCCCGGCTTAAATGCCTTGAGAAATAAGGTGATGATGGGCAAGACCTGGGCAGTTCTAGAATAGAGGGATGCTTGAACATAAGAGACATTGCAATTTGTGGGAAGAGACGGGATAATCCATATAAAAAACTCAGGAAGTGCATATTTATAAGCAAAAGCTTATTCAGCGTTAACCTAAACCTAGGTAGGCTGATTTCAGCAGCAACTAGCAAACATTTTGATTCAAAAACTGCTTTACTTCCCAGGTGCAATTCTGTTGGGATTTACACCCACCTGCTGGGGAACAGTATTTGTGTCCTTGACAACTTGTGATTTTATGCTATGCACTGTATCACACTCAGGATGAAGAGATGCCACAAAGAACGAGAACTATGGACATGGGTAACATCTGAGACTGAAATTATTATTTTACCTTTAGTACCAAAGGCCAGATTGCCATGTCTTGTAATTGATTACTTTCCATAGTCATTACACAATGACAAGCTAAAGAGATTCAATAAAGGTAGAAGAATTTGTTTACTGTGCTGAAAAAAAGATTTTTCAAGAACAGAGAATAAACTGGTACTTTAATTTCCTGCAAAGCAAAAACTATTATGGCAGAGGAAACCTTTTTTAATGTGATGACAAATTGAATTTTGGATGAACTACAAGACAGCTTTATTTTGGATAGCAACTTTCATACAAAAGATGTCTTTTTTTGAGCCTTCTTATGTTTAAACAGTGCAGTAATTCAATAATACAGTTTCAATGTTCATATACCATAAAAGCAGATAAGGAGACAAATTAAGGATGTATAGCTATTTTCATCTATATCCTAACTGTCCTATAGGCACTTAAAAGTGCAATAAATGTTAGTCTGTTTAAAAGAGTCAATCTAAATATCATACTGGACAAAAAGCAGTCAGATACCTGGAAGGCTGTAATTAAAACTTCAAGGATCTTGGTGATAATGTATTTACTCATATACAGACTTATGGACACTCACTTGTAGGCATTGAAATATGGTTCAATATATATAAATAAAACATCACTAAAATCTGTTTCAGTTAAAATCTTGCAGTCTGGGAAACATACTTTCTTCATGAAAACCTAATTAAAAGCCAAAGAAGACATATCACACAGTGCTAATAAAAACTTGCCTTCTGCTTCTATCAAAAACGTGAAGTGCCACTGAAAGCAGATGGGAGGAAGGATAATCTCAATAAATTACTTGTGAAAGATATTGCACAGGGTAGTTCAGAGGATTAAACTACTTTATGTGAAATATTTTGAAATCCACCAAAAGTAACTCCATCAAGTAAGAGCTTGCTGCTGGGAGGGTAGTTTCTTTATAACATTTTCCTAACTTTTAATATGAAACTTTTTGAAATCAAAACAGTTTCAAGAATTGTAAAATTTTAAAAAATATTTGAGTATTTCACATTCTAGGATAGAAAAAAATTATTTAATTAGAAAAACAAAACAATCTCACAAGCTGATCTACCTTGAACCACAGTATCAGGAATTCAGAAAACCAGAAACATGAACTGACCAAAAGGACAAACTAGAGGTGTGTTTTAACATACTAGACTTAAAACTTGTCACTGCTTTATCAATCATGCTTACAACCAAGGAAGTAAATGATCAAGTTTACACAAGTGTTGCTACACTATTTTCTGTTTCTCTGCATTTGTCTTATTTGTTCCTTTTCCTTTAAGCACCACTGCAGTGATGCTCCCAATGTGGTTTAGATGCAAGCACATCGAGTTATTCTAATCAGATAAATCGTATTTTATGTGCTTTGCTAGATTAGTATCTACGTTCTTAAATTTCATATTAATCATAAAAAGGAGTGGCAAATCAATGGAGGAAGCAATCCAATTCCCTTTTCAAAGTGTTAATGGGAAATCAAAAGCATTTATTATTATAAGAGTTAAAGCACTGCTGAGTATCTAATTGAGCACTTTCACAGCTTCACAGAGATTATCACAGAATATTCTAAGTTGGAAGGAACCCACAAGGACCACTGAATCCAGCTCTTAAGCGAACGGCCTGTATGGGGATCAAAACCACAACCTTGGCATTATTAGCACCATGCTCTAACCAACTGAGCTAATCTTAGGGTCTGATCATGTTTCCAACAAACATATTCCACTGGATTATTTTTATGCTATCTCTTTTTGACAGTGTTGCCCTTCAACCTCTTCAAATGTGTTTTGATCCTGAAGACTGTTGAGGATGAAGTAAATGGGTACAAAAGAAGGCAGGAGAGCTTTAAATTACATTTAATATTCAAATAATGTTTAATTATTGCTTTCAGATGGTCATTATTGAAACCTTAGATCCACAAAGCAAATGTGCAATCAACAGCTACCAAAACAGCATCCATCCCATTCACATATACTGAAGAAAACAGGAAAAAACGTGCTAACTGCTTTATAATAGCAACATCATTTGAACTGTCAGGAACTGGTCGTAAATTTTCTTAAATTGACCTGCCCCCTGACAAGGAATGGTCTAATACGTTTGAAGCCATCTTTAACAGTGGACAATCTAATCTAACCATCTTAATTTTGACTAAATTCTACAATAAGGTAATTTTCCTATCTACCTGTTTATATACTTCGGCAGCCTATTTTTTGCTATTATTAAAACTAACTTCATACTCTCTTGAAATGAGTATGAGTGGGTACTGATTGTGAGTCTGAGGTGATTGCTTGGACTCAACTCTCTGGTCAGTTTGAGGGGTGCCTTCCTCACCCTCTCAGGAAGGTGGCTGAGCAGCATGAGCATCTGCTCCCAACACCAGAGCTGATAGTCCCATGTGTCACAGTAAATTACCAACTGCTTCATTTAATATCAAGCAGGAATTTGGGAAACAGGTGAGGTAGACATCTTTCCCGTCCAGGGACAATTTCATGGTAAATAACCCTTGCTCTCCACAGTGGACTCTGTGTTAATGCAAATTAGTATCTCTGGTTGTGTCAGCATTGAATATTTAAATATGTTTTAGCATAACAAATCTTTTTTAGGGATATGGAACGTGCCTGGATCAATGATAGAAAACTGTGATGCACTGATAACCACAAAAATCTGAGTAATGCAGACCCTTTTCTGTGTCAGTTCCTTCCATACACAGTTATTTTCAGAATAACAGTGCAAATTAGGAAGGTTTGAAAGAAGACATAGACAGCTCCTGCTCTCAAAATCTTATCCCATGTCTAGGTAGTAAAATGTTTGACATGCTGGGGGTTGAGAATTGGATATAACAATGAGTAATTTTGTTGACTCCTTCCAAATGATACCATGATTTCTCCTAGGCCTCTCAGATTTTTATGAGCATCTTAAAAGAAAGCAAGGAGGGCTGTAAAATAAAACTGTTGTTTCAAGCAACGTCTTTGGGAGATGTCACCTTGCCTTGTTACAGGCACACCCGCTGGCAGATGAGCAACAGTAGGGTGGGTGGCCCATAACCTAATGACATGAGCATACGAAAAAAAGGTGTTTTCTTGCTACTTGAAGTATCTTTTAAAAAGCTGACCTTTGAAAACTGATAATATTCACCCAGCACTGTATCCTCCCCTGGGAAACCCCAAGAAAAGTTTGCACTCTGCTCTGACAGGAATAAGAGCTTTCTGAACCCATATCTACACAGCTAGCAAAGATGTGGATAGACAACTTCCTTGGTCCTTCCCATCCCACCGCTACAGCAACTTGCATTTTCCCAGGACAGCCCATGTACCAAACAACGCTGACAGACCTGCTGAGCAGCCATATCCACAGCATGGGCACATGGAGCATGAAAGCAATCATTGGGCTGCAGGTGCCTCTCCTGGTGCTGCAGCCTTACACAGAGAACCTGAAGTCGAGCATTTACAGTGGGAGTGTAAAAGATACAAACATAAAATTGCCTTTAAGTTACTAAATTATCTTAAGTTTTGCTTAAGTTTTTTTGTTGTTTAAATCAGAAAAAAGTATTTTGATAATATATTTAATCTAGTTTTTAATTTGTAATTTTTTTTTTGTTTTTTCCCCTGCAGCTAGGTTTATTCTTACTAAAATGAATTAAATAGAACCACTATACTTTTTGCTGAGAGAATATAGTGTATCAATATAAATTTGTCTGGCAATTATATAGTTCAATGCATATTCAGATCTTGATTTCTTATAAAGAGAATTACAGATATTATGAACCTTATTTTCAAGGCGACAATTTTTAGTTATCTTCAATTCTCACCCTTTGAAACTATATAATCATTATTTGTAAACAATACTTGAAGAACTAATCAATTTTTTTTTTTGCTTTGCAGTCACTTAAGCAATGAAGTTTGTCTTTTGCTTTACATGGGCAACACAGTTTTTCGGGTACACTCACAAGTATTCCTTCATCTGCCACGATGAAAATGGTAAAAATGCGTCTTTCCTACTGTTTAGGACAAATCAGGTTTCTATTAATACACACAATGAAAAAAATCTGCAAGCTTAGGTTGTTTTAACCATCAGTTTTAAAAAACCAGTTAACTGAATCTGTGTTTGATGAAACTTCACGTCCACGTAAAAACTGAAAGTGTATTTATACCATAAAAGCCCAAAGAGGTATAAAACGAGATTCTCCTTTACTTCCTTCCTTCAATTCACAGTAAAGAATGTAATTTAACACATACTCTGTAGCTGTAGAGAATACTACAAGCACATTGTTCTTGAACAGAGTGAAAAGATATTGACTATAGTATGGGAGGAGAAAAGCAGGAATTAAAACTTCAGAGAGACAGATCTTAATAAAGAAATTAATAAAAAATTAGTTGCCCACAAAGAAGGTTATCACATGAGAATCTCTAGCTTTCTGGCATTTCCTTTCACATTTCAACCTTTTAAGAGTAAACCCATGGCTTGCTCTTAATGCACTGAGTACAAATCAATGTGAAAATACTGAAATATGAAATATAGCTAGTATTCCAAGGTATTAAAGGCAACTCTGGAGTGAGATAACCAAGGCAGATTCAACGTCCTCATGAAGGCAAATGCCATTTGACCCAAACTGTATTTAAACTAAAATTATTAAAAATGAGAATAAAGATTTTAGGAAAGCAAAGCAGAGCTCAAATCCTTTGGTTCTTTTGATGCAAGCCTCATTTCATCACCTCCTAGTCACTGGAAGTCAGTATAAATGAGACTGACAGTAAGTGGGCACAAATAATGTTACACTTCAAACCTATTGTACGAGCAACCAGATATTTAATTTCTCCACAGAACTCATGTTGTTCTACAAGAACAGCCCCCACAGTCAGATACATCACAGGCTTAACTGGCATCTCAGCATTCTTGAGGCAGGAACCATGTTTATGTGGAAAAGAATGAATTGCTGAAATAATACACATAGTAAGATGCCTAAGCGACTGTTTTCCAGACTGTGTTCCCAGATGCCAATGGTCTGCGGTTTAGAGTGAGGAAAGAAGTACCTAAGGACAGCAAACTCCACCACAAGTAGGTGAAATCTTAATTTGAATGTTAACTATAACCTTTAAAACAATTTGAGAGATCTCAGTAGGCTGAAAAAGCTGCAAAATTTGAGTCTACAACAGTTATCTAAATCTAAATTTTTTTTAGGACTGGTTTGACATTTTCCTACCTCTACAGGAACAATCAGCTGGGCAGTGAAAGGCAGAGCATAGGATGATGTCTAAAAATGTATAACGAAAGTTTTCAGGGCAACTGCAGTTTCGTGTTTCTGTTTTCACCTAAGAACTACAAAAATAAGACTCAATTGGAATGATGAAAGTTTCTTCTTACAAGCAATATTGCAAAGACATTTTTTAAAGCTTTGTGATCCAATGCAAGACATTTCATTACAGTGTACCTCAGCTAGAAATGAATTTGATCTGCTAGAAATAAGCAAAAATCAAGTTGTATTTGATATAATGATCCCAACAAGATGCTGGAAAAACAAGATGGTTTTGAAAAGAGCTATAAATAGTAGAAATTACAATGCAGAAAAATGTTAACAGGACATAAGAGCTAACAAGTGTATTCCAGTGATTTAGGGCAGGCTAGTTCACAGAATTAGGCACTTACTCCAACAACCAAGCATTAGAAACTCAGAAACCCAGACATAAGGGTAAAATTAAACACAGAATTGCTTCACCGTGGGACCAAGATCCTTCAAAATGGTACTGTGCAACTGTATCACACTCATGATAAATTTGCATTAACGAAACTACAGATAGTTCTTTCCCTCCTTCCCTGAAGAGAATTTTTAAAGAAATTATATTAGAGCCACTTGGGTGCCACAGCTGTATGATCCTACATGTTACACTTACAAAGATGCCTTTTATGCCTGAGAAAACAGTACCTGTGATGTATTTTACATTAAGCTACTGAAACTATACATAAAATGGACTCAAGTTTTCAATACTTAAAGTATTGAATGCTATTATAAAATACTAATACATTAAAAGTCATGTTTTATGATATATTTAGTACATAAAGACAATGATTTTTATTAAGGAATCTCTGAGTAGCAAAATAAATACCCTTTTGGAACAAATTTGTAAGTGATTAAAGCCAAAGAATTGCATTATTCATTAGATTCCGTCACATAAATGACCAAACACTACGCAAAAATTTTAAAGCATTCATAGTATTTCTCACAGGACTGAATAGTTACAGACTGGTCTGTCTTTGCAAATGTAGGATTACAGCTATTTTCCCATTTCTGAACAGTTGTAGTTAGTGGGACATGCAGATGGACATCAAAATGAAGATATAAATGGGACTGGACAGAGAAGTGCTGCAACAACTGTCAAGGAAGAGTGAAACATCCACAGCCCTGCCAAGAGTTAGGAGATGATGGCCAGGGGAAGGGGAATCCCTGCAAGAGAGACAGGATTTGAAGGGAGCCTGTTACTGAAAGCTGCCAATCTCCTCTGCAGTAGGAGGATTACCTGTCAGCACACTGACTTCCTACACAGCTATAATAAAACAACATGAGCAGTCTAAAAACGATGGAAGTACCTCTCTGCTGAAACACATCACTGACCAGAGTCACATTATTCAGAATTAGCAAAAACGTGAATTATTTACAAAATTCCTAGTCTGGAAACAAGCTTTACCAATCTTTCACTTATTTAGAATACTCCATGTCTGGAGAAAGATCAGATGTTAGCAATCCAAAAACATGCAAATCCATGAAGATTACTCTACAAAGAAAACTGATCATTTTATCAGTTGAAAACATGAACACTGAGTGTCTACAAAGAGTAACAACATATAAAACATGACAGGATCAAAATCATTCTTGTAAAAGCTGTGACAAATCTACAAAGCACCTCAAATCCTAAACCCCAGTACTGAATCAGAGGGTTTTAGGCAAAAGCTTTTCACCCCGTTCTTTCCAGAACTGTAATTGGCTGACCCTCTTCCAGACACATTATACAGTTAAAAAAAAAAAAAAA
>VWZG01005166.1:1177927-1208739 GCA_013396735.1 Grallaria varia
AAAAAAGAAAACAAAAAAGTATTGAACATAATAAACCCTATTAAACAGTAGTTACATAATTTCTACATGTGAAAAAAATATATTCTAAAGATAATCCAGGAGTTGGACTCTATGATTCCTGTGGATCCCTTCCAACTGAATACTGTGAGATTCTATAATTTTCTATAATGACAAGCAAATTCTCTCAGATACATTACTTAACTGAACTCTTCTGTCCACGTTTCTCTGAAGAATAAAATAAAAAGTGTTTCAGGATTGAGCAGAGCAGAAGCACTCTGGCAAAAAAAAGCTCAGGGCTTCAAAAAAGAAACAAACATTCAAAAGTTATCTAATCCCTTGACTTATTTAGTAATTGGCTGGATAAGACATAAACTGGGTGTTAGCAGGCAACACTTGCTGGTGAGAGAGGGGAGGGAGGCTGGCAGCCATCAGCAGAGCCTCTGTGTTAACACAGGTTAGTGTCAGGAGTGGTTTTGTTATTATCAGTCAAAAATACACAGAAGTATGTAAGCATCCACTTTCACTGACCTTTCTCATAAAATATCATGATGATAAACAACTAAGATTTACAAGCACTTCTTAAAGCAGACTTTGGACTGTGAAAATGATGATTCTGTAATTATAGCAAGTTTTTAAAGTGTAGGAACTTGTACATTAATGCAACACTCCTATAGAACAGAGGGGAAAAACTACCCCCAGTGAGCATGTACACACATGAAAAGGATGGAACAGTGCACTGAAGCACAAGAGTGAATTACCCTGAGAATCACACTGAAGATACACGGTACCTCACCTGAACAGAGCTTAAAGCAGCAGCTCTCTCATTTCCATAGAGTCGCACCACAGTGGCCTGTGGAAAAACAGCCACGACTACATATATCCTGTGCACCCTCTACAGGTTTCACACCAGTAAGCCACAGGGCTCAGGAAATAAATTTAATGAAGTAAAATATAAGCAAAATCCAGGAAAGGAAAGCCACCTTAACTACAAGCATTAGTAACAAGAGATACTGACATTACTTTCAAAAATTAAATACCTGTAAAACCTTTTAAATTTGAAACTACAAAAAGAAAACTAATTACTGGTTAGTGACACTTACTCAGAGGTATTAACTGTGGATTGCAAATTACTGGCCCTATGTTTCTGCAGTAGCTTCTTAATAGTTGCTTAAGTCTGCTTGCAGTTTTCAAAGACTTCAAAATAAGCATTGTTAGAGTTCAGTCTTCTGTTCTTTTCCAAGAGAACAAGTCAAATAGACTGAACTTAAGAGATCTTTGCAAAGAAACCGAAGCGATTTTTTTTTCTTTAAAAAGTAAGCCAAATATTTTCCTAGCCGCTATTTCAGCTGTTTCTCATTATAGTTTCTACCAAACTAAAGATGACCCTACTTTCATAAACAGAATTCAGCATTTCCTGTATTCAGAATCACTTTTTTGCCTTTAATTAACTTTCATAAACATCATGGCTAACAATAATTTCTTCTAAGTTTACAAGCCTCCTGGTGACTGTTGACAGGGTTACCTGTGAACCTCTGTGGTCTGCAAAGCTGACACAACCAAAACTCCCCCATCGTTGAAATTACCAAAATCAAAAGGCAGAAAGTATAACAGTGTTAATCCTCAAGAACAGCCATCCAGTTTGGCACCAATTCTACATTATAACCAAGTGAAAACTCCAGTAAAATCATTTGGTGTCTCTCACAAATCCTTCAATTTCACAATTCTTCAAAGCCACAGTAACCTCCTTTGGGCCCTGCTGACACTTCTAAAAACACTTTTAATCAGTACAAAAACACTAAAGAAAGGAATTTTGAATCTCAGGTTTGTTGCATCAGTAAAACAACCAGAAAGTGCTTAGAAAAGTCTCCACAACATGCACTTTCATGAGAGAAGCTGCTGTACCATTTGATTTTCACAAAAAAGAGAATCTGATGAATGAAAAATTCTGTGGTACTCTGTTACTTGACAACTTGCTACTGCTTATAGATTTGGTTACAAAAGTGTTCATAATGTTGGATTGCAGAATAAAGTATTACATCAATAACCACATGTGATGTGATTTGGCTTCAAAGATCTCTCCTGTTCTTGCACACAATTCAGTCCTCAGTCCTATTATAACAGATTTCCCAGTTCCTGTGCTGTTCCTTGGCTGCTCGTTTTTGCATCCTCCTCTAAGTCCATTATCTTGTGATACACTCAGATGGAAATAAATACAAAACCTCTATTCTTTTAGAGAAGAAAGTCAATAAAGTACTAATGCATTTTTTCAAGAAGCACACTGTACATAGACTCAATGTACAGGGATACAGGATACAAAGAATAAAGATAAAAGGTAAAAGAATAAAAAGAAACTAATTTGGGTTTCATATACTGCAGTCTGTACAGCCAGAAAATACATGTTCATTTATAGAAATACCGTAATCCAAGAAATATTTGTTGAATTTATTATATCTTTTATCACTTGAAAACAACAAATTTAATGGCACTGATGTAGATTTCAGGATCCTCACAATATTTGTCAACAGGGGCTATGAACTCCTCTCACCACTTTTGCATTCATCTACCTCTGTTTTATGCAGGAGAGAATTAAATAGTGAAAGAGCAATAGTTTTTAAAGAAGTAACAGAAGGCAACACATGTGAAAGGAACCAGTTGCCACAGGTCACAAACAAGAACTGGCAATACCCAGTGTCCATGTACTTCACCAGAGCTAGTAGGGTTTAGAACTTTGCTTGATATTTCAAGTATTCAGAACAAACACATCAGAACTGGCCACACTTCACAAAAGGGATAACCAGCTGCTGGCTTTGTAGTTTGTGTAAGGTCCCTGTGCCCCAGTACATATAGTTAACAAGGGAGGCAACTCATGCAGTTGCTATTCTTATCTTCCTATATCAAAGGGCTTGCTGCAAAGAAGGGTTCAAAACTGGACAAAGTGTCCTCTTTTGGCATGCTCCTCCTGCTGCACATAACCTGAGAAGTTGCTCTTTGCAGAAAGTGTCAGTACATTTTGTGGACACACTGGACGAAGGTGAGAAAGCAGGCTGCAGTGACTGGCTGGACACCACTGCTCTATGTAGATGGGAAAAGCATACAGGGATAGCAGGAGTACATGGAAACTCCTCCTTCAAAACCCATCAAAACTTCACTTTCAGACTGAAGGTATGGGAAACCATGATATAATAATCAGCTTGGAAATGTTTACTGCAAAGAGGTTTTTGCCTAAGAAATGAGGGTGAAAATACAAACTGGGGAAGTATTTTGTCATTCCAGTAGAGATTTTGTAACTAAAGAAAACACACCAAACTTCCTATTTCAAACTCTTTAGAAATGGAGAACAATGGCATCTGAAGGATTCAAAAGGCCACTGGAGGAGACCTAAGAACATCTTGGTTAGTAACAGTGATGACAATGATATGTAGCAGCTGGTAGAAAGTATGGTCAAAACGCCATGAGGAATGGGAAAGTAAATGCAAATGAATGGTGTATTTGAGGTGTCAGCCTACTGATTATATTTCAGAAGGTCAGAACCCTGAAAAGTTTCAGAATTTCATTCTTGGCCTTTTCTCAGCAAGTGAGACCTTGAAGCAGGAATCATGTGCTAGAGTATCTTCGGACACAATTCTGTTTTGTAACAATGCAAACAAGCATCTACAGTGGTTTAATCATCTCTCATCTTTCTTGCTTGTAACTGGATTCCCTTCAAGTAGAGCACCTGGTTTACAAATCTGATTTGCCAGCTATTATTATCTTGAAATACTATTGACTTTAAATACTTCTATTTACAAATATCAACTAAGGGACAAAGTTCAGTATAAAAAGACTATTCTGCTGCCTGCTGCAGTAATACCATTATTGTGACTCAGGTAGAACAATCTTGAACCTGGGTGAGCAGGAGCGTTGTGTCTACATGGCTCAAGGCTAGCCCACCCTCAAGGTGGGCCTCTGCACCTGCAAGGCACAGCAGTTTGCCTGGGCATATTTACACTCCCTGTTCTACCTCACAGCCTGAGAAGAAAAGCTGTGGTAGGTGTTTTTTTCCAGCCAATGCCAGGGTACTTAAGGTTTTGTCTGTCACAGTTCACCAGCGCATCATTTTCTACAGTATAAAACTGGGAATCTTATGTTCTCACATAACAAAATCAATCAGTGACAAGACTGAATCTTTCCTATATATGCAGTAATGTTTTGTTTCACTTCACTTTAAAAAAATAAGATCCTAGCCACCAAATAGTGTAAAAAACCTGGTGTAACCTACCAAATGTTGGTAGCTAAATCCAGAACCCCAAATTAGTATTTAGATTTTTAAATATTCAACTGATTTTCAGATATGTAGTGCACTTAAATCTATACGTGAACACCCCCATGTCTAACTTGGAGTCCTTTGACACAGCAAAGGGGGAAGATAAAACAAAGATGTGTCAGATGCAAGAGCATCATGAGTGTCACATGTATGGCAAAAGAAAGAGTTAATACTGAAGTCTGCATTTCCTTCATACAGTGTAGACTGCAAATACTGTAGGTAAGCTTTCCAGAAGCGTTTGTAAAATGGATATATGCACACAGATTAACAGTTCAACAATAATAAAATTTAATGTATTGTGTCTTGTTGTATGTAGCTCAAGTCAATGCTAGACCATTACTGTTAAGACAAGATGTATAATCTCAAAGCTGCGTAACAAGATGCTTAGTAAGTCCCAGTTTTGAAAAAAATTAGTGAGACAAAACAACAATGACATTTGTTGGGAAGGGCTTCTAAGAAAAAGTAATTTTCAAATAGATGGATTTTTAAGAAAAGCCAGTCAGATGGTAAAACAATCTGTGAATTAGAACTTTTCCAGTTCTTTAGCAGACTTCCTGCAATTAAAATGCTAGAAGTATCTAGAAAGTTGCTTTCACATATTTGTTCCTCTTGGATTTATGTTTGTTTGCTTTAATGTATCAAGATGAGAGACATTTAGAATGAATTGTCCAAGTTGGGAAAAGGGAAATTTTTCGTAACTTTCAGACAATTTTTAGGTTAAACTTCTTCACTCTGTGTAAGAAAAACTGGAATATCGGATGACAAGGTGAGGGATGAAGAAGGGAAATGTGAGACCTTGGCATTCACTGTTGCATGAAAATGTTGCATGGGACAGCTCCTGAGGCTGCTCCAGCTTGTGCAAAACTTTTCAAGTTTCATATTAGAGACATCATAAACTGTTAGGTGTGAAAAAGGCTGATGTAGTTCCATTCTTGAACATGCTAGAACCAGAATATAATGACAGATATATGTAATTTTGGACAAAAATTTTATTTCCTTTTTTTTTTTTTTTTTACATGTCATTCATTATTTCTATTCTGGTTAATACAGAAAATTAATAACTTTTTGTTGGAGAAGAAAATTTATTGAGGAGAGTTAGGCAGCACATAATAAAATGAAATTAGAAACCTTTATTAACCTAGTGCATTAATTTTTCTTTAAATCTTTTAAAGAAAACAATGCTATTTAAATAAAACATAACCTTTCAAAAAAGCAGTATGCAGATGAAGAAAAGAAAGCTAGAGGACATGACAGATTCTGAACAAAGAACAGTGACTGTATTAAAGGGCTGCTCTAAAGGGCTGCAGTGAAAAGATCTGCTTAGAAAGTACAATCATTTTGCGAGAGCCAGAAGATAAAACAGGGCATTTAACTAGCTTTAATTTGCTTGCCTTCTTTCATTCCTTGAATCTCCTAGCACAGACCTAAACAAGTATAGTGCTTGTAATTTTTTTCAGACATTTCATACAATCTATGTCACCATACTCTTAGAATCTCAATACAGTGTTTATTAGGGCTGCCTGCTCATAAATATCTATGTAGGGGAACAGAATTTGAAAGGAAAAAAAATATCCCCTAAAAGCCTTTGGGCTTAAAAGCAGTAAAAAAAGGAAGAAAACTAGAACCAGATAATCTACCACTTCCTCTCCACCTGGAGAGTAAATTGAAACACCTAAGCCAAAGAGTTTGAAATCTTGAGATCTACTGAAACAGCCATGTCCCACTGGTAAAGAAGTGAGGCCATGTATCACACAGTGGTTTAGACTGTTTTCAAAGAATTTATAATCTTACAAATATTTACGCCTTCCTGAGTTTTGTGGGGTTTTGTGGGATTTTTTGTTGTTTTGGGAGGGGTGTGTGTGTGCTCATTTTTAATTAAGGTAGGAGCCACATTAAGAAAAATGCTCAGGAGTATCCAAAATCTTTGGACTCTTGTTTGTTAATTGTGTAAAGTGTACCTACAGAAACTGCATACAGTATGCACACAAAACTTAAAAATCCCATTTCAATATTTTGTGTAAGTAACATTTACCCTAAGCACTTAAAAGTTTTTACATTCTAATAGAAATAATGGGTGTCTACTAATTTAATCAATTCATAGACCTTCAGCCCTCCAAGTTCGTATTTTTAATATGGTGGGTTTTAATCCACATGTAACTTGAGCAGGTATCATTATTTTGCTTTTAACAAGTAAAATCCCAAATAAATTAGCAAATATTTCAATTTGTTTTCAGTATCTTATGTTTAATCACAGATAGCTTGACTTGTAAGGTTCTCAACAGTGAATTAACTATGTCGGTAGCCATAGGGTACAAAATATTGATGAGTTTAAAGATAAAGACAGTTGTCCTAGATTTAAATACCTCAAATATACAACTGAATCACATAATTCAAAGGTATTTCTAATTTGCCATAAGAGGAATTCTGTGATAGAACCACCTGACAAAATAATGTAGTGCAAGCATATGAAAAAAAAAAAAAGTTAACTGAACAAACTACTACACCTTTCAGTAAACGTTTTTAAAGTTGACTGTCCACCTAGTATTCTGTATTTATGCTATGGAAATGACAAAGATTTTCTTGAAGAAAAATCACCAAACCCAAAATTACATTAAAAATTCTACAGAAAAAGTTACTGATTTTGTCTACAATTTTGTCTAAAGTTTGAAATACATGGTCCTTTTCAGAAGGAAAAACTTAAGGCACACTTAAAACTGCATTTCACTGCATTGCTCAATGAGATGTCATTACCTCAGAAACAGTGTAAATCCAAAGTAGTTTTTCCCTTCATCAACTAAAGTGACAATGACAGAGCTTCCTTTAACTAGATGAAGATGAATGCATTTTTAGAAAAGACTTTACACAATGAGAGTGTTTCTACTTCATTCCTACTGTTATTGAAGAAAAGCTACATTATTTATAATACAATCTCTCCATATGGAAGCGACATTCAGATCCAAATGCCCTGCAACTTATGCCAATCTACATGCAAGTTAACAATTCTATATCCATTTAATGCTCTTCAACTATTAAGGACTTTTTTGTGCTGGCTTGCACATAGTTATAATATCCTAGTATACAAATCAATATGGCTATGAAGTTTACCCCAGTTTTAGAAGCACATCAATTTTCTCTGCATTTCAGTAGAAAGCCTGGTACATGCCAATGCAAACACATATCCATTGTGACAGATATGTATACAGAATATAATTCAAGAGGAAGATTTCAGCATTAAAGCATTAAATCGGAGGAAAAAAATGTTAACTAACCTATTTACAAGTTAAAATACTCTCTGATCAGACTTTATTTTTTTGCAGATCACAAAACAGTCCCTTGTCTGAGGGCATTAGTATAATTTTATCTGATAAGAAAATTTAAAATCAGCACTAGTGAGACGAAGAAAAATGACAAAGTACAGACTAAGATTAGCAAATCAGTGACACCACTATCACTGTTACTATGCAAGTGCTGAAATGTGCATTTTACATTTTTTAAAAGAGAAAATATGTTCAGCTCCAACTGCACAACATATCTTAACGATCCCTTGATTTTTAAGAGTGCTTGGCCAACTAGACCTGCCTCTCCTCTAATCTTCGATAGCAGGGTATCTAAAAGATAGTAAGAATTCAATGAGACTATTCTTTTTCACCGAGCTTCTGCAAGATAGAAAAGAATACAAAAATTATGGCAAATACAATTTTACAGCTCACAAACTTCAACAAAAACCCTATTAACAGACTTCCATTACCTACAAGAATTACTTTTCAGATTCTACATGGAAGTTATTAAGAGAGATGTCATGCATTTTACTTTTAGTAGCTGTACTTGACTTTTCTTGACTATGAAATATCTTCACTATGAAATATCATGTACATACATTAATAAAATTAGGTTTATTGCATACTGAAAGAACTTGTACAGACTAAGTAGAGTGAACAACATCACTAAGACAACTTTTCAAGGAAAAATATAAGACTAACTACATTTAAGAAAGTCTTGCAATATGACAATCTCTTTGCCACCACAAAGTTTCTGCTGATGCGAATGAATTTAGAGTGAATCAACAAGGTGGGAAGATGCTTTTGTCATTCTTGTTCAAAAAAGCAACTTCAAATTAAAAAAGAACTTCCTACCTTGATACTTTTTTAATCAGTATCTTATCTACATCAGTAAACAACTTCTTCACAGTATGCTTACTTGTGAAAGCTCAATACTTGAAAGGAAAATGTGACTACTGCAAAATTCAAAAGAATCAGCAGCAGTTGGCACAACAGGGAAAGAAAGATCATTTCATTACCTGAATCAACAATAACAAAAACGGGGAAGAAAGATGTTTTAATAATGTGAATTAACAGTAACAAAAAATTGTCCTAGTTAGTCCTGATGACTCTTGATACTCTGAATAGGCTTTTAACTTACAAAGTTGGAGCACGACATTTTACAAGAGCATGCAGTCATAGGACAAGGAGCAAAGGCTTTAAACTGAAAGAGAGCAGGTTTAGATTAGGTATTAGGAAGAAATGCAGGTGGTGAGGCACCAACACAGCTTGCCCAAGAAAGCTGCAGATGCTCCATTCCTGAAGTGTTCAAGGCCAGGTTGGTTTTGAACAACCTGGTCTAGTGGAAAATGGCGGGAGGAGGGGGTGGTTGGAATTTGATGATCTTTAACGCCTTCCAACCCAAACTATTCTGTGATTCTGTCTGTTCAGCAACCATATCAAAAAAAGTCACCTTTATTATTAACGTATTATTTTCAAACACGTGGTAAGAGAATGAAATTTAGGAACCATTTCTATCAATTCCAAATGAAATTGATTTGAGTTAGGAGAATATGAGTCAAGAAAGTGAGTACTTTCAGTGCTGACCAGCATAACATATCCTTGCACATGTTCAAAACTGCTGAAACTGTATTTTGAGAGACTTCTGCAATAAATTGACTTATCTTGTCAATATCTTCTATAGACAGTTTATTTGATAATTTTCCAACGTGCTTAAGTAATGTCTGTGCATGCCTAACTACAGGCTTGATTACGGTACTCCCATCTTGACTTATTCCGGCTAAGATTCAATCACTGAAATGGCTGTAAGTATGGTATAGTGCTCTACTGAAGCAAAGGACTCTAAAAGAATCTATTTCCTTGAGTCTGTAATAAAAAGAAGCACTACAGAGAAAGAGAAAGCATACCAATATTTCACAGAAAAATGTTTCAGCAAAGAAATCACGTCCTTATAGCAAATGAAGGCTAATTTTTGCCTTTATGGACGTAGCATTCTATGCAAATGCAGTACAGTGAAAGATCAGGACCACAGCCTGTTTAAAATTGTAAATACATCAAACAATTTACTGATGCATAAAGTTTTCAAGAAAATGTGCATTCCTGAATACATTCTGCTGCCTGCAAAGCTACCTGAAATACATTTTTTTCATGTATGTAAATCACAGATCAGATTATTCGCTTGCTAGAAATAAGAAACCTTTATCACTACAAGGGAGTTTTTAACAGGTATAAGCCAGAACTTCTGCCCAAATGCCTGGTCCCCATCTTCTTTCCATCCCATTCTCACTTTTTCCTTTGCATCAGTAGAAATTACATGTCACTCCCATGAATGACATCAAAGAATTGGTCTGGATGTCAGGACAGTTCCTTTCAGTACATGTGTTGGCTTATGATGGCTTAAGTCTACAGTGAACAAGGAGAGTCTTCATTCCATCTTGGAAATATTTAAAACTTCCTACTGGCAAGATAAAGAAATCATACTGTTTTGGTAATATAGTCCCTTCCAAGCTTCTAAATATGGCTGGTTTTGGCAGTATTTGTTTGCAAACTACATGAATAAAATAACAAATGGAACAGTTCTAGCTGTGAACATGATGCAACCTAAAACTGTACAACAAACTTTTATTTTACAAAAAAATAAAAGTTGTTAAAAATTGATGGTGTAGCACGTATGTACAGTAGCCAATTTATTAATGTTTGAAAGGTATTAAAAAAGATCATAGATTCATTAAATACATTGTTCTACACCACTACCAACCAAATTGTTTAACATATCTCACCAGTAATTTACCTAAATTACACTATGAGCAACTTGGCATACTGCCAGTCCCAGTTTAGAAGAACAACAAAGGAACTTTTAGTTTTATAGAAGCGTTTAATAAAGTACTTAAAAAGTAAAGCTACTGCCAAATATGTGTTTGATTTTGAGTATTTACTTATGTGGTCTATAACTGAAGCCTTTTCAAACTGCACATATTAAAATGAAGTAAGATCCCTTAAGATCATAAAATATCCTTAGAGCTATTTTGTGCTTCTGGACTTTCACACAATCAATCATATTTTCCTGACCAGAGTACTACTGGTAGGTGGTGCAGCAGCATCAATCAAGTTCTTTGAGCAAGAATCTGCCCATGAAGGTACATTTACCTTAAACATTGTTCATCTCAGCTTCTGAGCCACGTTCTTGTAATAAACACATCACCAAGGTCCATTACAAAGCAAGAGTTATTTAATGCATACCTAATGACTACGACTTGCACAAAGATAATAATTCATTTAAGTCCACTCTTTTAAAAGGCTACCTTCATTAAGCTGGCTGTTTACTATACAGAATAAAAGCCTCTGTAATTGAAAAACTGAACCATGATTCAGCATGAAAAAACCACCCCACTTCCCAAAGGAAGAGGACAACGCACACATGTGTAACTTGCTTCTAGGGTCAAAGAATGCTCACTAATGCTTTACACTCACATGATGTTTTCATACTTTCACCCCTTTGAGGGAAGCAGAAGGGGAATTAAAACTTGCCTGTTAATGCTTTAATGCTAAAGATCAAAATTCAAACCTCTGCTAAAAATGTTTCTTCTACCAAAGGGGCACCCATGTAACAGAATCTACCACTGGATATTATAATGCAAGAGAAAAGCAACTTGCTTAAAACTGAGTGAAAGGATGCTTTCAGACACAGAAGTTTAACAAAAGTTAGGTTGAAAGAAGTCAGTGAAATGCACTTGAATGGAACAAATTGAAAATCTGACATCATCCTACAGTCAAATCTTTCACCACCAATTGAAAAAGGATAAACAAGCAGCAAAGTAGGTGAAACAGTAGAGAATAGCACTACTAATTTACCCAAGGAGCCAATTAATTTCAACAATTTAAAAAGAAGTTCAACTTCAATGTTATTCCATCAAAACACAAAGCACCTCTTATTTCTATTAGAAACATGTGGAGGTTTTAGACCAAAACCAGCTTTTTACTTTTGCAACATTTCTGGACTTTGAGTCACTAAAAAGATATAATCACAGAGTACTTGAACACTACCACTATCTATCCAGAACACCACATATATTACAAAGTAAGACAACGCAAATATTTGCTTAAGTTTTGGCTTCATGCATATCTGCATTTTAAAAAGTAGCTAAAATCCTACTGTATATTCTTACAGTATATCCTGTTTCACCTTCTAGAAGTAGTAAGAACCTTGTAGCAATGAGCATGAGCACGTAAACACAAGCTTGACAGTACTGCAGAGAGATAAGTCTTGTTATCTTACTACCTAAAGAAGGTGAAAGGCAAATTTTCACAATCTAGTTCCATTTCAATTTTATTGAATCGCCTACAACATTCTGTGAGTGCTTGCAAATACACAGGCACGCACAGAAAAAGTGGTATCTACAAACAGTTTACACAGATATTTACATACATATGTTATTTACATAAACTAATAGAACTGCATAATTTTTGATGTAAAAACCATATGCTTCTTGCACATATAACTGTTGCATTGGTTTTACAAAAGTAATATAAACCTTTTGCAACAACTAGCTAAGCACATATCATAGCTGATTCCAAGTTTTTAGAGCTTGCAGGTTTTTAAAAAAATACAATACCTAGAACACTGTTATCAAACAAATATGCTTTATTGGCATCTAAAAACAAAATGCACCCAACATTAAAATGTACTTATTCATTTTTTTAAACCCACTGCAGTACGAGGAACAAATCACAAACACTTACTTTAGAGAAAACAGAGACTATAGTGTAGATTTTACAAAATCACTTTTAATCTCTGTGTTATGCTCCTTAAATAACATGGGCCCTTTCTTTTTTTGCCAAATTGTAGGAACATAAAATATCACAGCTTTGTCTATACTTTAAAATTCTGCAGCAGCCTAAAAACACAGACAAGATACACCAGCACCTGTTTTCAAGTATAACAATTTCGATAGCCAACCTAAGGGTAGTATCTAAAAAATTCCATTTTCTTCCATAGGAAGTCTTTGTTTGACAAGCTGTTAATTATCTTTGTGAAATTAAAAGCAAGTGGGGGCAAGTTTATGCTTTACCAGAGAAATAAAATTAAAAAAAACAACAAAAAGCCAACCAAAAAAAAAAAAAAAAACCAAACCCAAAACAACCACTACCAACAAAGAAAACCAAAAAACATTTACCTACCATGTTCAAATTAAGAACAGTGTTCTATACAAGTCAGTTGTACAGTTATTTAAGTGAAAGATGAACATGAACATTGGATTAACTTAATTCTGGCAGACAAAAGTGAACTGCTAAGGTCCAGTCAGCCATTTATCTATTACAGAGAGATGACAACTTTACAAAAGGTATCTTTTACCTACTGAGTGATGATTATGTCCCCTCAGTTTCTGTGCTTTCTACCACTGGTTCACTCTCTATATCAGCTTCTGTGTCACTCTTCTCTTTGTTTATCTCGACGGAAGATGTCAGTTTTTCATAAAGTTCTGGATCATCCTGCACCTGTACAGTTGGTGGCTGACTTTCTGTCTCTGTATTTTCACCATTTACCTGGGGCACATTATCAGCTTTGCGTTGAGAAGTGGCCCCATCAAAATATTCAAAAACCCGTGGATGTGGAGGGGGGATCCAGTTGTTTGACATTCTGTCTCTTCCAAATCTGTTCCCATTAATTTCTCTGCAAAAATTAAAATCTCTGTCATCCCTATCCCTCTGTCTTTCCCAGGGTCTTCTGCGGTCATCAAAATCTCTGTGAGCATCTTGCTCAAATCCTCTATTCCAACTGGGACCACTTCTACTATCAAACCTATAGTTTACATGCCGAAACCTCTCTCTGTCTTCATGGAAGCCTTTAGGGCCCCCATAAATAGGGAAGGCATGGTGCTCTCTTTCATCATAATCTCCTCTCTGTCCCCAGTGCTTGTCCGAATTGAAACCAAAATGCTCTCTTCGGCCAAGGTTATCTATGCCTGGTCTTCCAAAATTTTCTCTCATGTCTATATGTGGTCTTGGAAAGTGTTCTCTTCCATCTACTGGAGGCCTTCCTATACCTTCTCTTGGATCAACTGGTGGTCGTCCAACAGAATCTCTGACATCCACTGGAGATGGTCTGTTAAGATTATCTCTGTTTTCTACCGGAGGAAAGCGGTAATCTCTGTCTCCCTCCTGTTGAATGTTATCGCCTCCGAGTGGTAGTCTTTTCTCTGGATTAGCAATGCTATCGATATTTTGTCTTCCTGGTGTTCCAAAAGGTCTTTCTGTTTGATTAAAAATATCTCCGGGAGGAAAAGGGCCTCGAGGTGGTGGGTGAAGAGAGGGATCAAGGATTGCAGGAGGAGGAATACTACGCTGCGGTGGCATTCCTGGTTGCATTAACGGAAACCTTGGTCCAGGTGAATGGGGCATTAGGCCTGGACGGATATCTATAAGAGGCATTCCTGGCATCCTTTGACTACTAATATTTAAATGAGGCATGTTTTGAACTGCAGCTGGATGCTGCATTGCCAGAAGTCCAGAACTACTTGAAATATTTGGTGGTGGCACTCCCATAAGTCCAGAACTACTTGAAACATTAGGTGGTGGCATTATGAGAAGCCCAGAGTTGCTTGAAACACTTGGTGGCTGTACTCCTGCCAGAACTCCTGAGCTGCTTGAGACACTGGGTGGCTGTATTCCTGTCAGAAGGCCAGGGCTGCTTGAGACACTGGGTGGATGCACTCCAGCTAGAAGCCCTGAGCTGCTTGAGACATTTGGTGGTTGCACTCCAGCCATAAGTCCAGAGCTACTTGAGACATTAGTTGGCTGAACCTCGCCGGCGAGAGATGAGCTACTGGAGACAGCAGGTAGCTGCACTCCTCCTGCAAGACCAGAACTGCTAGAAACAGTTGGTGGTTGCCCTCCTCCTACAAGTCCAGAGCTGCTTGAAACACTTGGCGGCTGTATTCCGCCAGCAAGTCCAGAGCTACTTGAGACAGCTGGTGGTTGCCCTTCTCCAGTAAGCCCAGAATTGCTTGAGACACTGGGTGGCTGCACTCCTCCAACAAGTCCAGAGCTACTCGAGACATCACTTTGCACTAAAACACAGCAACAAGAAGTAACAATTAGCAGAAAATACCAGTGTAACACACAGCATTCAAACAAAATGCAGCTTAATCCATGTTCAGTTAATGTATGCAGTGATGATACTGCTGACAAGGTCTGTCTCAGTTTCTATAATGAACACATTATTTTAATCACACCGGTGATACACAGACATTATGCCACGGAAATGAACGTCTCTACATAATAAAGTACATACAGCAGCTTAAAATTGACAAACCCCATAGCCATCACCCAATTTATGCAACAAAAATATTAAAATCTTTGACAAAATTCTATAAATACTATACTATCCTACCCTCTGCTGCTCCTTTCCATTGTCATTTGTGTAATAAATATGCACTTTTAAGAAATTGTTTAATGGGTTCCCAGGCTCAGCTTTACTTCTCAAGACTACGAAGAGAACATCCCTGAGCATAAACTGCTAGAAATGATATAGATGATGACAAAGATGGTTCCCACCACTACTCCAAATTAAATTCAGAATAGTACCCTAGTCAGTCCAAAACTTCCTATTCTGTAGTTATCATTGCAGTGGACTAAGATTTGCAAAAACTCTTCAAGTATGATGCTTCCTGTATGTGATCATTTAAGACTACTAATAAAGACGTTTCTTACCAGATCTGTTGTTTTCACTGGAAGAAATCTGAAGGTCCGTAAGATGTGATCCTTTTTCATCTGATTCTGGTTTGTTGATTGGCAGAGGATTAAAAACACTTCCAGCTGACAGTGTTGGAGTAGCTAGATTGCTAGTAACTGTGCCAACTGGTAGAACAAGGCTAGTAAAAGGAACATCCTTCATTGTCTCTTGTGCAATTGGTAATGGAGGCTGTACTAAAGCTGTAGAGAAATAACAGAAGTGTATCACAGTGATCATATATTCAAGCCTTCAAGATTAGTCTGGTAGAGGTCAGGCTGATAAATCAAAGAAGCAAAATTAAGTACCCTTAGTGTTACATTTTTTGATAATAATTTCTTTTCCTCAACCAGCAATGTAATATGCAGGGTTTTTGTGTAGAGATCATGACCTGCAGCAATTAGTATGCTAACATAGTTTTAAATGTTAAATGAATACAGAAGGAGCACTAAGCAAAACTAAATTAAAATAATCAGTGACTACACCAAATAGCTCCAGTGACAGATACATCTGTTAGAGAGGTTCAAATATTGAACTATGTATATAAATAATAAACAATTGGCCAAAATTTTTTTCAGTAACTCCACGTTAAATATAATTTTTCAGTCAACTTTTATAAGTTCTGTAAATCTTTTTCTCAGTGCCTGCTTAAACCAGCTAAACAATAACTTCTGTGTTGCTATTTTTCATTGCACAGGATTAACTCATTTTTTATTAAATAATAATGAGTATATCTAGCAATTAAACTTTTCATAACACACAAACAAATATTAGAGGAATCAAACTTACGTGTTGGAACAACTGGGGGGACAACAGGAGGGGGGACAACAGGTGGCGGAACCACAGGTGGAACTGGGGGAGGCATATAACCTACAAGGAAAAAAATTACAAATAATTACCTGGAAAGCAAATAAACTTATGCAGTAAAAGACTGCCTATTATTCATCCTGGAAAGTTGTAGCACTGATGACTAGCAAACAAATAAATGAGAAGAGGCTACTGTGTTCTTTTGTTTTCAAAATCATCCCCATCTTCACTACAAATGTTCTGCATATGAATGTTTAAAAGTGATTGCTGCCAATAATATCCAAAGAAGAAAATTAAGTTTCAAAATTTTCAAAAGCAAGGAGACTGCTTTTAAGTATTTTTAAACTTTAACTTTTAGCAAAGTTGCAAAAAAATTTCTGCTGTGATTCCTGTTCTCAACAGAATACACTAGTAAAAATAATATTAAGAGAGATATAAGTAATTTCAATCTAGTATGAAATTTAAGATTCGAAGGTCAACTCATTCAAACAGTAACCAGTAGCTGATAGAAAACTATGACATACACAGAGGCACACAAACTAGGTATGCTCATTACACACTTAATTTAATTTTTACTAACTTACCTGGAGGTGGCTGTGAAGGGTTGAAACTCGCTCTCAAGAAGGGTGGAGGAGGAATTGGGCTATAACCAGGAGGCGGAACAGACATTGTGACAGGAAATGCAGGTGGAACCAAGCTAACAGCAGGCACAGCTGAAGCTACTGGAATCTTTTTCATGGAAAGAAAAAACAAGCAGCTTCAATACCTAACAGTATTCAAGGATATTAAAAAAGGCATAAACTGATTCAACTGCAATTCACATTAAGCACTTAAATGTACCAAAGGCTTAGTATATATTCCGGACACCCTGAATAATTAAGACTGCATTCTGAAATGGTACCTACACTTCAGGTAAACAAGAACACTGGAACAATCTTGTATTATCTTTACTTTATTCTCAGATGTCCAGGAAAATACAGTAAAACACTCTACAAAAATAAAAATTTATCTAGGAGAGAGGGGTGAATACAGAAACACAGAGAAAGACAAGGAAGGGAAATGTAGGTAGTACGGCAATTTGTGAGCACTTAGAAGTGATTCTAGTCACATTGGAAAAATTTATGCATTTTAGAAGAGTACTGGAAAACTGAGTTTAGTGTATGTAATTATAAGGCTAATAATCATGATAAAATTCTGAAAATTATTTAATATTTCTCCAACCTCTGTTTGAGCTACGTGGGTTTTTTTTTACAGTGCAGTATATTTACAAGTAATTTGCAACAGAATAAATATATTTATTCATGTATATTTAAATATATACAGATCAGAGTGTAAATTAGGAGCCAGCTGGAGTAAGAAGCTGGAGTAAGAAGACTGAAGACAATTTTTGTGAAGAGAAAAAAGCTCAAAATTCAATGCAAGTAAATGCAAATTTATTAACATTCATATAATTTTATGTTAGTTCAAGCACTGGAAATGTCTCTACGCATTAGGAAAGATGAAACAGAAATAATTTAAAAACAAAAACTTCTGTATTAAGCAACTGCAGGAAACTAAAGATTATGCTCAACCATGGGAACCATTTCTACACTAAAATATTTCTGAGATAAAGACTAATGATGCAGGACTCAAACAAAAACTATTTAAACACTTTAACTCAGTGTTAAAGTTCACCTGAACAAAACAAAAGGTTTGCCCTCCAGTTTTGTGGGCCTTTTGTAAACTCAGACCAATACTAACCTGCAGCATAGTGACTGGTTGTGTGTAAGCTTCTGTCTGTGTTGTAATAACAGTACTCTTATCAACTGCAGCACTCTGCGTAGTTTGAGTATTTTCTTTAGCAGCTTCCGAGCTTCTGGCTGTTTCCCACTCTTTAAAAAAAAAAAAAGTATTTTAATATAAAAAGAAAATGTGTTACTTTTGCTTGAATACTAAAAAGCCTTCTTCCTTCTTAAACAATAAATATTTATCTGGTATCTACATAGATTAATTACAAATAACCTTCAAACTTACTATGAAAAGATCCAAGTGCAATTATTTATTATTATGTATTTTAAAAAACATAGAATATCTTTACCTGCAATGCTGTTTAATTATGCCTGCATACAAACTGATTTTTCAAAACTTGTCAAGTTTTTCTTCCACCAATCATTCTGTTCATAATTCACAATATTCACAATACAGAGTATGCTCGTTTTCTAAAACTGCTGTTGCCAGTATGCCTGTGCTATCAACTGGCTACTGTACATTAAGAAAGAATCCTCATGTGAAACAAACTTCACACCAACACCCATTCCTTCCTTCTGCCACTTCCTCAAAAAGTTCTGTATTTCAAGTGTAACATAGTGAATGTATTTCAGTAATGTTCCATGTTTTAATTTTTCTGTCATTTACACTTAATTTTTACTCAAAGCAAGCCTGCATTTTGACCTGAAGAATTACTGTTGCTAATATAAAACAGTCTTATCTAGTGTTTAATTCAGCATAGTCCAGTCATTTGGTACTACATTTGTTTCAAGCAAAATACAGTACAAATAAGTCACAAACCTAATGAACCTCTCCACTGGGTTTCAGAATAAGGTCTAACTTTACTTGTTTCCTGTCTCTCTAAATTTATTGCAGAAATACTGTAGGGTTCTGCTAAGTTGTGCCTATCTGGACAAGTTCTAACTCTAACTTAAATCTTACAACTTATACTTTTCACAACCACAAGCAGATTAAAATTTCTAGACAAACTAGTATTTTACATACTTGGAAAGGAGTGCACAACAAATTCATAACTCTTAAAAAATGCTAACCTTTATTAACTTGCCTCAATTAATTCCCCTTTGTCACCAGTTCTTCACTGTCATGACAATCAACTAAATCTAAAAAGACAATCTAGATTTAATTATTACAGTGCCATTTATATTGCAAACAAATAGCTAGGAAAGTTTATGTAAATGAAAAAAGAGTAGGTACTTCCTCAACAATAAATTTTCTGAGGATTTGCAATTACCAAAATAAACACATTTTCTAACTACCAGAATTGTTAATGTCTGTACCTGTATTTACTGTTTCCTGGTCAATCATGCCACCTTCAGCAAAACCCTCCAAATCATCCAATTTTACTTTCTCCCAAGGAATATAGGAAACTCCCAGATCCACATCCCAGAATTGCTTATATTCTGTCTTCACACCTTTATTCAAAGCCCAGGCAATCTGCAAATAAACCCAAACCAGACAATCTGGTTAAATCATATAACCTGGGAACAGAATATTTCAGATTATTTCCATCAAGCTTCTGTCACTGCAGATTAATCTCCAGTGTCTATTTATTAAAGTTATAACAAGGTTTTGATTTTAAATGAACTGTAGAAAGTTTACTTCACCTCTGCAATAGGTATGTTACATTATTACATCAAAAAGCTTACATTTGTTCTGCATTAATTCTAACACAAATACGGGGAAATTAAAAAATACAGTATATCAAGGACTCACCCTAAACCATCAAAAAAAGTAGANAAAAGTAGAAAAACCCCAACAGTATTTCATAATATCTTTAAGAATACTATAAAATTTAATAGTAAGTGATCCACATGGTCAGATACAGGACTTAGGCTGCATGCACATTGTCCAAGTATTTCCCAAGTATCAAGTCATAATGTCATTTTACGATCTTTCATATCACCTGTTAAAAGCTGCATTTTTACTCAGAAAGAAAGCAATTTACACCTTACTGCTCCCTCTTCTTCTCCATATTGTACATTTGAATGAACAGCTGCTAAATGACAAATCATCATATTAAAACTGTACTCTTATTTGAAATGGACACCATACTTTTATTAAAATCAAGTTACCTTAATAATTTTAGATCCAATTTTGTAAGACCCAGAACTAAGTTTCTGAAGAGCACGATAGGCATCTTGTCTATGTACCATACAGACATAAGCACAACCTCTTGGGGGAATCATCTATGGAGAAACAGTTAAAAAGCAGGAAAATCAGTACTTCAGATTACATAACTACAGTAAGCGATACTAATACTGTAAAAGGAAAGGCTTACGCTGTAAACAGTTGTTACCTAATCAGCAATATTAAGAATTTTGAGCATCGGAAAAACTTGGGAGTGATATTTGCAAGGCGCTTCAGTTATATCATTTTCAAAAAGCAGGAGCAAGCTGAAGAATGGGTGCTAAAAGCTGCATGAAAGACTTGAACAACACAAACAGGCAAAAACTGGGATCTATATTGTGACAACTTCAGAGAAGCAGAGGTTCTTAAGCTCCAAATTCTCTGTGAGTTGAGCAACAACCTTTCAGAGAGGTACAAATTAGTGATTAAAAGTATTGCACATTTTTTAAGTGTAGAGTCCTCATTCCTGAATGTGATTTTCATTATCATGTTTTAACTATTGTATAACATGGTACGTAATCTTCGCTATTTATTATAAACTATTTACAGTATGGTTTGCGTTTGATAAATCCCACACTGGGACATTTATGGTTGTTACATTACTTTCCTTGGAACGAACTTAATTGCTAGTTCTTGCAAATCAAAATGAGGCTTAAATGTCTGGCTATGGGATTGGGTTTTTTGACTTATGAAGCTTTTTAAAAAGACTCTGTAATGCCACAAAAAGTATTCCTTGCTAATTACATATTTGAATGTGTTAACATGACAGGAAAATTGTAAAACTATTATTTGAAATGAATGAAAATTGCATTAGATTAAAACTGCTGAAGCAAGAGGAAACCCCCAAATTTCTCTCGTGTAGATATTTTACTTTAGGAGAAAAATACTTTCTCTTCTAGCTGGACTATAGGCAACACTGAAGCACTACTCTAAACACCTACATCTAAATTAAATAAGAGATTTGTATCTCCTGATCATAAGCATCTTTTTAACCATCATATTTTAGAATAAATATTTGTTTACAGTGATTTCTTTTCCTCTAAATGTTTTATCCTGAAATACAAAACTTAAGGAACCCTCTGTTTGGAATGCAACGAAGAACAATGTGGATATGCATCAATGTGTGTCTATTAGCCCAAGGAAAAAACAGTATCTTCCCCATGCCACATTACAAAAAGACAACAGATATAACTTTTTTGTTAAGACCATGGGTTAAAAACTGCATAAATTGTTAGAGCGTGGGAAAAGCCTTTTTAGCATCAAATATCTTTACTGTCTTTATTTCTTCAAAATAGAGTAGATGGAAATCAAGAAGCAAATATCATAGCCACAGTTTTTAAACTGTGATAAAAAAAAAAAACAACTCCTAAATATAAGCTTAAGCCGCTAAAAGCAATTCAGAGGCATAAGGATGCCCAAGTTGCTAGCCTGCAATTGCAGAAAATGAGAAACAACATGTTTACTTACATTAATTGACTCTATTTGTCCAAATTCTTCAAACAAGTTAGTTAAATCTTGCTGTGTAGCCTTCTTGTCCACTTGACCTACCCAAAGAGTAGTACTGCAAACTGTCAAGAGACACATTCACATCAATCAAAATACTAGAATGTTAGCTTATGAGATGCTCTACAGTAAGAATATATAAGGCTTTACAATTACACAGAAATCACTGATCAAAAAAGCACGAATACTAAATCTGTTACTATATAGAAGTGCATTAACAAAAATGTTAAAGGGTTAAATGACACCAAACATGCTCACTACAAGTCTTCATTCTTCTTGTTTCATTTTCTTTTAAACAAAATAGTTGTTTTAAATAGAAACAAAAAACTAAAATTCTGTAGATTATCAGCTAAGGTAAACTGCATGATAAATTACCTGAGGAAAAAAATTTTATTCTGTTTTCCATTGAAAACCCACACGCCTCTAGGATTTAAAATCAAATTACAAAGTAACACTAAGTTCTAACTGGCTGCATACTACAGAAAGAATGTAATACTGCAATAGTATGCATTTTCATCTGAAAGGAACAGAAACTCTAATACTAATTTACTTTGGGGAACATCCCAGCAAGACAAACTTGGCTGAGGCCCACTGAGCTGATGATGTCCATGACACTTCTGATTCTTGACAATTCCACCACAAGCCTAGATCCCTGCAACTGCCTTTCAAATGCCTACCCATTCTCATTGCCAAATGTAAACACTTACCCACATGTGAGCTAAAACTTCCTTCTCCCATATGTACACGGTTCCTATTCCTTTGTCTCCCAAATATTACCCAATCTATGTGTGCAAGACATGACAAACTCAAAGCAGTTATTTCCACTGGGTGATCTAAATCAGCAAGACATTAGTACAATATTGGTGGTTTTCCTCTAATATCCTACTACCCTGAATAATCCAGGACCTTAAAGGATCTAAAGTAGAACAAAACCAGACAACTTCGACAACTTGGGCTGCCCTATCCTGAACCAAAGAAACATTCTTTCTTCATCATCATCTTGATACACCACGTATCACTTCTTACACCAGTCCTGGTGCAACAAACTAGAAAACAGAGTTGTACATTCCTCTGTCAACTGGCACTTTCAATTGACATCAGTACTCAGTACTGCAGAGAATGACTAGTCTTAAGATTTCTCTTGGACAAAACCTGCTCCTCACATGCTTGTAGATGCCCCTTTTGTATCTCACGGTGTTAAGCTATATGAAACAATTCTTTAGATCTCAGTAAGTAGTAACAGTAGCTGTCACTGAACAAATTTAATGAAGTAGAATGCTTGTCAGGTGAATTACCTAGTTATTTACTCATTTACCTCCCCCCAAAGTTTCCACACTTCAATTAGGCTTCTTAATATCTCCTTTACACTTCACAGGACATCAAATGCTGCTACTGTTCATCAGGTTACTTAACATCCCTGTCTCTCAGCTCTCAACCATTCTGATTATAGCTCTCTGCTTCATGGACTACTGGGAAAAACATACACCACAAGACTGATTTGTCTCTTTTGATGTGAAAAGCTAGAGAAGGAAAAAAAAAAACACCTGAACTGTAGTACAGTCCCAAGTTTAAAGCCACCTTAGAATGATGTAAAATATTAACGTGAAGAGAATACAACATTCATTTGCAAAAATGAGTTTTGAGCTGCTTATCTTGTCAGATAAATGATAGTTTTAACACACAAGAAAAATGTAAAACTACATCAGAAACTGTGTACAATCTATCTAAACAAATCCTCAAAATACATTTCCTTTGATTTAAGTAACGGATAAAGTTACTTTATCCGTGCGGATAAAGTCCTTTTCTCCTTACTACCTTCCTTTTTTGTAGTATTTAAGTTCTCTATAGAAATGACAGCAGTGCACAGCAGCACTCTGTAGAGGCTGAAATCCAGTTGGTTTTTGAATACTTTCTTAAGATACAACTGTTATGGTCTGTCTTGCAATAGGAAATTCCACCTGCTTTGGCTCTACCTTCCTTAGAAAGGACTTTGAAAAGCATTGCAGAAGTTTTAAAACATGGCCTCTAAGATATCCAAAGTGTTCAAAGTGTGTACCACAGATTTTAATCTTATCAGCATAACAATTCTCAGATCAAGCACTGAACATCTTCAAATGCCCCATTAAAGAGAAAGCAGATTGTAAATTAGGGTCAGGCCCTGCTGCACTTTGTTTAGAAGAAAATTCATTGGTGCCACAATATGAGTAAAACCATCAGTAGAACAGCATGATACTTGCCTTCCTGTAATATGACATGATGTACTTGTCTAAGTTGCAAGATACATTAGAAATGAAATATTATAAATAAGAATATGGTTACGGTATTTTCTGACAATACTTTAAAAAAATCTTGTTCTTTCAATGACAACAAGGCCTTTTTTCCCTTTAATATTACATTATTAAAACACTAAGCAGTTGCCACTTACCGCTTAGTGTTTTTGACCGTATGGGAGGCAATCCCTTTTTCTGACGTTCTTTTTCCCTTTCCCTAGCCCTTCTTTCACTGGAGTATGACCGAGATGACTTTCTCTTCCTTTCTCTTGATCTTGAGCGTGAACGCTTTCTGTGTTTACGTTTACGAGAACCAGACCGTGACCTAGACCTTCGTTTTCTTGGTGACCTACAAAATACATAATTTTAGTATACTGAGTTTAAAAAAAATTCTAACTTAGTTGTCTTTTAACTACAAACTTCAAGCACTATACAGACATTTCCATTACATTCACTCAAATTGCTTCAGGAAAAAAATAATGTCATTTGAGTGAGGAATAGAATATACACCTTAAATAAAACAAAACACGTTCCAAATATTTGATTTCACTGGCACAGAAAGACTGTCCAGGCGGCTACTGTTACTTATTTCTGATACCTGAACAGGTCTTAAAAAATTCCAGGTAAACCACATATACAGCAAACAGAAAGTCAGCATCTAACCCACAAATATTAAATGAACACTTCTTTTCTTTGCCAAAGAATGCTCATGATCATTTTGGAAAACACAGCATTGAGACCGACAATCACAAATAGCAATTTTTTTCCTAAAACATCCTTTTACTTAATACACTCTAATTACAAAACCTTGAACGAGTTCTTGAACGAGTTCTTGATCTTGAACGAACAGTTGATTTCTTTTCTTCTTGTTCAAAAATCTCTTCTTCAGCAATATCCTGAGCTTCATCTATATCCATGTCCTGAGGTCAGACATAAAAGATACATGTGACTTGAAATCATATTAGTATGTGTTTTTCTTTCAACTTCTGTAATTGAATTTTAAATAGTTTTACCTGTTGTTGAATATCCATTGAGTCATCTACATTTGTTTCCACTTCTAAAAACTGCTGCTGACTACTCCCTTGTGATGGTGATGCAGAGTGCTCTGACCCAAAATTTCCTTCTTGATTCTCCTCAGGGCTTGCCTAAATAACAGATAATAAACCATAAAACCCTTCATAATTAAAAATACTTACTGCATCAAAATGCACTACATGGAAATAATACTGTAATACTACTGCTACTCTGAAAAACTATTTATCAAGTTTCTCTTATTTTTCCACTTCCCATTAATATGAAAGCTGAACTGGATGTCACTCCATTCCATTCCTTTTTTGGTATCATCCTTAAATACAAAACTTTAAAACAACTAATATTCATGTTTATAAAAAAAGTTAGTATCTATTTGCTGAATCAAAAAAACACAGCACACAAACAAAATACATTATTCAATTTGTTGCTTAATTCAGCTGGCTTCAAAGCAAATATTCACAAAACAAAGATAGCAGTATGTACAGTGACCCTGACAGATACCCACTTGTCACCCATGCATATGCATTAATAGATCTTATTTTGATACTAACATAATAAAAATATTTGCAATACCAATTGGACTAGTTAAGAAATTTACAGTAGTCCAAACTTTCTTACAGGGCATGATTTAATACAAGTATTTACTAAAAGATAAGTGAGTGTGTTACATCATTTATCAATTAAAAGAGTCCTAATAAAACAAGCAGTTCTGAAAAACCACCAAAATTTAAAAATGTAGAATACTAAATGCATTGTTGATTTGATAGAAAAAAAACTACAATGGCCTCTACATTGCCTGAAAGTACAGATTTGGAATAAATATCTCTAAGATACGAAATAAATTCAAGAACCAGAATAAATGAAATTAAAATACTCAGAAATGCTATCAGGAAAATTCTGAAAAGTAATTTTAAATCTATAATCTAATATTGCAGGTAAACGTTTCAGTGATCCTCAGAATTTAGTTTTTAATTAAACAAATGCTAGGTGTTCTATCTGCCAAGAGAATGACATAAAGTTAGCAGGATGAGTTTAGTAACAATTTTATTAAATTTTCGTATTTTTAAACAGCTCATAATGAGTCTGTAAAAATATAAAACATTCTACTGTAATTCAATTAATTTATTTGCCTGTTCACAGGATGTTTTATCTCATTTTTCTTGTATTTTTCTTCAACAGTCTGTTTCTTGACAACTCTTAGATTTCTTGTTGCTCCTTCTGTCTGTCTTCTATCCTCTCCTCCTCTCCCTCTACTCCTCATCAAATGCTTAGTAACTTTGTTTAATGCTTTATCTTTCCTTCTCTTTCCTTAATCTTTCTTAATGGAACTTACACATAGAATTAAAGAAAATATTCCTCATAATATGCTGCAGTCATTACAAAGGAGTTCCAGTAGAAGTTTGTATCTTTTAGCTGCTGCCAAGGTGAAAATAAAACTTTCTCTCCATACTGACAAGATAATAAGCTGAGTGGACTTGAAAGGAAAAAACTTCAGGACTTGGAATAGAAAAACAAATAGTAATGGGGGAGTCAAACATTCTACCCGTAAATATATTGTAACAATTTCATTGATGAAAGTAATTTAAACTCTGATTTTGCTTATTTTACATTAAGTTAGGCATTCAACTTTTTTATTTTCAAATTAGACAGTTACTTCTAGGTATGTCACACCAAAAGCTCCTCGAACAGATCCTCAAAATCTTCAATGTTTTATTACAGCATCTTCCAGTGTTAAAAGACAAATTGCTAGATATCCACTATTTAGTCTGTAGCTATGTTATACATTCTCTCATTTACCACACTTAAATGAGAAATGAAAATAAACCAGTAAAATAAAGCAGAAGAGTAAGAAAATAGCATCTAGTAAAAAGTAAACTATTAAATCACAAATTTAAAACTCAAATTACATTCTTGATTGAAAGCTGTGACTGGCTCAGGCTGCCCAGGGAGGTGGTGGAGTCACCATCCTAGGAGATGTTTAAGAGGCATCTGGATTGTGCTGGGTGATGCGATTTAGTGATCCAGGGACTTGATGATCTTAAAGGCATCTTCCAACCCTGATGATTCTATGACTGCACCTTTGCACAGCTTAAACCAAAATCTCCAACACATGTTTAAGTTTGTGGGCTCTTGGCTTTTCTTTCAACCTAAGATTTCTATTTTAGTGTGAAACCAAATTCAAATACTTCACAGGAAGTTCACTTTATATCTGGCCTCTATCAGTGGGATCAGGAAGGGAAAAGAGCAGCTAAATACTGAAGACTGATCTCAGCAGAAATAAGCCAAGTTATTTCAGAATAGAATGGAGAGGACACAATTCATATAGTTAAGAAGGAACACTGGGCTGCCTCAAATGCTAGTTCTTAATGAACAATTTCTCAACAAACAGGTGACTCTATTCTTTAGCTCATATTCTTTGACAGAATGAGACAGTTAATAGACAAGACATAAAACTTAGTGAGGAAAATAAAGTTATCCACAATCTCTGTTCTGTCCTCCCTTTAGAGACAGAAGCACGATCACTTCAGTGCTCACCTTATTCTTTCTGACAGCAAGGGAAAAGTTTTTTTTCTCCATAAAAAGAGCTGAACAGACACAGCTCAGCCACTCCAAGCTGAAGAGTACTGCTGCCTAAGAGAAGTAAAATGTACACCCCGTACATTTGGTTGTGGGTTTTCTTCTGCTTTCAGCACTATTTTCCTCTATTCCACTTACTCAGCAAGCTTCTGTTAGGTGGTCAGCTAGTGACAAAGGCTTTCATTGTAACAAAGTGTCAGTAACAAGACTTTTTTTGTCCTGGAGTATGATTTTTTTTATCAGTGGAGAACACAGTTATTACAACAGCCACAAGATGGAGTTCTTACCTTTTGAGGCTGCTGCTGCTGCTCCAACAGCTGTTGTCTGAGATGTTCTAAATTTTGTTGCTGCAGCTGTTCAGCTAGTTGGTGAAAAAGTGAGTTGTTCACAGATTCTGGTACTAAAGGCCTAAAATGAAATAATTTAAATAGATTTTAAAAAAACCCTGAAACACTACGGGCCTTCACAATTCAGTTTCGAGTTGAACTAAAATGTAAATAATGAGGATAATGTAACTAGTTCCACATTCTACTATCATCATTATCACATTGACTCTATAACAAAGCAAAGAATGTGCTAACTTTAAAGAAAGTCAACAAAAATTCTGTCATAGAGACTATTAATAAAATTTGTATGTTTAATTCAGTAAACAGTCTTTCCCCTTTCTACTCTTTTTAGTGTACTTATGCTCCAAAATCAAAATTTTCCTTATTTAATCCTAATGTTCAACTAGCGTCAGGCAAACTTTAGCATTTTCCACAATAAACATAGTGTGATCTTACAGTTGGGAAGTGGGAGTTTCCTTTTTAGGCTCTTCATTTTGTTCAGACTCTTCCCCAAAGTCAAACCTGTCCATTAGCTTCTAGGAGAAAACAAAATAAGCATTACTGAATACTTCTCACATGTCCATTTATGTGTATTGACTTTTTAAAAGGAAAATGCTCTTACTTCTCCACTTGAAAGAGAAAAAAAAAAGTTTGGCAAATAACCTGAGCAGAAAATTAAATGTCATACTGCTATTGCTACCAAACTCTTGATTGCATCGAATACCAAAGTTTGCCCCTGGCTTTCTTGAGCTCTGCTGTGACAAGTACAACCACATGTTCTTTCCATAGTACCTTAACAGCTACTTTGGAGTAAAGCTTAAATAAAGATTAATTTTTTGTTATGGTACCTTTAATCAGAAGAAATTACTATGAAGAGGCCAACTATTCAATCCTTTGGCAATCAGCAAACTGCTCTGCTCATATCAAGAGAAGACCTACAGCTTGATTACTTCACAAAGAATTACTGTATTTTCACACGTGTGTCATTTAGACAACCTGAATTCCTTCAAATACACTGCTCCTTGAAAACAACTTCTCACACAGTCTGCAAAAAAAAAATCAAAGCAAGCAGTTATCATGTAAAAGGAAAAAGCCTTCTGAGGGATATAAAGGAAGAGAAAAACTTGGATAAACTTTCTGTTTTATCTGCAAAGATGTCTACACTGGAGTTCTGCTGAACTAAAAAAGTTTGTTTATTGATTTTTAAAAGTCTGGAAGCATTTTAATAGAGCTTACTTTCTTAAAGAGAAAATCAAGGAACACACGTGAAGAAATACAACAAATACCATTTGTCTGTGAGATTGCCTTTTTTTCTGCAAATACTTATTGCTAGAGCCACGCTAGTAAAGCCACGTCCATGCACCTTTACACCTTGTAAGTTTTCTGAAAAGCAGAGCTAATGCTATACTACAAACCAGCATAACTTATTCTCAAACCTTAATCTCAGAAGAAAAAAACCAAGAAGATAAAAACATAGGGTAGTCATTTTATAATATGAAGGCAAAAATGTCTTCAGCAACAAGCCAAGATGATTCTGTAGCCCATTTTCTTTTACGTGGTGCTTTACTTACTTTTAAATAATGGAGTCCAGCAAGAAGAACAAAGCATAAGCTAACTGGAAGACTGAACAATCAAGAATTTTAGAACTACTTTTCCCAATGAAATCATCTGATATTTACAAAAGCAGGACTGAATACATCTCCAAGAAAGTACAGCAGAAACAGAGACCATCAAGTTTATGTGAGATGGGATGCTAAAATCCAGAACAATTTTCACCATATATATCTAATCTATTTAAAGCAAGGTGACTATCTTTTTTCTTTGTATTGTTAGAATATTTTCCAGTGAAGCACTTATAAAATGCTGCTGCTTTGAAAAAAACAATGCATTTTAGAAAAAGAACCAGTCTTGAATTTAAAATATTATTAATCATCATATATCTTTCATCATGACAAAGTAAAAAGGAAAATAACAGAATATGTACTATTTATACATCTGAGAAAAGAAATAAGTGGAAATAAGACAACAAATCATGATATACAAAAGAAGTATTTAGACTAACTGAGGCCAGATAAAACCAAAGAACTTTCAGCCAAAACAGGTAAATGTGCACCACGATTTTTGTTTGCATTTAAGTAACACATTGAGAGGAAAAATTTGAACTGAAAGATCTTGATTTTTACATAGTTTGTAAAAGAATACTCTCTACAACAAAGAAACAGAAATTAAACCAAATAAAGTATTGGATACCACGTTTAATGTACCACACATATGTATATGAAGCACAAAACTTTCCATGAATGCCACATCTGTTAATTACCTAAGAAGAAAGTAAGTTCGGAAAAAGCAACAGAAATTATTAAAGACATTAAAAAAGCTTTTTATGCAAAAGGAAACAAAATTCTTATTAAGAGTCAGGATATTCTCTTTGGAATTTAAAATAAAAGGAATAGGACAAATGCATAGGAAATGCTGATCAAAAATCTTTACCATAACACATGGATATGGTTACATAGCAAGATCAGAAAACATGCATGTTTGATGTTGCCAAAAGAATTTTTCATATAATGCATAATAATTTGCACAACTTACTGCCACAAGATACGAACAAGACTGAAGAGCTCAAAAACAAAGGATTGGAAGGACTGCCAAATGTATTAGGAACAGGGATTTTTTTTTTAAAAAAGATGGATACTTATGCATTCATCGAATGTACTTTTCTGTACTCTTTATATTTGTTATCCAATTCACCAACATTATATCATGGAATAAAAACTATGATTCACTGTTTCCTTAGGATTGCAATATTTACTACCTTTTTATTTTTTTATGGCTGTATATAAACATCTCATCAGAAAGTGAATTCTTTCAATTTGTTTCATTTAAACTGTCCAACATTCAAGACAGCCACATGTATGACTATACATGTCCATGTAAATGCTGGAATTGAAGCCTGAGGAATAATGTCATATTCTTAATTACATTTTGTATCTGAACATTATGGTAGTCCCTATTAACTGATGCATCCAATCCCTGGGATTATACCCTACTCAAGCTGATGGTTACAGTTCTGATATAGGAGTAAAGGCCATT